>QRFJ01001748.1:212255-242979 GCA_006176705.1 Cocos nucifera
AAGGCCCTCTCTTCCCATTCGATGGGGTGTTCTTATGATGTGTAGGGGTGCTGCGTGTTCGTCCTTAATCAGAAACCCAAAACTTACTTTCTGCAAAACCCTAGATCCTGAAACCCTAGGATTTATTGTGCATATTTTGTTTATGAACCCTACTTAATTAAGAATTAAGATTATGGAATATTAATTAGGTCTAAAATTGAGAATTTCAGATCTAAGACATATTCATAATACTGGGTTCGGGCTTGGGTAGCTCAATTAGGTCTAAGCGGTTGATCAAACCGAATCAAGAGTTGGTTAGATGGGATCAACAATGCTTAAATTGACCAGCCTAATAGGATTAAGTCTGGGTCAAGATCGAGTCACGATCAAGCAAGACCTAATTAGGCTCAGAGGTTAGAGTCTGGATTGTAGGCTAACCCAATTGGTTCTGACTCAACAATTTGGTGTCTAAGGTAAGTTTGGCACATACGACCGACTGGTTTTTAATTGGAAGCTACTCGACCTGAATGCATTCTTGTACGAGTTAATGGCATATTCCTTCCACCGGTCTCACTTACCTGGCCATATCTGTTGACACAGTTCTGATCTGAGGTGGTCAATAATCCGAGCTAACCCATGCCACTAGGTTAGTCATAATTGTTATGACTATGACAAGTCTAGTTTAATGAGACCTGAATCAATTCTCCCTAAGAAAAGATTAAGTCTGAGGTCTTCCACCATTGTAGATGTGCGGGCCCTTCCCGGGGTTGATTGTTCTCGGCTGGATACAGTGGCTCAGTTGCACCGGGAAGATGCAACCATGTCTATTAGGCATTGGATGCTATGGCCTGGAGGATGAGTTGGGCTCAATATTTCGGATACGGTGAGAGACTCAATTAGGAACCCAGTCTATGCAAATGGTGGGTCTGACTTAACTAAGGAGTGGATCAATATTTTCGGATACGGTGAGATTCATGAATTAGAGACCAAGTTTGGGTGCACCATGATTAGAGAATCATTGAACAAGAGTTGTTCACTCATTGGCTAACCCATCACCAATAACTGTTAGGTGAGGTGATGAGTCAGTTGGTGAGACCGCACCACCCACTAGAAATCATTAATCATGGAGATTTTTGCATCTCTACAGAGGGAGTGTAGGGATCCGAGAAAATAGTGGGAGCTAATTTGTTTAAAAATAAAATTCCTAAATAAATTGGTCAAGTCAATAATTACAGTATCTAACTAGAATCTTTGACTCTCTACAGGAAAATGTCTGCGTCCAACCCATTGGCACGTATCCTGGACACACATAGACTGACCTGGACCCAATTATAAAGATTGGCTCAGGAACTACAAAATTATTTTGGGTTCAGAGAAGTTAACCCATGTTTTGGACCAGGACCCTCCCACCTTACCAGCCCGTCCATCCACTGAACAGAGAGCGTCTCTGGAAAAATGGATTAGACGAAGATAATAAGGCCAGATATTACATGTTGGGCTCGATGTCTGATGAGCTCCAGCGCCAACATGAAGATATCGGGACTGCTCGCCAAATGTTGGCTCACCTGCAGGAGATGTTTGGTGAACAGAGTCGCGCAGCCAAATATCAAGTCACGAAATGACTTTTTAAGGCTAAGATGCGTGATGGGCAGTCAGTCCAAGATCACTGTCTGACAATGATCAAGGACATGGAAGAGCTTGAGAAGCTCGGTGTGAAGTTAGACTTGGATCTGCAGAATGATATTATTCTGCAATCCTTGACTGATGCATATGGGCAATTCATCATGAATTACCACATGCATAAACTTCAAAATTCCTTGGCCGAATTAATGAATATGCTGGTTACCGCTGAGCTTTCTATGAAAGGTTCTAAAGGCTCAGTTCTTGCTATGGAACGGACTTCTTCCAAAAGAAAGTCTTATGGAAAGAAAAAGAAGTCTGTGAAAAAGCAAAAGGTGGAAGGATCAAAGAAGAAGAAGGCAGAAGCCGAAGAAGAAAGGCCGATGGCAAAGGAAAGTGTTTCCATTGCAACAGCGACGGCCATTGGAAGCGGAACTGCCCTACTTACCTGGCCACCCTGAAGAACAAGAAGGAAGGTCCTTCTGGAGGTATGCTCGTTATTGAGTCTAACCTTACGGATTTCTTCTGCATCCAGTTGGGTGCTTGACTCTGGTTCTAGTGCTCATCTGTGCACTTCCATGCAGGGTCTTGAGGATAGCAGGAGGCTGAGGGATGGAGACATGATCCTACGCATCGGTAATGGAGCAAGAGTTGCTGCAGTAGCCGTGGGAACATACCCTCTTCGATTACCATCTGGTTTAGACTTAGTTTTGAAAGACTGTTATTATGTGCCTGCAGCTAGCAGGAATTTGATTTCTGTTTCATGCTTAGCACAAGAAGGCTATGTGATTACCTTCTTTAAGGACCATTGTAACATTCTTTATGAAAGAAATAAAATTGCAAATGGTTTCCTTATTAATGGTCTTTATCAGCTACATATTGATGTACCTGTTCTAACTATCGAGCAAAACGTGAATGCCAAACGACCTAGGGATAGTCCAAACGATACAGATATCTATGGCACCTGAGATTAGGTCATATAGCAGAAGATAGGATCAACAAATTGGAGAAAAATGGGCTATTGAGTCCATTGACTTTCGAGTCATATCCAACTTGTGAATCTTGTCTTCAAGGCAAAATGACTAAACTCCCTTTTGTTGGACATGGGGAGAGGGCCACAGATCTCCTTGCCCTAGTACATACTGATGTGTGCGGCCCATTTGATGTGCCGGCTAGAGGCAATTTTGTCTACTTCATTACCTTTACCGATGATCTATCTAGGTATGGGTATGTGTATCTTATGAGACACAAGTCTGAAGCTTTTGAAAAGTTCAAAGAATTCAGACATGAAGTAGAAAAACAAACTGGAAAACCCATTAAGGTTCTTCGATCAGATCGAGGAGGTGAATACCTTAGCCGAGAATTCCTAGACTATCTCAAGGAAAATGGCATAGTCTCTCAATGGACTCCACCAGGAACACCTCAACTCAACGGGGTTTCAGAATGGAGAAATCGGACTCTATTGGATATGGTTCGATCCATGATGAGCTTCACAGACCTCCCTGATTTTCTTTGGGGACACTCATTGTTAACTTCAATTCTATCTACTGAATAGGGTTTTCCTCTAAAACCGTTCCTACCACACCGTATGAGATATGGCACGGTAAGAAACCAAGTCTGAGTCATCTCAGAATTTGGGGTTGTCCGGCTCATGTCAAAAGACAACAAGCGGACAAGTTAGAGTTTAGGTCCTTTAGAGCTCGATTCATAGGATATCCTAAAGAGTCATTAGGATACTATTTCTACATTCCAGAAGACCACAATGTGATTGTGAGTCGACATGCCATCTTTCTTGAAAAATAGTTTATTCAAGATAGCGGCATTGGAAAGCAGATTAAGCTTGATGAGAAAGTCTCACAAGTACAACGAGCTAAGGACCAATTGGAACCAAATCAGGTTGAGCCAATAAGAACACTACCTCCTCCACCTCGTAGATCGGAAAAGAGTTTCCCGTCCCCCTGAAAGATACTTAGGTATTATTTCAGAGGAAAGTAGAGGAAATGTTCCTCGTAGGTAATGGTGCTCATGGTGATGATCCCAAAACCTACAATACAACGAGGCGATATCAGATATCGACTCCGAGAAATGGCTAGAGGCAATGCAGTCAGAAATTGACTCGATGCACTCAAACCAAGTCTGGACCTTGGTAGATCCACCAGAAGGTATAGTACCTATTGGGTGTAAATGGATCTTCAAGAGAAAGATTGGTGCAGATGGGAATGTGGAGACATTCAAGGCTAGACTAGTGGCAAAAGGTTATAGTCAACGCGAAGGCATTGACTATCAGGATACCTTTTCCCCAGTAGCTATGCTAAAATCCATCCGCACATTGCTTGCCGTTGCAGCCTATTTCGATTATGAAATATGGCAAATGGACGTGAAAATGGCATTCCTAAATGGATATCTTGAGGAAGATATCTATATGGAACAGCCGCTAGGTTTCACATCCAGTGATACTGATCACAAGGTTTGCAAGCTGCAAAGGTCCATATATGGACTTAAGCAAGCATCTCGGAGCTGGAACACTCGTTTCAATGATGTGATCAAAAAGTTTGGTTTCATCAAAAATGAAGAGGAACCATGTGTTTTCAAAAGGGTCAGTGGGAGCGCTGTTGTCTTCCTCGTATTGTACGTGGATGACATCCTCCTTATTGGGAATGATATTCCCATGTTGACCATCAGTCAAATATGGTTGTCCTAAGGAATTCTCCATGAAAGACCTAGGTGAAGCATCCTTTATTCTAGGAATTAAGGTCTATAGGGATAGACCGAATAGGATGCTAGGACTTTCACAGAAGATGTACATAGAGAAAGTACTAAAGAGGTTTAGTATGGAAAACTCTAAGAGGGGATTAATACCCTTCAGACATGGTATTCATCTTTCCAAGAAGATGTGCCCTAGCACACCTGAGGAAATAGAATGCATGAGCAAGATCCCTTATGCTTCTGCAATAGGGAGCCTCATGTATGCCATGCTATGTACACGACCTGATATAGCCCATGCTGTGAGTGTCACAAGCAGATATCAGTCAAATCCAGGTGAAGAACACTGGACTTCTGTGAAATGTATCCTTAAGTACTTGAGAAGAACTAAGGATATGATGTTGGTCTTTGGTAATGGAGAACTCCAAGTCTAGGGATACACAGACTCAGATTTCATGTCCGATATAGATGATCGAAAGTCGACATCTGGGAGTCTGTTTGTGTGCAATGGTGGTGCTGTCAGCTGGAAGAGTTCCAAGCAAACGGTGATAGCAGATTCCACCATGGAAGCAGAATATATCGCTGCATCAGAGGCTGCGAAGGAAGCATTCTGGTACAAGAAGTTTGCTGCAGAAATCGGAGTAATGCCATCAGATGCCATTCCTCTATACTGCGACAACAATGGTGCCATAGCCCTTGCTAAGGAGCCGAGGTCTCACCAAAAATCCAAGCATATTGAGCGGCGATACCACCTCATCCGCGATTACCTCGAGAAGGGTTATGTCGAGGTCAAGAGAGTCAACTCCACAGATAATGTGGCAGACCCACTTACAAAGCCGTTGGGCCAGCAGAAGATCGAAGCCCACCTTGAGAAGATGGGACTTAGACTTGTAGCCAATTGGCTTTAGGACAAGTGGGAGATTGTTAGATATATGTGCCCTAGAAGCCAGAATTGGCTGACACTTGTAATACACTTCTAGGGGCAAAATTATAATTTTGACTATAATCAATAAAATGGGTTATTTTCTATATCACATATGTGTATTTAGTGTCTGTGATACATCCTTTGAGTTAATGGTAATGATAATTCATATTTTCAAGAGTTGAAAATTTAAGACATGAATAATCATTATTAACTCATAAAATGCTCCCGACCATAGGATCATCACGAGGATGGTGATTGATCCGGAAGGTTGGTGTACAATCGCTTCTCTTTAGTAGATGAGTCTTGAGTCTACGGTGTGGAGACACCGGAGCGAGAGTACAGGTACTCGTTAGAGAACGAGGGCACTGAGCGTGACCACCTCGAGTAGTCATTAGGGAGTCTACCTTCTCGTCAATGACTGACTCGATGCTGCAGTAGTGTGTCTGGTTCTTTGACCTGAGGTGCATCGGCAGTTCACCTTGAGGGTGTTATAGTTTGACTACACCATTACTCGGTCTCCTAGCCATATGGAACCCTGAGGTGTATGTTGGCTATAGCATGTTCATTGTAGGAACTGGATTGCATCAAGATGGAATCTATCTACCTCGGTGGTAGAGGAGCAGCCCTATGATGATCATGAGAATCAAGTCCAGAAGTCCATGGCCATGGCCATAGAAAGAGTTTCTATTTAGAGTGAATCGAATGATTACATCATATGACAGAGACTAGGGTTTGACGAGTTTACCTTAACCCTAATCTGATCGGGGCTCAAGATAGAAGAACTTAATCACACAGGTAGCTGCACCAAGAGGTTCGCATTCAGCTCTGATGGGTTGCCACCATATACTGCTAGGTGTCACTGGTGGATTTTGGGAGCAATTAGAATGATTTAGATGATCGATCATTCTAGCTATTCGAATCAGAAGAGTTCTGATCCATCGAAAGGAGTTTCGATGATGTCGATGATAGAGATCATGACATATCCCATTACCATACAGAACTGAACCTAACTGGGTCACACAAACAAGGGTTTGAATCTGGTGATCATCAATTGAACTGATCTAGTTCAATTGATCTGAATGAGATTCAATTAGGTTCAAGGAAATCGTGCTAGCACTCGATTGAACCTAACGTTCTTCTTTTGCTATCATAAATAAGTTGTCCTGTCTGAGCCAAAGGAGTTTGTGCTCAATCAGAGGCCTTCATATGGTCTGACTGGAGGTTGTCCAAGTCAGAAAAGGTTGTCTTATTTGTAAGACATTACCTGCCATTTTTGGTCACCTGCCATTTCTTGTTCTTTGACTTTGGTCAAAAGTCTACCTTTGACTGGTCAAATGTTGACCATTGACACTTTGACTTTTGACCACATGTCATGCACCTATTGGAGAGCTGGTGGGGGCCTGTCCCCCTGCCAGAACCTGGCAAGGAGGAGGGCGCACGCCACCCTTGGCGTGTGCCCAAGTTGGAGGCGCCTAGGAGTCCTTGTTGGACAAGGACTCCATCTCCTTTTTGGATTCCAATTAGAGTTCTTCTAAGAAACCAACTTTGACTGGTCTTAGGCACCCTCTAAGGAGGAATCCAGGGGACTCTATTCCCACCAATCAGATTTAGATCTGATTTCACAAAGGGTTGTGATTGGTTGGGAAGAAGAGGAGTTGGATCACAGCTTCAGTCTATAAATAAGACCCTGTGCCCAACTCAAATTACATGAGATGATTGAATCACAATTCCCCACGCCCCAAGGCTGCCTCTCCCCTCCTTCTCCATGCCAAACCACCTTCTCCCCTTGCTCTCCACGTCCAAAAGGAGTTTTGGATTTTTGTTGGTGCGATTCAAGCAAGAGAAAGGCGATCAAAAGCAAGAAGGCTGCACTGCTGCAAAGGACGACTGCTGATCTTCAAAAGGAGTTTTGAAGATCCTCCAGATCAGATCCAGATCTGATTTTTGGAGGCATGATAGAGAAGAAGAGGATCTCCAGATCCAGCCTGAGTGGATACCGGTAGAGGCCAGGCGCTTGCATGGCTAGATCCAGAACCTTCCGCTGCAAACAGGATCATCAACAGGGTAATAGGATTACCCAAATCAGGTAAATTAAATTTGATTTAATTTATCCTTATTTTATTTATTAAAATAATAAGAATTAGATCTAAAATATTTCAGATCTGATATAGATCAAAGAGAAAAGATTTTGAAATATATCTCTTGATCTGACCAGATCTGAACGAACCTGGACCAAGAAATCAGGATTTTTCTTCAGGTCTCACCAAAAATCCAAGCACATTGAGCTATGATACCACCTCATCCACGATTACCTCGAGAAGGATTACATCGAGGTCAAGAGAGTCGACTCCATAGATAATTTGGCAGACCAGCTTACAAAGCCATTGGGCCAGCAGAAGATCGAAGCCTACCTTGAGAAGATGGGACTTAGACTTGTAGCCAATTGACTTTATGACAAGTGGAAGATTGTTAGATATATGTGCCCTAGAAGCCAGAATTGGCTGACACTTGTAATACACTTCTAGGGGCAAAATTATAATTTTGACTATAATCAATAAAATGGGTTATTTTCTATCACATATGTGTATTTAGTGTCTGTGATACATCCTTTGAGTTAATGGTAATGATAATTCATATTTTCAAGAGTTGAAAATTTAAGACATGAATAATCATTATTAACTCATAAAATGCTTCCTGACCATAGGATCATCACGAGGATGGTGATTGATCTGGAAGGTTGGTGTACAATCGCTTCTCTTTAGTAGATGAGTCTTGAGTCTATGGTGTGGAGATACTAGAGCAAGAGTACAGGTACTCGTTAGAGAATGAGGGCACTGAGCGTGACCACCTCGAGTAGTCATTAGGAAGTCTACCTTCTCGTCAATGACTGACTCGATGCTGCAGTGGTGTGTCTGGTTCTTTGACCTGAGGTGCATCGATAGTTCACCTTGAGGGTGTTATAGTTTGACTACACCATAACTCGATCTCCTAGCCATTCGAAACCCTGAGGTGTATGTTGGCTATAGCATGTTCATTGTAGGAACTGGATTGCATCAAGATGGAATCTATCTACCTCGGTGGTAGAGGAGCAGCCCTATGATGATCATGAGAATCAAGTCCTAGAAGCCCATGGCCATGGCAGAGTGAAATAATAGAAAGAGTTTCTATTTAGATTTTCACATCGGACTTGAATCGAATGATTACATCATATGACAGACAGAAACTAGGGTTTGACGAGTTCACCTTAACCCTAATCTGATCGGGGCTCAAGATAGAAGAACTTAATCACACAGGTAGCTACACCAAGAGGTTTGCATTCAGCTCTGATGGGTTGCCACCATATACTGCTAGGTGTCACTGGTGGATTTTGGGAGCAATTAGAATGATTTAGATGATCGATCATTCTAGCTGTTCGAATCAGAAGAGTTCTGATCCATCGAAAGGAAGTTTCGATGATGTCGATGATAGAGATCATGACATATCCCATTACCATACAGAACTGAACCTAACTGGGTCACACAAACAAGAGTTTGAATCTGGTGATCATCAATTGATCTGAATGAGATTCAATTAGGTTCAAGAAAATCATGCTAGCACTCGATTGAACCTAACGTTCTTCTTTTACTATCATAAATAGTTGTCCTGACTGAGCCAAAGGAGTTTGTGCTCGATTAGAGGCCTTCACTTGGTCTGACTGGAGTCTTTCCAGATCAAAAAAGTATTGTCTTATTTTGTAAGACAATATCTACCATTTTTTATCATCTACCATTTCTCGTCCTTTGACTTTGGTTAAAAGTTGACCTTTGACTGGTCAAATGTTGACCATTGACACTTTGACTTCTATCCATATGTCATGCACCTATTGAAGAGCTGGTTGGGGCTTGTCCCCCCTGTCAAAAGCTAGCAAGGAGGAGGGCACACGGCAAGGGTGGCGTGCACCCAAGCAGGAGGCACCCAGGAGTCTTTGTTGGATAGGGACTCCATCTTCTTTTTGGATTCCGATTAGACTCCTCTTAAGACCCAACTTTGACTGATCTTAAGCACCATCTAAGGATGAATCCAAGGGACTCTATTCCCATCAATCAGATTTAGATTTGATTTCACAAAGGGTTGTGATTGGTTAGGAAGAAGAGGAGTTGGATCACGCATAGTCTATAAATAAGATCCTACGCCCAACTAAAAGAGAAGAATGAAATTCCCATGCCCAAGGGCTACGTCTCTCCCCTCCTCCACGCCAAGCCGATCTTCTCCCTCTCCACTCTATGCCCAAAGAAGTTTGGGTTCTCAGTTGGTGCAATCCAGACGAGAGAAAGGTGGTAGAAAGCTAGAAGGCTACGCTGTTGCAAAGGACAACTGCTGATCTTCGAAAGCTGTTTTGAAGATCCTCCAAATCATATTTAGATTTGATTTTTGGAGACTTGATAGAGAAGAAGAGGATCTCTAGATCTAGCCTGAGTAATACTGGTAGAGGTCATGCACTTGCATGGCTAGATCCAGAATCTTCTGCTGCTTACAGGATCATCAATGGGTAATAGGATTATCCTACATCGAGGTAAATTAAATTTGATTTAATTTATCTAGATTTTATTTTTATTATTAGAATAATAAGAATCAGATCTGAAATATTCTAGATCTAATTTGAATCAAAGAGAAAAATTTTTGAAATATATCTCTTGATTCGATCAGATCTGAACGAACCTAGTCCGAAAAATCAGGATTTCCCTTCACCAATGGCCCAAAATCAATCCGATAGTGATCAGGAGCTCCCAATGGTTGTTTTTGATGGATTTAGAGTTGTTTGATTTCAAACGAATGGCCAAAAATAAATTGAGTGATTAAATTCGATCTAGACTCCAATTTGAGCTCGATAAGGATCCAAAAACTCTTGATTTTCTTATCTATTTAATCTCCAGTATGCTAGAAAATAGTAGAGAGCCCTCTTGAGGAATAATTAGACCTTTTTTCTCTCTTTCTCTCTCCCTTCTCTTCTTTTATCCTTTCTTCATCTTTTTTCTCCTTTCTTCTTTTCTTTTTCCTTTTCTTTTTCTTTGGAGATTTGAAGATGCCAGGGAGCAGATCATCAACTATGTGAAACTAAAGATTATGATTCTAGGAGAGTAGATGAAGTCTTCAAATATGGGTTGTATTTTTTTCTTTATTTTTTATAATTTCTTTATGTAATGAATAAATTATTCTCCTGTCCAATCCTAAATCTTATTCTCCATGCATGAGATTTAATAACATGCTTATTATTGATTGATATTTAAATAGGCTCTATTAGTGGAGATGGATTATGATCGAAAGATATAATCCATGCTTGATTTAATAGTTTATATTAGAGAGAATCAATAAAAGCTATGTTACTAATTTTTAAGAATTAAAGTATTGAATAATTTATGATTCTATTAAGATGGATCATGATCAAAAGATATGGTTCATACCCAAAAAAAATAGGTTATAATCATAATTAATTCTTAAAAATATAAATTTTTGCATTAAAAAGAATTACCATAATCCTGTTAAAGATGGATTCAAAATTTCAAAATACTTTTCATCAATTCTAAAACCCTAATTAATTAAGTATTTTTTATTTTTTATTTTAATTTGCAAAAATCTAAATTAATCCCCTTTGATCTATTTATTTAAATTTCTACTTAATAATTAAATGAAAATTCTATTTTTTTGATAAATTGAATATAATTTAACCTTCAATCCTCAAGAAAATCGACACTCGACTCTCCAACTATCCTACTAAATACTAAAATCAGATTTAACTTTTATTTGATGCTGTAACAACAAGCAGTCAAATTTTTGGTGCACTAGAGTACTGCAGTAGTGCTTTCCTGAAGGCACGAGGCTGAGAGAGACTCAGCGGTGCAATAGCCGAGGGAGGTATCTCAATAGAGAGTATCAAGAGGCATCTCAAGAAGATCAGAAGCAGGTCTCAAGAAGAGTCAGGGAGTCTCAGGAGCCTCAAAATGAGATAGGTGAATTTGAACCCATGATAGAATTTAAGCTGTAGTTCCTCTGGGCCCAACTGAAGCGATGGCTGGTATAGGGGTAGAAGAGGAAAAGGCTAAGGTAAAATTCTCTAGGATTTAGTTGCTAACTTTTAGAAGAGTTAGATGAGCTCTTGGATTTCAAAGGTTCTCATGGATTGCGAAGATATCCGAGATGGCTTCGAAGGGGTCTGCGGAGTGCAGCAAGATCGAAGGGATAGCATCAATGTTCGAGGTATAGTGGTAAGCCAAGCAGTATAGCATTGGATGGTTAGTCTCGGATGACTCGGGTGTAAGGTTGGCTTCTATGGCAAAAGGTGGACTTCAATTTTTGGTGAAGCACTAGATAGAGGTGGCTTCACTAATGGAGATGTGACACGAGTTCAGAGCGAAGAGATGTAGGAGGATCGATATCCTAATACCAGCATCGATGATGCATAATTTTAGGTGAAGCAACATGTGTAGGTGGACAGGCATAGTTCAGAGGAGATCGTGTCTGAGTATAAAGTGAGTGCTGGTACAGAAATATTGTAGATTCTCGAGGAAAGTCTAGGATAATTGATGCAGTTGCTAAGCAGAAGGGATCCTATAATTTTAGAATGGTGCGTAAAAGCAAGCAAAGATCTTCAATGGTGGAGGCGGTCATCCCAAAGGTCTCAAAGGAAGCATTATAGCTGAAGAGGATTGATGGAGGTGATATTTGCACAACAGGTTGTCAGGGTGCACAGCAATAGCACGATCATATAGGAGGGCATTGCCAAGGGTTTGCCAAGGCTTGGGGCACCAAGGTAGAGATTGTGAGGGTTGGTGGTGCTCCTAAGTCTTGAGAGGTCATGAGAGCAGTTAAGGTGTTGGCTTTGAGGAGACTAGAACAGGAGCAGTCCTAGGATGGAGGTGGTGTATAGCTCTCCATGGGCTTGAGGTCCAGGTGTTGAGGATCTTGAGGGACTTGGTTGGTGCTTTAGAGACTTGGAACATATGATGGAATAAGAAACCAAAGTTGACGAATGAAGACTATAGAGAAGGATTTTTCTAAAAGTTGGTCAGCGCAATTTGATACTAGATCTGCTAAGTCTTGGTGGACAGGCCAGACAGAAAGGTGTGCATTCGAGATTGCAGGCATGGTACGCAACTAGATTGACTTAGTCTGAAATTAAGTCAACCCAATCTTAGTTTAGCTGGCTTAGTGCTGAGACTGAGCCAGCTCGGTGCATGGACAGAGTTACACAAGGGTCTATTTGGGGCTAGGATAGAAACTTATCCTTGGAGTCTTAAGATCCTCTTTGAGAGGTCTTAAGGGAGCTAACTTATGTATGGGTCGGGTTTAGATCTAGGAGATGAGAGAATGGGAGACATGGATATACATGGATTTGGTGGGTGCTTTCATGTATTGGGTTAGTCAGAAAAATTTTTGATCAGACCTAATGGCTATGTATAAATACATAGGTTGTATTAGGGTTTTTAATGAAGTAGTGAACACAGATCTTTTCTCTCTCAATCTTTCTTCTCTCTTCTCTCCAGTGTTGTTGCCCTAGGTTCTTGAAAAAGCCCTAAAGAGGGGGCGTCTTCCTCAAGCCCTAGGAGGGAGGCACCCCAGCATAGATCTAGGTGGTGGATCTATGGTATGCTGCCCTTAAAGAACGAAGATCTCTCCAAGTCCACGCTAAAGATTAGGAGTTTCCATAATATGGTACTAGAGCAAGGTGACATCAGGATGATGTGCCAACATTTGGTATGAGAGCAGTACCATGGATCACAACAATTGGTATCAAAGCTAGGTTATGCCATGGTGATGTTACAACATGGCGGTAGGGGAGCCACTACAATTATATCCCATGAAGATGAAGCAACAAAAGAAGTTCATAGAAATTGATTTTAATCTAAATTTTAATCATGAAAATATTTAGATTAGATCTAAAATGAGTTTATGATTTTATGTATTGTACATAGATTTAGATTCAAACCTAACTAGTAGTTGTTTATGAAATGAGTCGATCCATTTTTGAAATGAGTCAACCCATTTAGTGGATGATTATAAAATTATTTTTAAATTTAAAAATAGTTTTTAAAATATCGAACCCCAATCCATTAGATCAAAACTTAATTAAAAATTAAGGGTTATGAATTAGGATCTAGAATTATGAATTAAAGATCCTAAGACATAAGAATAAAATTTGGGTTATTGGATTAGATGAATTAGGTCCATTAATTGGGTTAGACCTAAGGTTAGATTAAAGAATGAACTTAATTAGAGTAATTGATCAAATCTAACCAAATGTTGATTTAGATTAGGTTAAGGACTCTTTAGATTTAATTACAATAGTTGTAGTTAGTCAAGTTCATATCTTTAATGAGAACTAAATGGACTTGATTCATGACTCCACGGTTGAGTCCAAAATTACTAGGTTGATCAAATTAAAATTAATTAACTGGTTGGTGTCTAAGGTAAGTTTGGCAATCTAGACTAGAGTAGTTTTTAATTGGGAGTTATTCACATTGATTTGATCTTTGACGAGTTAATGGCATATCGCTTCCACTGATCTTACTTACCTGGCCAATATGGTGAATTAGATTTTGATTAGATCACTTGGTGATTCAAGTTTATCCATGTCAATTAGGTAAATCAGTGTAACTGATTTAGGTGCTCCTAAGATTGGCTTGAATTAGGTTCTTTTTTATTTGGCTTGGTGAAGTTAGTGGGAGGATCGTAATTGGCTAGTTAATCTTCTCTCTTTTTCTTAAAAATGAGTTAACCAAATCCTCTAAAATTATTAGGTCCTTAAAATGAAATAGTTATGGTGATAACTAGATCATTGCCTCCCATTAAGTTGAGTGATAATAGGTCCATTAGTTTAATAATCATTGGAGGCCCAAAGGTTTGGTGCTTATTAACTAATGAAATTATTATTTATAATATGATGATTTGGTTATATTTTTCTAATAATGGTTAGATTGACCGACCAAAGTCAGGCTTGATCATTTGTTGGATAGATGCACTAAATATGGTCATATTAATGGTTGGATCCAACCGAACCTTTTCAATGGAGGCCAAAGCCTATTGATTAGGTTTCTGGCAAAAAATTAATTACTAGAAGTTATTTAGAGAAACAATTGGTTAAGAACCTACCTATAGATGCATATGGGTTGATCGGCCAAAGACGTACTTGTTTGTGTTTGTCTAGATTGTAGTACCCACTAAGAAATTAAGGTAATTCTTTGAATTAGAGGTAGAGGCTAACAATTCATATAAAATAGTGGGAGAACCTTTAGACTAAAATCCAAGTCTTTAGGCTTAAATAATTTATATACTAATTAGGTTTTGGTTTTCCTTTTTTGTATAGTTATGGCCACTAGTCGATCACTCTGGTCATTGTTAGATAATGACAAATTGATGGGATCCAACTTCGATAGCTGGTATTGCAAGTTGAAGATAGTCCTAGAGTATGAATGGATTTTGTATGTCTTGATAGATCTAGCACTTGAGGAGCCGTCTCTGAATGCTAGAGATATGGTTTGAGATACTTACTAGAAATGGCTCAACAACTGCACCACTGTTCAGTGTATTATATTGCCAGCTATAAGTGATGAGTTCAACCATAGGTTCGAGAATGCTTAGCCACATGACATGCTTCAAATATTGAACAAGTCCTTTGGCATGCCTGATGATGTTGAGAGGCACAAGACTAGTTGTTCCATTTTCAATGCTCAGATGAGGGATGGGGCATCAGTCACCGATCATGTATTGTACATGATCGAGATGATTGAATGCTTGAGCAAGCTCGACTTTTTCTTACATGAGTAGCTTGGAAAAGGTGCTATTTTGAACTCTTTGCCCAAGTCCTTCCTCTCCTTTTTTGCTAATTTTAGAATGATAAAGTCTGTAGTCAACTACCACGGTGAAGGAACCAGATCTAGGATTTTAGGGTTAGATCTTGAAACTTTTCTAAGCAGCAAAAGATAGGAATTAATCAAATTAATTCATAAAAATATCAGAGAACCCTTAGATCTAAGATCCTATTACATGATTATAGCATGTGATTAAATCAAAAATTAAAAATCATTAGAAAAGAAAGTGTTGAATGCATCAACGTAGATCTACACTAAATCTAATATAAGTATATAATAGGGGATTAGATCTGTATTATCTTTGCAAGTTAGATGTTCTAACTTGCTGATCTAGGCTTAAGAACGTAGCTTTGAGCTGCACATGTGTCCAGCCTTTAAAGGATGTCCACACGAGCCCACAAATCCTGATCAAAAGTTCAATGCTCAAAAATCAGCACAATATGCTAGTACTATGCTGATCCTTCTTTGATGGTTGATTTGGTTCTTCCTTCTTTAAGATTTGGACTCTCTAAGAATTAGAAGGAAGAAGAGAGATTTTAAATCTAAGACAACTCTCAAATATCTCTAACAAAGAGGAAGGGAAGGAAAGAACAAAAGAAACCTAGAAGAAGACCCTCTTCTTTTTCTCTATTCTCTTACCTAGACACCTAGATTGATGTCTATGAAATTCCAATGCCCAAGATGCTTCTCTCTCTAATTTTCACATGCCGAAGATCCCTCTCAATGGTCTAGAATCTCTCAGAAAATTAGGCCAAAATTCACTTTAAATAAAGAGATAAGTAGGAGTCCTTGTCTAGGTCAAATACCTAGACATGATATGTGATAAATAGGCAAGTTGTTGGTGCGCCCAACACTTGGGTGTCCCCACCTTATTCCCTACCATGGACCAGCAATAGGGCCACACAAAATAATCCTTTCTCACCATGAAAAACATGAGAGAAAGTAGGGAGAGGGGGCAGAAAGCATGGGAAGTTGTTTTGGTTTGTTGGGATTCTATCATGTAGAATTCAAACCCACAACAACTTGCCACGTATTGACTTGGTCCACAACTTAATACCTTATAGGAAAGAGAGGGAGAGAGAAGCATTCATGAGATCAAGAAGAGGAGGTTTCCAGGCCAAATCCAAAAGAGAGGGGGCATGGGGTATATGTGGCGCGAGGATAGAATCCTAGTCTTACTAGGATTCTATATTTGACTTGATCAAATATGGTTTCCCAAATCAAATTAAATAAAAAATAAATGAACTTAACTAGAATAGGTCTTAATCTAATTAATAATCTAATTAAATCAGATTAAATTAGATTTAATTATAATTTAATTTTTAATCAAATTAGAGATTGGGTTCATATAAGTCCTAATTGAACTTGGACTCTTCTTCCTTGCAATTGGCTCATCCAATAAATCGATTGAACTTAATCCAATCAAGTTTAAACTAAATCTAATTAAATTATATTTAATTAAACTTAATCTCATCCCTCTAGCTTAATCATATTAAGCCAATTTATAATCTAATTGCTAATCGATCCTCCTATAATACTTGCACTAGGTTAAACATCAATCGTATTGAAAGTTTAACCCTAGAACGATTCTTAATTGTCGATCAACCATCCAATCAAATTATGAACTCTTATGTGTGTGACTCCATAGGTTTGAACCTAAGTCAGTCACAGAGAAATAAAATTTTTGTATCAATCAAAGTGACCATCTAGCAATGGTATTCGACAGTCGGATAGATCGAATGTATAGAACAACATCCTTAGATTATCCATAGGTTTCCATATAATTCATCCCCTTGACCAAAATGCTCATAGGACACCTCAATGTTTAACTATCAACCCTAATTAGGTTATCCATATTGTATTTCAAAATATCAAATTCATCTCATGGATTATCCTAGCCAAGAATTTGCTATATTGAAATACAGTGATTCATTCTTCTCCAACTCTTGGAGTGGTCAATCCCATCTTGATCACATACCAACTTTGTAAATACTTGACTGTGTCCAGAAGTCTTTCATTACTGAATTAAAAATTCAGTTAGTCTGGTACCAAAGCACAGTGAATTGCTTGCAAGCCACTAAGGTGATCTCAGGTCTAAGGGACACTTATACCTATATTCCATCAGAAAAATTTTTGACAGTAGAATGCTCTGAAGTTGGTCATATTCCATGATGATGTATCCTTATATCTCACATGTATGTCATACCAGTGTCTCCATACTCCTTGGTTAACAGGACAACCAATCTATATAGCATACAGCGATCTATGCTCGATAGATGCTATCATCCTTACTAACAATCTATCATTTGATTGTAAATAGTTTAAGAACTAATCGATAAATCCTCTTTTTATTGATCGTAAATAATTTAAGAACTAATCGATAAATCCTCTCTTTATCAAAAACTAAATAGTTCTAAAGACTTCATCACAATAATGGAGTTATTTAGAAGATGTAGACTTTATGATGAAAGGATGCTAAAATATTTTTTTATTCATTAATAAATCAATTGTAATTGTAAGGTAGCTCAACTATCAATAGACTGATGATTAGCTTTGGGACACATTTTTCAACACATGATTTATTGGGGTTATTGAAAAACTTTGAGAAGGATCACCAGCTCTCCAAGGAGTCTATGAATATAGTGGAAGGGTCTTCTTTTGGTTATCGACCTTTTAAGAAAGGGAAGAAGAACAAGAAGAAGAAGAATAAGAAAGTGCAGTAATATACTGAGATGTCTGCATAGGATCAAACCAAGAAACCCAAGCCTGTTTAAAACTAGGTGGAGTGGTTCTATTGTAAGAAGCTAGGGCACTAGAAGAGGAACTGTCCTCACTAGATTGTCTTTCTAGATCCGAACAGGCCGAGGAAGAAGCAAGCAGTTGCTAAGCAAGGTAATTATATAATAACTTCTTGCAATTTCTCAATATGTGATACTACTGCTTGGATATTAGATACTGGAAGCTCTTATCATATTTATAATTCAATGCAGGATTTAATATCAGTAGAAGATTTGATGAAGGCAAGAGGTTCTTGAATGTTGGAGATGGAAGACAAGTTTTAGTTCTAGCTTTAGGAATCATGAATCTTGTAACAATTCTCATAATGTTATTCTTTGTGAATGTCACTATTGTGAATCACTTCCGACCTGTGAGTCATGTCTCCTTAGTAAGATGACCAAGTCATCTTTTACTGAAAAAGGTGAACGAGCTAGTGAACTCCAAGGTCTAGTACATACTGATATATGTGGACCTATGAGCTCAAGTACTAAAGATGGATATTTCTACTTATTCACATTCATCGAGGACCTATCATGGTATGGGTATGTCTACTTGATGAAACACAAATCAAAATCATTTAAAATATTCAAACTATTCTATAATGAGATAGAAAAGCAAATTGGAAAGGGTATTAAAACTCTTCAATTTGATCAACAAGGTGAGTACCTTTCTAATGAGTTTCTGATATATCTAAAAGAGAATGAGATTCTTTCTCAATGAACTTCTCTTAGAATACCACAGCATAATGGTGTGTCTGAAAGAAAGAATTGGATCCTATGGACATTGTTTGATTTATGATGGACTTTGCCAGTCTGCCGATCTCCTTCTGGGGATATGTTCTCGAGTTAGCTTGTTATATTCTAAATAGAATTTCAAGTAAGTCTATAGCTAAAGCATCATATGAGATATGGATAGGATGTAAGCCAGTACTCTCGCACCTTAGGATTTGGGGGTGTCCGACTTATGTCAAACATTTAATGACAGACAAGCCTGGACCTAGGTTTGACAAGTGTATTTTTATAGGGTATCCAAAAGAGACCAAAGAATATTATTTCTTTTTGGCTGATGAACAAAAGATGTTTTTCAAACTTAAGTCAATCTTTTTAAAAAAAAAAGTTTCTTGGTGAAGGAACTAATGCCTCTAAGATCGAACTTGATGAAGTTTGATGGGTGAAAAAATTAACACAAGTAGCTGAACCTGAACCGAATTTAATTAGATCAAATCTGGAGCCCACGGTACCTGCACTCTTAAGGCAATCTGGTAGAGTACCACATCAGTGGGATAGATACTATGATTTCTTGGTTCGAAATGGGAATTAAGGCAATCTCGATGAGAATAATAAGAATCCGATCACCTACATAGATGTAATGCAAAGATCTGATTTTGAGACATGGCTTAACGTCATGAAATCCGAAATAAAGTCCATAATGGTCAATGATGTATGGACATTGGTCGGTCCACCTGAAGGGGTCAAACCCATTTGGTGTAAGTGGATCTTCAAAAGAAAGAGAGGCACAGATGGGAATGTGGAGAACTATAAGGCTCGTCTAGTTGCCAAAGAATATCGTCAATGTTATGGTATAGACTATGATGAGGCATTTTCTCCTGTGGCAATGTTCAAATTTATTTGGATTATGCTTGTGATAGCTATCCATCTAAACTATGAAATCTGACAAATAGATGTGAAGACAGCTTTCTTGAATAGAGAGCTAGACAAAGAGGTGTATATGATACAATCTGAAGAATTCACATCCACAGATGAGTTTAAGATTTATAAGATTCAAAGGTTCATTTATGGATTGAAGTAGGCATCTTGGAGTTGGAACATGAATTTTGATAGGATGATTAAAATATATGGCTTTGTTAAGAATGAAGAAGAGCCCTGCATATACAAGTGGGCTAATGGTCCAGCAGTTATATTTCTTTTGTTGGATGTGAATGATATTCTCTTAATCAGGAATGACGTTCTTACATTATAGAAAATAAAGATTTGGTTGTCATCTCAGTTCTCTATGAAGGACTTGGGAGAAGCTTCCTATATCCTAAGGATGAAGATCTATAGAGATAGATATAAGAGGTTGCTTGGATTGTTCCAATCCATGTACATTGATACTATGCTGAAATGATTCAGCATGAAGAATTTCAAGAAGGGCTATCTATTGATAAGCTATGAAATTTTTCTCTCGAAGAGAGATTGTCCGACAACGCCATAAGAGATAGAGCGTATGAGTAGAATTTCATATGCTTTGATGGTGGGTTCTATCATGTATGCCGTGATATATATGAGATCAGATGTAGCATACTCATAAGAGATAGTGAGTTGATACCAATCTGATCCAGAGAAGAACCACTGAAAGGTTGTTAAAACCATCCTTAAGTATTTGAGAAATAGTAAGGACCGATGGCTTCTTTATGGTGAGTCAAATTTGAGACTTATGGGATTTACAAACTCTAATTTTCAATCTAACCATGATGACAGCAAAAGTGATGGGTATGTGTTTATCCTTAATGATGGAGCTGCTTCCTAGAAGAGTTCTAAGTAGCATACTATGGCCGACTCAGTATGCAAGGTAGAATATGCCGCTGCATCAGATGCTGTCAAAGAAGTAGTATGGTTAAGAAAATTCATCATCGAGCTTGGAGTGGCACTCTTCCTTGATTGTCTAGTTCTGCTCTACTGTGATAGCTTTGGAATCATTACTTAGGCAAAGAAATCAAAGGCACATCAGTGGATGAAATACATTCTACGTCGCTATCACCTTATTTGGAAGATCGTGGATCGAGGTAATGTCGATCTTTAGAAGATTGATGAAAGGAGAACCTGACCAATCCATTCACTAAAGCTATTACGGTGAAGGAGTTTAATGATTTCAAGTCAATGATGGATATTAGATATAGTACCGATTGACTTTAGTTAAAGTGAAAGATTGTTGGGAATTGTGTCTCAAAGTCAATCATTAGTCTGTTGACGGTTGAGCTATTTTTTATATTTGTATATAAATTATAAATGAATAAAATATTATTTTGGCATTTTAATTATAAATGCTTTGCATCTTTTAATGAACTCCTGTATTATGATGAAATCTTTAGAACTATTTAGAATTCATAAAGAAGGATTTATCATTTAGTCATTCAATCTATTCACGACCAAATGATATATTGTTATCAAGGACGATAATATTTATCGAGTATAGGTCATTGTGTGCTATATGAATTAGTTGTCCTCTTAACCAAGGAGTGTGGAGATACTAGTATGGCATGCAGATGAGATATATGGGTACATTTGCACTGAACGTGATTAATTCTAAAGCTTTCTACTATCAATATTTGCTCCCAAGGGATATGGGTATAAGTGTCCTTTCGATCTGAGATCATCATAGTAACTTTCAAGCAACTCATTATGCTTTGTTGTTAGACTATCTGAATTTTTAATTCAGTGATGGAAGGTTTTTGGGTACAGTCAAGTACTTAAGGAGCCGGTATGTGAATCAAGATGGGATTGACCACTCCTGATTTTGAAAGTTGTGTGGAATTGTGTTTCAATTTAGCAAAGCCTTGGCCAGGGTAGTCCTTATAAGGAGTCATAGGACTGATTACGTTGAGACATAATATGAATGAATTTTTCAGAGTTGGCAGTTTAGCTTTGAGTCATTCTAAACATATAGATCAAAGGGATGAATTATATGGTAACCATATTTGAGTAGGTTTTGAATATTACGATTGCGACTATTCCACCTATCTTGATGTTGGATACCATTGCTAGATGATCACATCGATTGATACAAGAATTGATTCCTATGCTACTGGCTTAGGTTCGAATCTATGGGATCACATATGATAGGGACGCGATGTTGTCGTTAAGACATCGTGTTTATCAGTTTAATCCGACTTCTTAAAATCATTGAAAAAACGTAGATAGTAGTGAGTCGGGTCGAATCCACAGGGAAGGTAGTGTTTTTAGATTTGAAATCTTTGATTTTATAAAAGAAAAAAAAAGAAAAGAGAAGAGTTTTGGGATCAAAAGTGAAGTCGGAAAATAAAAATAAAAAAAAGCAAAAATTAAAAGATGCAAAGATTTAAATTTGGTACTAAGATCTACTAGTTAGATCTTAGCATCTACTTGCAAAGCAATAATTTAAAGTGCAGAAATTAAATTGCAATAAAAATAAAAAGCAAGAAATTAAAATATAAAAAATTTTATTAACTAAAATTTTAGAATTTAAATACATAAAATTTAAAAAGAAAAGACAATAAAATAAAATAGCCTGATCTCTGATCTTGGATCGGCATTGGCAGAAAGATGGTGTAGAAGCTCGGCTCTTCTTCTCGGCACCCGTTGCTTCGAAGCAGCCTTTAACCCATAGCCTGGCTTCGCCCTGTACCAAAGCTTCACCTTGATCGGAGATGTTGATTTCTGATGGCCTGGGGTCCTTTTTATAGAGCTAGGAGGGCTGGATATTTTTTCTAAAGGCAATATGGGACTAATAGCCTTTGTAATCATAAAAATACAAAGAAATTTGGATAAAATTTGAATCAAAATAGCTCAGATATGACTCTGATAAATCTGATAAAATCCAGCCGTTCAACAGGAATCCAACGGTCCAAAAATCATCAAAATCGGATGCAGATAAGCTCAGATCGGGTCGGATTAAATTCTGGCCGTTGGATCGCGCTTGATCGAGGAAATCTGGCCGCAAATCGCGCTTCGGGAGTCTTGATCGCCGCCGGCAGCGTTCTGGACCGTCGGATCATCGCCTGGATCGAGCGCTGCCGTCCGATGGTGATCCGCGTGATGTTTGTATCTGAATAAAATTCGGAAGCAACCACAGCCGTCCGATCCTGACCGCAAACAACCACATCCGTCCGATCGCGCAATAACTGTTCCCATGGACCGCGTGGACCGGCCGCACCGCACACCGCAACCAATCAGCGCCGCTGTTGTCGGACGAAAAGACTGAATTACCCTTGTGAGCCGCGATAAATTTCTGTAGACCCTTAAGGGGTCTAGGTCCACCACGTGGCAATCTCTGATTCGCCGGAATTTGCTGAGCTGGCGGTCCACGCCTGGATCGTGGACCGGCTGATGGCTTCAACGGCTGAGTCGGCTTGATGGCTCGGCTTGGCTTGGTGGCTCGGCTTGCGGAGCCGGCTGAGCCGTTTTCTTTTTTTATTTAATTTTTATTTATTTTATATTTTTAAAAATTCATATCTTTTTCATTTTAGCTCCGTTTTACTTGAAATTTATTTCGTTGTGATCAAGAAAAATGAGCTCTTTCTATTGATAATAAAATTTTATTTTTTAATTTTTATTAATTTTTATTATTTTTTAATTAATTTTTTAATTAATAAAAATATGAATTTTTCAAAAATTATATATAAATTGATTATTAATTCTTAAAAATTAATATCAATTAATTGATAAATTAATACTTTTATTGGTGAATTTATGATGCTTATCACACCCCCCAACTTAAGCTTTGCTCGTCCTCGAGTAAAGAAAGAATTTAGTTTTAAATACCTTTTAACTTTAGAGTTTCGAATTTTACCTAAGCAATTTTCAAAATGGCCATTGATATTCAGTAGAGCTTAAATGAGATATATCATTGGGGTATTAATACTTATCAATAGAAAAATTAAGTAAAGAACATTAAATTTTTCAGAACTTTTTCTAAATTATTCCACTTTTATCTCTGATTTGTCTAAACTTTCATATAGGCAGGTGTATTGCTACTTCCATCCTTCATTTATTAATTTTTATTTTCACATTGCCCACTTTTTGATGCGAATATCATTGCTTACTTAGGCAACGGGACCCGGTTACTCGGTGGGAAACCAATGTTTTTTTTTTTTTTTTTTTTTTTTTTTTTTTTTTTTTTTTTTTTAACGTTGTACCACTATTGAGTGTCTTAACTCCTTAAGCTTTCTATTTGATCCATGTAGCGAGTCTTGGGCCAATGACTCCCAAACCAGTTGGCTTTAGGGCACTAGGTATAGAATACCCCTCGGGCTTACTAGCTCGAATCAAATAGGCTACGAGTTAAGACTAGCTTTACAACGAGCTTCTTTGCCCTTCCCACCTTTTGACGCGAAACTCAATGCTTGCTTAGGCAAAGAGGCCCGGTTACTCAGTGAGAAGTACTTGGAAACTATTTTATTAAAATAAATTTTTATATGAAGAAACGTATAGTTACCCTACACAAGCCTATAAAAAGTAGACTTTTCTTTGATGCTAGTAAAAATAATTAGAAATGCTCCAAGAAAAAATTTTTTATGTTCTAGACTTAACTCTTTATTGAATTTTCTTAATACTTGATTCCTCAATATCTCACAGATTCTCTGATCTGTGTATCAATTTTCTTTTAAAAATGCTTAGTTTTATTCGATTCTTAAGCATAATCAAGTATCTAAATACTAAATACTAACTTTTTCGAGGACTTAAAATTTTAAAATTTTTATTTTTTCCTCCCCCCAACTTAATCGACATTGTCCTCAATGGAGAAGAAAAAATAAAGGATGTAATAAAGAACATGGAAGAATACACCTAACTCAGTATATATTTTTTTTTTATTTATTTATTTATTTATTTATTTATTTATTTTTTTGGTCCAGCACATGCCTTTACAAATTTGAGCTCTCCCTCCAACTTATTCAAATTATCCTAAAAAGATAAACTAAAAAGATAAATTAGATAAAAACTAAATATTGGGTTGCCTCCCAACAAGCGCTAAGTTTACCGTCTTCAGCCAGACACAATGTAGCTCACTATCCTGTGTCGAATATTGGATTGACAAATTCCAATGGTTTTGGATTGCCAATCTCAGAAAGTTGATGTTGATTTTTAATCCCATTATTGATATATTCACTGTTAATTTTTGGGATATATTTTATGATTCCATTCTCAGACCCATGTTTATTAAGAATTACTCCTATTTGTTCTTCTAAAATGCTCATGAATGGAGTTTTAGGAGTTAAGTTTGATTCAATGGGTGCTGGAATGGTGACTAAAGGCGGTTTTAATTCTGGAGGTAAATTAATGTGATCCTGCTTAAACAACTCCATTGACATTTCATTACATGCCTTTTGATTTTTATAAGAAGAACCAGCTTCTAGGGTTGAAGGGAATAGGACATTAGGTTTATAAGTCTCGGGTAAATCATCTATTCTCTTTTCCCTTATTTCTATCTCATTTAAACTGGAACTAGCATCAGTACTAATTCCTGGCTTGGGTTCTTCTATGTGGTTAGTCTCAGTACTAACCAGTTCCTCTAAATTTTTCATTTTGGCTAGCATCAGTACTAGCCTCTCTCACCTGGTCTTGGTATGGGTCCATAAGAATCCTATAGCTTTTAAGTTCAGGAATTACTTTGGTATTCTCAAATTGGAGATTCTTAGATGAAACATTAGATTGATAATTTAATCCAGGTGGTTGGTGGTCATTAGGTGGGTTATTTGAAATTGGTAGGTTCGGTAGTTGATCTAGTTCTCTCCTCATGTTAGACTCAACTAATTGTCCTATTTGAGCTTCTAGTCTGGCGATAGATTGCTGTTGAGTTAGAATTAATTGTTGAAGTTGGTTAAATCTATCATCAGCTAGATTGGTCTGTTGAGGAGGTGGGTATGAAGGCTGATTATAATATGATGGCTGGTTAAACTGACTAGGCTGACCATTATTATAGGCATAATTTTGATAATTTTGCTCAAGTGAAATTTGGGTCTGAGCCTGAGTCTGTTGGGATGTCCAAGAAAAATTAAAGTTACTCCAATCTGAATTATATGAATTTGAAAATGGGTCATTAATCAATTTGGAGTATCCTTGAGTAGCTTGAACTTGTTCTTGGATAAAATATGGAAACTGTGCAGTCATAGGATATTCACTTACATGATGGGTTGGACTAGCACAGATTGAATAACTCTCCTGATAATTAGAAGATTGTTGACCTAGGGTTAGGAGTTGATCTATTTTCTGATCAAGAAGGTCAACTTTATCTAATTTTTGGACTATTAGATTTATATTAGCCATTTGATTATTATGTTTAATGTGAATCAACCATTCAATTAAGTTCAACTAAATCAGAAAAAGCGATTTCCTACCATGCATGTATTAGTGTAACCCTAATGTATGGTTTAAAAATTTTTAGAATATTTTTTTATTTATTATTATTATTATTATTTTATTATATTAAAAATTTTTTTTAATTATTTTTATTTATTAATTTTAATTTAATTTAATTTAATTTAATTATTAATTTTTAGTTAGTTTAATTTTTATTTTATTTTATTTTTAGAGGAGAAAGGAGAAGAAAGAAAAAAGAGTTCTAAAGAAGAGGTCCTAAGGAGTCCTAGAACTAAGAAGAAAGAGAAGAATTCGGTTTAATTAGATCTAATGTTGGTTAGCAATCAAGTTGGTCAATCAATCCTGACTAAGGGTTATCCTAGATCTAGACAGCTCCTAACTGCCAAGGTCACCTTCAAGCCCTCCAAGTGTAGGATTAGCCAATCAACTAGCCAGGTAAGTGTAAGGTCGGTGGGAGTCCCCCCGTTGCTTGCCTTAGACACCAATTGTGCTTGGCCAGGTAAGCGAACGGAACCAATTAGAAACCACCTTCCTTCGGGCCCAATCGTCCCTGAACCACTTTCCTAGACACCAGTCAAATTGACTTATCCTAACCCGGTTCAACTCTTAGGATTCCTTGTCCTATTGAGCTCGAGTTCCTAGGGTTGATGTCTAATTGATTTTAAAATTAAAGGCTTAGGTCAATGCAGGATGCTGGTTGGTTGTTTGTGGGCTAAGGAAGGGTGATCAAATCCCCACCTTATCTTGTTTAATTGGGTTGTGCCCTTAATTTGATTTAATATGAATATGCACGAAAAAAAAAAAAAAAAATTCAATCAAAGGGTTTTATGCAATTTAAACTAGATGCATGCAACTAATTGTATTCTGAAAGGCTTACCTTGCCTCCAGCAATCACCAAAAAAAATAAAAATAAAAATAAAAATAAAAATAAAACTAATATGATGCATGCTCTAAACAGTTAGGGATTTCTAATCTTATCATGAGGCTTTTAATTAGGTTTAAATGGATATTTTTTTAAATTAATTTAAAAATAAAATAAATAAATAAATAAATAAAAAGAAAAGAGGACTAGGGTTAGGATTGATCTCACCAGGCAAAACTTCTGATTGCTTTCTTCGTTTTCTCTTTTTTTTTCTACAAAATAAATAAAAAAAATTAGTAAGCAATATTAAAAAAATTTATAATTAATTTATTTAAAAAAAAATCAAAGAAATCAAAGAAAAAAATTTTTAATATCTATTCCTTCCCCGGCAACGGCGCCAAAAACTTGATAGGGACGCGATGCTGTCGTTAAGACACCGTGTTTATCAGTTTAATCCGACTTCTTAAAATTCATTGAAAAAATGCGTAGATAGTAGTGAGTCGGGTCGAATCCACAGGGAAGGTAGTGTTTTTAGATTTGAAATCTTTGATTTTATAAAAGAAAAAAAAAGAAAAGAGAAGAGTTTTGGGATCAAAAGTGAAGTCGGAAAATGAAAATAAAAAGCAAAAATTAAAAGGATGCAGGAATTTAAACTTGGTACTAAGATCTACTAGTTAGATCTTAGCATCTACTTGCAAAGCAATAATTTAAAGTGCAGAAATTAAATTACAATAAAAATAAAAAGCAAGAAATTAAAATGCAAAAATAAAATTTTTATTAATTAAAATTTTAGAATTTAAATACATAAAATTTAAAAAGAAAAGAAATAAAATAAAATAGCCTGATCTCTGATCTTGGATCGGCATTGGCAGAAAGATGGTGTAGAAGCTCGGCTCTTCTTCTCGGCACCCGTTGCTTCGAAGCAGCCTTTAACCCATAGCCTGGCTTCGCCCTGTACCAAAGCTTCACCTTGATCGGAGATATTGATTTCTGATGGCCTGGGGTCCTTTTTATAGAGCTAGGAGGGCTGGATATTTTTTCTAAAGGCAATATGGGACTAATAGCCTTTGTAATCATCAAAATACAAAGAAATTTGGATAAAATTTGAATCAAAATAGCTCTGATATGACTCTGATAAATCTGATAAAATCCAGCCGTTCAACAGGAATCCAACGGTCCAAAAATCATCAAAATCGGATGCAGATAAGCTCAGATCGGGTCGGATTAAATTCTGGCCGTTGGATCGCGCTTGATCGAGGAAATCTGGCCGCAAATCGCGCTTCGGGAGTCTTGATCACCGCCGGCAGCGTTCTGGACCGTCGGATCATCGCCTGGATCGAGCGCTGCCGTCCGATGGTGATCCGCGTGATGTTTGTATCTGAATAAAATTCGGAAGCAACCACAGCCGTCCGATCCTGACCGCAAACAACCACATCCGTCCGATCGCGCAATAACTGTTCCCATGGACCGCGTGGACCGGCCGCACCGCACACCGCAACCAATCAGCGCCGCTGTTGTCGGACGAAAAGACTAAATTACCCTTGTGAGCCGCGATAAATTTCTGTAGACCCTTAAGGGGTCTAGGTCCACCACGTGGCAATCTCTGATTCGCCGGAATTTGCTGAGCTGGCGGTCCACGCCTGGATCGTGGACCGGCTGATGGCTTCAACGGCTGAGTCGGCTTGATGGCTTCGGCTTGGCTTGGTGGCTCGGCTTGCGGAGCCGGCTGAGCCGTTTTCTTTTTTTTTATTTAATTTTTATTTATTTTATATTTTTAAAAATTCATATCTTTTTCATTTTAGCTCCGTTTTACTTGAAATTTATTTCGTTGTGATCAAAAAAATGAGCTCTTTCTATTGATAATAAAATTTTATTTTTTAATTTTTATTAATTTTTATTATTTTTTAATTAATTTTTTAATTAATAAAAATATGAATTTTTCAAAAATTATATATAAATTGATTATTAATTCTTAAAAATTAATATAAATTAATTGATAAATTAATACTTTTATTGGTGAATTTATGATGATCTTCCCTTTCATTATCGAAAGATTGTAACTGAAGGGAAATCCTGATTTCCCGGTCCAGGTTCGTTCAGATCTGATTCAGATCAAGAGATATATTTCAAAAATTTTTTCTCTTGATCTCAATCAGATCTTGATATGTTTCAGATCTGATTCTTATTATTTTAATAAAATAAAATAAAATAAGATAAATTAAATCAAATTTAATTTACCTGAATTGGGTAATCCTATTACCCTGTTGATGATCCTGATTGCAGCGGAAGGTTCTGGATCTTAGCCACGCAAGCGCCTGGCCTCTACCGGTATCCACTCGGGTTGGATCTGGAGATCCTCTTCTTCTCTATCACACCTCCAAAAATCAGATCTGGATCTGATCTGGAGGATCTTCAAAACTCTTTTGAAGATCTGCAGTCGTCCTTTGCAGCAGCGCAGCCTTCTTAGCTTTTGATCGCCTTTCTTTGATCTGAATCGCACCAAACCTAAGGTCCAAAACTCCTTTTGGACGTGGAGAGCAAGGGGAGAAGAGACTATGGCATGGAGAAGGAGGGGAGAGGCAGCCTTGGGGCATGGGGTTTCTCAATTGAATTCACTTAGAATTAGGAGTTGGGCGCAGGGTCTTATTTATAGACTAGCTTGTGATCCAACTCCTCTTCCTTCCCAACCAATCACAACCCTTTGTGAAATCAGATCTAAATCTGATTGGTGGAATAGAGACCCCTGGATTCCTCCTTAGAGGGCGCCTAAGACCAGTCAAAGTTGGATTCTTAGAAGAACTCTAATTGGAATCCAAAAAGGAGATGGAGTCCTTGTCCAACAAGGACTCCTAGGCGCCTCCTACTTGGGCTCACGCCACCCTTGGCGTGCGCCCTTCTCCTTGCCAGGTTCTGGCAGGGGGACAGGCCCCCACCAGCTCTCCAATAGGTGCATGACATGTGGTCAAAAGTCAAAGTGTCAATGGTCAATGTTTGACCAGTCAAAGGTAGACTTTTGACCAAAGTCAAAGAACAAGAAATGGCAGGTGACCAAAAATGGCAGGTAATGTCTTACAAATAAGACAACCTTTTCTGACTTGGACAACCTCCAGTCAGACCATATGAAGGCCTCTGATTGAGCACAAACTCCTTTGGCTCAGACAGGACAACTTATTTATGATAGCAAAAGAAGAACGTTAGGTTCAATCGAGTGCTAGCACGATTTCCTTGAACCTAATTGAATCTCATTCAGATCAATTGAACTAGATCAGTTCAATTGATGATCACCAGATTCAAACCCTTGTTTGTGTGACCCAGTTAGGTTCAGTTCTGTATGGTAATGGGATATGTCATGATCTCTATCATCGACATCATCGAAACTCCTTTCGATGGATCAGAACTCTTCTGATTCGAACAGCTAGAATGATCGATCATCTAAATCATTCTAATTGCTCCCAAAATCCACCAGTGACACCTAGCAGTATATGGTGGCAACCCATCAGAGCTGAATGCGAACCTCTTGGTGCAGCTACCTGTGTGATTAAGTTCTTCTATCTTGAGCCCCGATCAGATTAGGGTTAAGGTGAACTCGTCAAACCCTAGTCTCTGTCATATGATGTAATCATTCGATTCGAGTCCAATGTGAAAATCTAAATAGAAACTCTTTCTATTATTTCACTCTACCATGGCCATGGGATTTCTGGACTTGATTCTCATGATCATCATAGGGCTGCTCCTCTACCACCGAGGTAGATAGATTCCATCTTGATGCAATCCAGTTCCTACAATGAACATGTCATAGCCAACATACACCTCAGGGTTCCATATGGCTAGGAGACCGAGTAATGGTGTAGTCAAACTATAACACCCTCAAGGTGAACTGCCGATGCATCTCAGGTCAAAGAACCAGACACACTACTGCAGCATCGAGTCAGTCATT
>QRFJ01001748.1:243979-292651 GCA_006176705.1 Cocos nucifera
CTCTCCAATAGGTGCATGACATGTGGTCAAAAGTCAAAGTGTCAATGGTCAACATTTGACCAGTCAAAGGTAGACTTTTGACCAAAGTCAAAGAACAAGAAATGGCAGGTGACCAAAAATGGCAGGTAATGTCTTACAAATAAGACAACCTATTCTGACTTGGACAACCTCCAGTCAGACCATATGAAGGCCTCTGATTGAGCACAAACTCCTTTGGCTCAGTCAGGACAACTTATTTATGATAGTAAAAGAAGAACGTTAGGTTCAATCGAGTGCTAGCACGATTTCCTTGAACCTAATTGAATCTCATTCAGATCAATTGAACTAGATCAGTTCAATTGATGATCACCAGATTCAAACCCTTGTTTGTGTGACCCAGTTAGGTTCAGTTCTGTATGGTAATGGGATATGTCATGATCTCTATCATCGACATCATCGAAACTCCTTTCGATGGATCAGAACTCTTCTGATTCGAACAGCTAGAATGATCGATCATCTAAATCATTCTAATTGCTCCCAAAATCCACCAGTGACACCTAGCAGTATATGGTGGCAACCCATCAGAGCTGAATGCGAACCTCTTGGTGCAGCTACCTGTGTGATTAAGTTCTTCTATCTTGAGCCCCGATCAGATTAGGGTTAAGGTGAACTCGTCAAACCCTAGTCTCTGTCATATGATGTAATCATTCGATTCGAGTCCAATGTGAAAATCTAAATAGAAACTCTTTCTATTATTTCACTCTACCATGGCCATGGATTTCTGGACTTGATTCTCATGATCATCATAGGGCTACTCCTCTACCACCGAGGTAGATAGATTCCATCTTGATGCAATCCAGTTCCTACAATGAACATGCTATAGCCAACATACACCTCAGGGTTCCATATGGCTAGGAGACCGAGTAATGGTGTAGTCAAACTATAACACCCTCAAGGTGAACTGCCGATGCATCTCAGGGCAAAGAACCAGACACACTACTGCAGCATCGAGTCAGTCATTGACGAGAAGGTAGACTCCCTAATGACTACTCGAGGTGGTCACGCTCAGTGCCCTCGTTCTCTAACGAGTACCTGTACTCTCGCTCCGGTGTCTCCACACCGTAGACTCAAGACTCATCTACTAAAGAGAAGCGATTGTACACCAACCTTCCGGATCAATCACCATCCTCGTGATGATCCTATGGTCGGGAGCATGTTTATGAGTTAATAATGATTATTCATGTCTTAAATTTTCAACTCTTGAAAATATGAATTATCATTACCATTAACTCAAAGGATGTATCACAGACACTAAATACACATATGTGATAGAAAATAACCCATTTTATTAATTATAGTCAAAATTATAATTTTGCCCCTAGAAGTGTATTACAAGTGTCAGCCAATTCTGGCTTCTAGGGCACATATATCTAACAATCTCCCACTTGTCCTAAAGCCAATTGGCTACAAGTCTAAGTCCCATCTTCTCAAGGTGGGCTTCGATCTTCTGCTGGCCCAACGGCTTTGTAAGTGGGTCTGCCACATTATCTGCGGAGTTGACTCTCTTGACCTCGACGTAACCTTTCTCAAGGTAATCGCGGATGAGGTGGTATCGCCGCTCAATATGCTTGGATTTCTGGTGAGACCTCGGCTCCTTAGCAAGGGCTATGGCGCCATTGTTGTCGCAGTATAGAGGAATGGCATCTGATGGCATTACTCCGATTTCTGCAGCAAACTTCTTGTACCAGAATGCTTCCTTCGCAGCCTCTGATGCAGCGATATATTCTGCTTCCATGGTGGAATCTGCTATCACCGTTTGCTTGGAACTCTTCCAGCTGACAGCTCCACCATTGCACACAAACAGACTCCCAGATGTCGACTTTCGATCATCTATATCGGACATGAAGTCCGAGTCTGTGTATCCCTGGACTTGGAGTTCTCCATTACCAAAGACCAACATCATATCCTTAGTTCTTCTCAAGTACTTAAGGATACATTTCACAGAAGTCCAGTGTTCTTCACCTGGATTTGACTGATATCTGCTTGTGACACTCACAGCATGGGCTATATCAGGTCGTGTACATAGCATGGCATACATGAGGCTCCCTATTGCAGAAGCATAAGGGATCTTGCTCATGCGTTCTATTTCCTCAGGTGTGCTGGGGCACATCTTCTTGGAAAGATGAATACCATGTCTGAAGGGTATTAATCCCCTCTTAGAGTTTTCCATACTAAACCTCTTTAGTACTTTCCTCTATGTACATCTTCTGTGAAAGTCCTAGCATCCTATTCGGTCTATCCCTATAGACCTTAATTCCTAGAATAAAGGATGCTTCACCTAGGTCTTTCATGGAGAATTCCTTGGACAACCACATCTTGACTGATGTCAACATGGGAATATCATTCCCAATAAGGAGGATGTCATCCACGTACAATACGAGGAAGACAACAGCGCTCCCACTGACCCTTTTGAAAACACATGGTTCCTCTTCATTTTTGATGAAACCAAACTTTTTGATCACATCATTGAAATGAGTGTTCCAGCTCCGAGATGCTTGCTTAAGTCCATATATGGACCTTTGCAGCTTGCAAACCTTGTGATCAGTATCACTGGATGTGAAACCTAGCGGCTGTTCCATATAGATATCTTCCTCAAGATATCCATTTAGGAATGCCGTTTTCACGTCCATTTGCCATATTTCATAATCGAAATAGGCTGCAACAGCAAGCAATGTGCGGATGGATTTTAGCATAGCTACTGGGGAAAAGGTATCCTGATAGTCAATGCCTTCGCGTTGACTATAACCTTTTGCCACCAGTCTAGCCTTGAATGTCTCCACATTCCCATCTGCACCAATCTTTCTCTTGAAGATCCATTTACACCCAATAGGTACTATACCTTCTGGTGGATCTACCAAGGTCCAGACTTGGTTTGAGTGCATCGAGTCAATTTCTGACTTGCATTGCCTCTAGCCATTTCTCGGAGTCGATATCTGATATCGCCTCGTTGTAGGTTTTGGGATCATCACCATGAGCACCATTACCTATGAGGAACATTTCCTCTACATCCTCTGAAATAATACCTAAGTATCTTTCAGGGGGACGGGAAACTCTTTCCGATCTACGAGGTGGAGGAGGTAGTGTTCTTATTGGCTCAACCTGATTTGGTTCCACTTGGTCCTTAGCTCGTTCTGCTTGTGAGACTTTCTCATCAAGCTTGATCTGCTTTCCAATGCCGCTATCTTGAATAAACTATTTTTCAAGAAATATGGCATGTCGACTCACAATCACATTGTGGTCTTCTGGAATGTAGAAATAGTATCCTAATGACTCTTTAGGATATCCTATGAATCGAGCTCTAAAGGACCTAAACTCTAACTTGTCCGCTTGTTGTCTTTTGACATGAGCCGGACAACCCCAAATTCTGAGATGACTCAGACTTGGTTTCTTACCGTGCCATATCTCATACGGTGTGGTAGGAACGGTTTTAGAGGGAACCCTATTCAGTAAATAGATTGAAGTTAACAATGAAGTGTCCCCAAAGAAAATCAGGGAGGTCTGTGAAGCTCATCATGGATCGAACCATATCCAATAGAGTCCGATTTCTCCATTCTGAAACCCCGTTGAGTTGAGGTGTTCCTGGTGGAGTCCATTGAGAGACTATGCCATTTTCCTTAAGATAGTCTAGGAATTCCCGGCTAAGGTATTCACCTCCTCGATCTGATCGAAGAACCTTAATGGGTTTTTCTAGTTTGTTTTTCTACTTCATGTCTGAATTCTTTGAACTTTTCAAAGGCTTCAGACTTGTGTCTCATAAGATACACATACCCATACCTAGACAGATCATCGGTAAAGGTAATGAAGTAGACAAAATTGCCTCTAGCCGGCACATCAAATGGGCCGCACACATCAGTATGTACTAGGGCAAGGAGATCTGTGGCCCTCTCCCCATGTCCAACAAAAGGGAGTTTAGTCATTTTGCCTTGAAGACAAGATTCACAAGTTGGATATGACTCAAAAGTCAATGGACTCAATAGCCCATTTTTCTCCAATTTGTTGATCCTATCTTCTGCTATATGACCTAATCTCAGGTGCCATAGATATCTGTCGTTTGGACTATCCCTAGGTCGTTTGGCATTCACGTTTTGCTCGATAGTTAGAACAGGTACATCAATATGTAGCTGATAAAGACCATTAATAAGGAAACCATTTGCAATTTTATTTCTTTCATAAAGAATGTTACAATGGTCCTTAAAGAAGGTGATCACATAACCTTCTTGTGCTAAGCATGAAACAGAAATCAAATTCCTGCTAGCTGCAGGCACATAATAACAGTCTTTCAAAACTAAGTCTAAACCAGATGGTAATCGAAGAGGGTATGTTCCCACGGCTACTGCAGCAACTCTTGCTCCATTACCGATGCGTAGGATCATGTCTCCATCCCTCAGCCTCCTGCTATCCTCAAGACCCTGCATAGAAGTGCACAGATGAGCACTAGAACCAGAGTCAAGCACCCAACTGGATGCAGAAGAAACCGTAAGGTTAGACTCAATAACGAGCATACCTCCAGAAGGACCTTCCTTCTTGTTCTTCAGGGTGGCCAGGTAAGTAGGGCAGTTCCGCTTCCAATGGCCGTCGCTGTTGCAATGGAAACACTTTCCTTTGCCATCGGCCTTTTTCTTCGGATTCTGCCTTCTTCTTCTTTGATCCTTCCACCTTTTGCTTTTTCACAGACTTCTTTTTCTTTCCATAAGACTTTCTTTTGGAAGAAGTCCGTTCCATAGCAAGAACTGAGCCTTTAGAACCTTTCATAGAAAGCTCAGCGGTAACCAGCATATTCATTAACTCGGCCAAGGAATTTCTGAAGTTTATGCATGTGGTAATTCATGATGAATTGCCCATATGCATCAGTCAAGGATTGCAGAATAATATCATTCTGCAGTCCAAGTCCAACTTCACACCGAGCTTCTCAAGCTCTTCCATGTCCTTGATCATTGTCAGACAGTGATCTTGGACTGACTGCCCATCACGCATCTTAGCCTTAAAAAGTCATTTTGTGACTTGATATTTGGCTGCGCGACTCTGTTCACCAAACATCTCCTGCAGGTGAGCCAACATTTGGCGAGCAGTCCCGATATCCTTCATGTTGGCGCTGGAGCTCATCAGACATCGAGCCCAACATGTAATATCTGGCCTTATTATCTTCGTCAATCCATTTTTCCAGAGACGCTCTCTGTTCAATAGATGGACGGGCTGGTAAGGTGGGAGGGTCCTGGTCCAAAACATGGGTTAACTTCTCGGAACCCAAAATAATTTTGTAGTTCCTGAGCCAATCTTTATAATTGGGTCCAGTCAGTCTATGTGTGTCCAGGATACGTGCCAATGGGTTGGACGCAGACATTTTCCTGTAGAGAGTCAAAGATTCTAGTTAGATACTGTAATTTTGACTTGACCAATTTATTTAGGGATTTTATTTTTAAACAAATTAGCTCCCACTATTTTCTCGGATCCCTACACTCCCTCTGTAGAGATGCGAAAATCTCCATGATTAATGATTTCTAGTGGGTGGTGCGGTCTCACCAACTGACTCATCACCTCACCTAACAGTTATTGGTGATGGGTTAGCCAATGAGTGAACAACTCTTGTTCAATGATTCTCTAATCATGGTGCACCCAAACTTGGTCTCTAATTCATGAATCTCACCGTATCCGGAATATTGATCCACTCCTTAGTTAAGTCAGACCCACCATTTGCATAGACTGGGTTCCTAATTGAGTCTCTCACCGTATCCGAAATATTGAGCCCAACTCATCCTCCAGCCCATAGCATCCAATGCCTAATAGACATGGTTGCATCTTCCCGGTGCAACTGAGCCACTGTATCCAGCCGAGAACAATCAACCCCGGGAAGGGCCCGCACATCTACAATGGTGGAAGACCTCAGACTTAATCTTTTCTTAGGGAGAATTGATTCAGGTCTCATTAAACTAGACTTGGCTTAGTCATAACAATTATGACTAACCTAGTGGCATGGGTTAGCTCGGATTATTGACCACCTCAGATCAGAACTGTGTCAACAGATATGGCCAGGTAAGTGAGACCGGTGGAAGGAATATGCCATTAACTCGTACAAGAACGCATTCAGGTCGAGTAGCTTCCAATTAAAAACCAGTCGGTCGTATGTGCCAAACTTACCTTAGACACCAAATTGTTGAGTCAGAACCAATTGGGTTAGCCTACAATCCAGACTCTAACCTCTGAGCCTAATTAGGTCTTGCTTGATCGTGACTCGATCTTGACCCAGACTTAATCCTATTAGGCTGGTCAATTTAAGCATTGTTGATCCCATCTAACCAACTCTTGATTCGGTTTGATCAACCGCTTAGACCTAATTGAGCTACCCAAGCCCGAACCCAGTATTATGAATATGTCTTAGATCTGAAATTCTCAATTTTAGACCTAATTAATATTCCATAAACTTAATTCTTAATTAAGTAGGGTTCATAAACAAAATATGCACAATAAATCCTAGGGTTTCAGGATCTAGGGTTTTGCAGAAAGTAAGTTTTGGGATTTCTGATTAAGGACGAACACGCAGCACCCCTACACATCATAAGAACACCCCATCGAATGGGAAGAGAGGGCCTTTAAACCCTTCTTCGTTCTTATGACCGGACGGCCAAGAGGAACGCCTTAATCAGGAACATTCAATACTATAAAACAATATCAGATCTATATCATATATCTCATATATAAAGTAGATCTAATCATGGCATATTTTGCATACATCTCATGTATCAAATCATGCATATTTTCAGATCTAAATTATCTCATAATAATCTAAAAAATTAGATTTAAATTGATCTAATCAAAATAAATTCTAATCTAGACAATTATGTAGAACTATTCTACAACTAGTCTAGACATGCATCAATCATATCTCATATGATATTCAAAAATTAAATAATTTTTATTTGCTATTTTTTAGATGTTATTATAACACTTATAATATCAAAAAATAGTAAATAAAAAGATCTAAAATATGATTTAATCAGATTAAATCAAAAACATGCAAGACTATTCTATAGAACTATTCTATTCTAGAACTAGTCATGCATATCTTCTAATCTTAGATCCAAATTATTTAATTTTAATTTTTTCTGATTTCAGATCTGATCACATCTCATGTGACATCTAAAATCAATTATTTTCTAATTAAAATAAATTTAAAATTAGATCTAAATAATTTAGAACCATGGCTCTGATACCAGTTGAAGGGAAATCCTGATTTCCCGGTCCAGGTTCGTTCAGATCTGATCAGATCAAGAGATATATTTCAAAAATTTTTCTCTTGATCCAATCAGATCTTGATATGTTTTAGATCTGATTCTTATTATTTTAATAAATAAAATAAAATAAGATAAATTAAATCAAATTTAATTTACCTGATTTGGGTAATCCTATTACCCTGTTGATGATCCTGTTTGCAGCGGAAGGTTCTGGATCTAGCCACGCAAGCGCCTGGCCTCTACCGGTATCCACTCGGGTTGGATCTGGAGATCCTCTTCTTCTCTATCACACCTCCAAAAATTAGATCTGGATCTGATCTGGAGGATCTTCAAAACTCTTTTGAAGATCAGCAGTCGTCCTTTGCAGCAGCGCAGCCTTCTTGCTTTTGATCGCCTTTCTTTGATCTGAATCGCACCAACCAAGGTCCAAAACTCCTTTTGGACGTGGAGAGGCAAGGGGAGAAGAGACTTATGGCATGGAGGAAGGAGGGGAGAGGCAGCCTTGGGGCGTGGGGTTTCTCAATTGAATTCATTAGAATCTGAGTTGGGCGCAGGGTCTTATTTATAGACTAAGCTGTGATCCAACTCCTCTTCTTCCCAACCAATCACAACCCTTTGTGAAATCAGATCTAAATCTGATTGGTGGGAATAGAGTCCCCTGGATTCCTCCTTAGAGGTGCCTAAGACCAGTCAAAGTTGGTTCTTAGGAAGAACTCTAATTGGAATCCAAAAAGGAGATGGAGTCCTTGTCCAACAAGGACTCCTAGGCGCCTCCAACTTGGGCACACGCCTAGGGTGGCGTGCGCCCTTCTCCTTGCCAGGTTCTGGCAGGGGGACAGGCCCCCACCAGCTCTCCAATAGGTGCATGACATGTGGTCAAAAGTCAAAGTGTCAATGGTCAACATTTGACCAGTCAAAGGTAGACTTTTGACCAAAGTCAAAGAACAAGAAATGGCAGGTGACCAAAAATGGCAGGTAATGTCTTACAAAATAAGACAACCTTTTCTGACTTGGACAACCTCCAGTCAGACCATATGAAGGCCTCTGATTGAGCACAAACTCCTTTGGCTCAGTCAGGACAACTTATTTATGATAGCAAAAGAAGAACGTTAGGTTCAATCGAGTGCTAGCACGATTTCCTTGAACCTAATTGAATCTCATTCAGATCAATTGAACTAGATCAGTTCAATTGATGATCACCAGATTCAAACCCTTGTTTGTGTGACCCAGTTAGGTTCAGTTCTGTATGGTAATGGGATATGTCATGATCTCTATCATCGACATCATCGAAACTCCTTTCGATGGATCAGAACTCTTCTGATTCGAACAGCTAGAATGATCGATCATCTAAATCATTCTAATTGCTCCCAAAATCCACCAGTGACACCTAGCAGTATATGGTGGCAACCCATCAGAGCTGAATGCGAACCTCTTGGTGCAGCTACCTGTGTGATTAAGTTCTTCTATCTTGAGCCCCGATCAGATTAGGGTTAAGGTGAACTCGTCAAACCCTAGTCTCTGTCATATGATGTAATCATTCGATTCGAGTCCAATGTGAAAATCTAAATAGAAACTCTTTCTATTATTTCACTCTGCCATGGCCATGGACTTCTGGACTTGATTCTCATGATCATCATAGGGCTGCTCCTCTACCACCGAGGTAGATAGATTCCATCTTGATGCAATCCAGTTCCTACAATGAACATGCTATAGCCAACATACACCTCAGGGTTCCATATGGCTAGGAGACCGAGTAATGGTGTAGTCAAACTATAACACCCTCAAGGTGAACTGCCGATGCATCTCAGGTCAAAGAACCAGACACACTACTGCAGCATCGAGTCAGTCATTGACGAGAAGGTAGACTCCCTAATGACTACTCGAGGTGGTCACGCTCAGTGCCCTCGTTCTCTAACGAGTACCTGTACTCTCGCTCCGGTGTCTCCACACCGTAGACTCAAGACTCATCTACTAAAGAGAAGCGATTGTACACCAACCTTCCGGATCAATCACCATCCTCGTGATGATCCTATGGTCGGGAGCATTTTATGAGTTAATAATGATTATTCATGTCTTAAATTTTCAACTCTTGAAAATATGAATTATCATTACCATTAACTCAAAGGATGTATCACAGACACTAAATACACATATGTGATAGAAAATAACCCATTTATTGATTTTAGTCAAAATTATAATTTTGCCCCTAGAAGTGTATTACAAGTGTCAGCCAATTCTGGCTTCTAGGGCACATATATCTAACACTAGAAAATAAAGTCCCATTTAGAGTCGGTGGGGGGTGGCTCTGACAGGACCCTCCGACGGTCAAGTTAGCTCTAGCCAATAGAGATGGAGTGCTCAGTATGGAGTTCGGTAGAGTTTCAAGGAGGAGAGAAGGGTTTTTAGAACCTGGCCTAAGCATATCTGAAGGGTCCTTTTTATAGGCAGAGCTTGTTGCAACTGTCTTGATTAATGATTGTCGTAACTATCCTGATCAATGCCGATCATTATTGACTTGATAAATGCCGATCGTTATTATCGTGTAACTATTTAGTAGTGGGATCGCCTGTAGGAATCCATCAACAGTTTGTAGAAGTTCAGCCACTGAGAAGTTCGACCGCTGGAGGAACCTACAAGGAGTCCAACTTCCATAGAAATTCGACTGCTGAAGAAATCCGTAAGGAGTTCAACTTTCGTAGAAGCCCGGCCATTGAAGGAGTCCGCAAGGAGTCTGGCTTCTATAGAAGCCCGTCCATTGGAGGAGTCCGCAAGGAGTTCGGCTTTCATAGAAGTTCGACCGCTGAAGAAGTCGACAAGGAGTCCGACTTCCATAGAAGCCCGGCCACTGAAGAAGTCTATAAGGAGTCCGACATCTATAGAAGCTCGGCAGCTAAAGAAGTCCACAAGGAGTCCGACTTCCATAGAAGCCCGACCACTGGAGGAGTCCGTAAGGAGTCCGGCTTCCATAGAAGCCCGACCGCTAGAGAAGTCTGCAAGGAGCTCGGCTAAGGCTTGTCTGCTGAAGCTTTTCCATGACTACCAATTGCATTATGAGCTAAGTATTTAATTGGACTTCGGTGGGAGCGGGGTTTATCCCCAACAGATTCAATTGGGTTTGACCCGATTAGGTTATGTGATGACCTAATCGCTAAGGAGGTTTGTTTCCTGATTTGATCAGGATTTGAACTTAATTAATTTTTGATTTAATTAAGATTTAATTAATTTAATTTAAGCTTAAATTAGTTGGGTTTAATCTAGTATAATTGGGCCTAGCCAAATTAGTTTGGATTGGGTCTTAATTGGATAAGGTTTTTAAGAATAGTTTGACTAGTCTTCCTTGTGCCACATTACCCTTTGACTTGCACCTTTTTTCTCTACGAGAATTAGATTCTTGTGAAGTATTTTCCATACATAAGAGGCCTCATGCCTGGTCTTTCCATACTCCTAATGGATAAGGATGGGTGGTCATTCATTTAAATTCAAATGGGATTTAAATTTGAATGAAAACCAACTTATCTCTACCCATTCCCACTCATTCTCTACGCGTTGTCACACATTTTAAAAGAGAAATGAGAGGGGGCATGCACAATATCTAAAGAGGAGTCCTTATTCATGTGGTTCACCTACTTGTGCATGAAAAAATATTAAGAGTTTCCTGAGAGAAATTCTAGAGGGTGTTGCGTAGGATTTTGGGTGAGTGCTGTCCTAGGATTTCTGTCTAAGGTTCGAGAAGAGAGAACATGAGTTGTGTGTGTCATAAAATCACGAAACTCTTGAGAGACCTTCTTCTACCTCTCCCCTAACTATGGTGATTTTTTGGAGTGTCTAAAAAATCTATGGAGGGAGATCGATTCAGATCAATCTACGTCAGTCGTCGAGCATTCTAGCATCGAGCTAGCACTCAAGTGGAGTCAATTGGGACCAGGACCTCGTGTGGATGATCCGTAGAGGCCAGATACTATATGTGGCTATGTCATGATGAGAGGAACTCCCCGATAATATATCGATTATGGCAATCGACTACCCGTGCAAAGGTATGTGTTTTGAATACAAGTAGTGGTAAATATGATTTACTACCTACAGTTTTTTTTCAGATTTTTATTCACACACACACACACACATATATATATATCACATTTGGATCCTAGATGTAGGATTTTACTGATTAGGTCACTAGCTTTTTGATTAATTAGATTAATCATTTTACTTTTGCTGCATGTTTTTCAAAAAAAGTTTTGGAATTAAAGCTAGAAACCCTACTACTTTCCTTCAAAAACTTTCTTTGCAGCTTCAGATACGGTGATATTCTTAGCTTCCATAGTAGAGTCTGCATTGATTGATTGCTTGAAACTTTTCTAGCTAGTTAAACCACTATTGCACATAAATACATATCTTGATGTAGACTTTTCATCATCAGATTCAGACAAAGTTTGAATCCATGTATCCCTCAACCTGCAACTCAAGATTTCCTCCAAAGACCAAGAACAAATCCTTAGTCCTTAGCTGGCTGCTCTTCAAGGACTTTCTCTTTGAGATCAATTAACCTCCCACTACCATCATCCTGGATAAACTATTTTTCTAAGAACATGGCATGCTGGATCGCAATCATATTGTGATCCTCTGGGAAGTAAAAGTAGTATCTTAATGATTCTTTAGGATATCTTATGAAGCAAGCATTTTGTGATCGAGCCTCTAACTTGTTCGCCAATAATCTTTTGACATAGGTCGGACATCCTGGTGTGGACACCAGTTCGCAAGCCACCATCTGGCTTGACTAAGCTAGATCTAACTACATCAATAAGAGTTCTCACACTTTAATAAGTTGTTTTTAGTATGTTAGTAGCTACTATTTTGGACTGTCACATGTGTCACTTGAATGCCACCTCTGCACTACATTATCACTCGAGTTAGAGCCTTGATGGACCCCTGATGCCACCCAAAAGAGAGTCTCAATTTCCTAGCCTACGCCATGAAGAAGTCTTAAAAGATTAGCCCAAAAAGCCCACATGACAACTGTTGATTGGTGTGAGATGTGGTCTAAGTTTATCACAAGATGGCGCCACCTACATAATTAGCTTGCTAGAGTTTGATTTTTTTTGAACTATTAGTGTTTGAATTATTTTAAACTCTTATTATCTTATCTAAAAATACCTATGAATTAGAGCTCTTAAGGGATAATGAAAATGAATAAGAAAAATTAAAGCTGCTGCTTTCTTCTCCAATCTAGAGATTCTCATTCTTCCTCTTAGTTTCTTCCTCTCTTCTTCTAAGTTTGTTTCTCTCTGCACCTGAACTCGTCCCTACGGTAAGATCAAAACCACTACCCTTCCACATGCTATCTACTATCCAAGATATTGATCCAGAGTAATGCTAGAAGATGCCTTGATTTTGAATTCATAAAGTTCTTCCATGGATTGGGATCGCAACCACCTGCAACATCCCAACTTCTCTAAGATCGAATCAAGCGATCATCTGAGCAAAATCTTTATAGATTTATTGAGGAGATCGTTATTGTTCGTAAGTAAAATCTATTTTCTTAGATCTGAATCTAAATTACAAAGCCTAATCAAGAAGGAGATTTCTCAATTACCTTCGATCCTAGATTCTTAAAAATTAAAAGGGACAGCTATACATGCTAGGAAGATCTACTTGCTTTAATCAATATTTTTCTTTCTTGAAAATTTAGATCTTGTTAGATTTGCTTCTATTTATCATTTTGATTGATAAAAAAATTAAAAATAAATAAAAAAAGATTAGTTGCATCTTCAATCATATACCCATCCTGCATCAGATTTGGTATCAGAGCCCTAGGTTTTGATTAGGTTTTGCATTCTACACTATTTTTTATTTCATGTAGCAATCCTTAAGAAATTTATTTTTAATTATAAGAAAATTAAAAAAATATAATTTTTACTATTTTTGAAACCTTATTCGATAAGGAATCCACCCCTAAAATTTTTCTTCAAAATTATATCATTTTGTTTTCCAAAACTATCTGAAAAGCATACTATCTGCGTACAGGACTCTATTCTATGTAGGCAGCAGAAAAAAATTCATAATTTATTATATAAGAATCAAAAAATTATAAAACTTATTTTTCTGGATACTAGATTCATGGGACTTCAAACTCTAAATATTTGATCTCAGGATAAGATTAAGATTATTTGTGAATTCAACCCATAAAGCTAAACTTGTTCTACTAAAATTCTGATTGTGCTGCATTACATTGTTCATAACTTAATTAAGGGTACACCCATTATTATAAGATTAGGTGAGGATTTCATCATCCTTTCATAGCCCACAAACTACCAACTTGCATCTTAGAACCCAAACTTTAATTTAAAATTAATTAAACATAGCCCTAAGATTCAATCGAGTCAATTTGTATGATTCGTTGAGACTTAGTGTGAGTTGAGTCTGCAATCTACTCTCAAAATTGGTGTTTAAGGCAAGCAGTAAAGAGGCAAATACCGAAGCTAGCTCATGGTTCTCTAATTAAATCCTTGCAAGAGCAAGGAGAGCCTCCCATGACTACACCCCTTACTTGGTTGGTTGACAGAATTGGGCAATAGATTTAGTTCGTGCTTTGTTCGATTCGTTGCGTATCGAACTTTAGGTCTGAACAATCCTTAGATTTATTATATTGCATGCATACCCAAGCTAGAATTGAGTACCCATCCATATTAGATCAACCAAGTACACGTAGTAATCCTATGATGGAGGCCATCCTAGAGAGACTAGATAACTTGACCCATTTGGTGTAGAATTATGGCCAAAGAATAGGAGACTTAGAAGATGCTCGAAGGGTTCAGACTACAGAATTAAACCCAAAGAGCCTGCTAGTGCCTTTAGGCCAGACTGAGCAGAACCCACCTTAAGGTTTAAGATTAGGTCTTGTTAGGATTTGTGGTGCTCCTATGCCTTGGGAGGCCATAGGAGGAGCCAAGGTGTTGGCTCTGGGAGACTAGAATGGGTGTGATCCTAGGGCTAGGACAGGAGTTGTCCTAGGTGACCCTACTATAAAAAGAGCCTACGGTAGTATATACTATGACAATGATTTTTGAAACCACTGCAATAGAATCTACAGCAACGGTTATAAGAAACCGCTGCTATAGGTCCGACTTATAGCAACGGTTACAAGAAATTGCTGCCATAGGCCAACGTATGGTAGTGGTTCTTTGTAATCGCTATCATAAGTCTGATCTATAGCAGCAGTTAGGAAAATCACTATCATAGGTCGGATCTGTAGCAGCGGTTCCTTATAACCACTACTATAAGTCGATCTATAGCAGCGATTATTTATAATCGCTATCATATATATATATATATATATATATATATTTAAATATTATATAATTTTAAAATTTAATGCCCATCTTCACCATTTATTATCTAAATAATTATCATTAGAGTATCATCATAAAAGATCACCTCGATTCGATGGTCCTAGCTTCATCGATCAAAAAAATTAGATTCGATGACCACGAATGACGATGCAATGATCTGATAGATGGAGACCTTCGATGGATCCAAAAATCTACAACAATAATCTCAATTATATTTATAGTATATTATCAAAGTTTTACTTCAATCGAATATCATTATCTTGGTCAATTTAGTATAGATTAATTTTGGCCATTAAATGATAAACGAGTAATCAAAGGATCAGACGATATCCGATTATGAGATAATTTCTTTTATAGATGATCTTGGCTACTACTTTAATTTTTTTTATGATGGTGATTATAAAATTTAACTCATGATACTAAGAATGATCTAAAATAATACGTCGTCTGATAATCATTCTTAAACTCCGTTGGTTGTTATGCTTGTGCTTTTGTAATATCTGCTTAACGTGAACAGTTCATATGAAAATGATTTGAATTTTACTATCATTACCATATAAAATAATTAAAATTATAGCAAAGATCATTTAACTAAAAAATTATCTCATAATTGGATGCCATTTAGCCCTTTGATCGCTTGTTTCTAATTTAACGATCGAAATCATTGCATACTAAATTGACCATGATAATGATATTCGATTGAAGTGAAACTTTGATAGTATGCTATAAATGTCATCAAGATCATTGTTGTAGATTTTTGGATCAATCGGAAGTCTCCATCTATCAGATCATCGCATCATCGTTCGTGATTATCGAAATCATTTTTTTTTTTATCGATGAAACTAGGGCCATCAGATCAAGGTGATCTTTTGCAAAGATACTCTAATGATAATTATTTAGGTAATGAACGGTGAAGATGGATATTAAATTTTAAAATTATATAATATTTAGAGAAAAAAATAAGAAAAAATTTATTTTCAACCTATGACAACGGTTACTGAAAACCATTGCTATAGATCTATGGTCATGGTTAAAAATCCGCTGCCATAGATCTATTGCAACAGGTTTCAGTAATCACTACTATAGATCTATGGTAGTGGGTTTCAGTAACCACTGTCATAGATCTATGGCAGCGGCTCAAAAATCGCTGCCATAGGTTAGGTTAAAAATCTCCAAATTTTTCTTTCGTCTCATGCATGCTTTCTCTCTCTCTCTCTCCTTCTCTCCATCATCAATAAGACTCCACCCAAGCTCTTCCCCCCTAATCGATGCTGCCCCTCCTCCCCCCTAACTGACCCCACCTCTTGGTGTCCCCCCTCCTCCCCCTTCGCCACCCCATCCCGCAGCCACTGTGCCTGCCGTGCCACGCACCACCCTCCTGCTCATTCCCCTCATCGGCCCCTCCTCGACGGTCTTCGCTCGCCCCTACCCATCCAACCCCCCGCCTATCCCACCCACGTGCTACCCTTCCCATCCCCGACCGTCACTACCCTATGCCCCCCATCCCGGCCGCCACCACCCCTGCCCTCCCCATCCCTGGCCGCCCACCCCCTACCCTACCCATCCCCGGCGCCCCGCCCACCCCTACCCTTCCCATCCCCCGGCCGCCGCTGCCCCTTGCCCTCTCCATCCATGGCCACCCACCACCTGCCTGATAGAAAACATGCAGGGTTTCATGCATAGAGTTCAAAAACTTTTCCAAAATATAAAGCAGTAGAAGACATAGATTAAACTATTTAATCTACAACATGCATGTAATCAAATTACAAAATCCTACATCAAGAATCTATAGCATGTTATGATGTAAATATAAATCTAAAATTAAATTAATCATTTGTGGTATTGATCATATCAATACCTAGATCTAGAATAATTCTAGATCTAACCCTAAATCACATCTAGATCACCAAGAGATCAGATCTCTTATCTTTGCACGAGTTGAGAACTCCATGGTTGAATCCATTGTTGCCTTTGGAGCCGCGCATGCATCTAACCTCTATAGATGATCCACACGAACCTGCAACACAGATTAGAGGTTGGTCGAATGAAGATTCGTTCGAACTGCTAGCTTCTCACGGATCCCTCCTAATGGTTAATCAAATATATGTTCTTCGGATCTCTTAGACAATCCAAGAGATGAAGAACATGAGGAGGAATGAGGAAGGAATCCAACCCTTAGATCTCCCATAAAATAGAAATAAAAGGACATATGAAAAAACCCTCGGACAAGATAAATCTTCTCCTTCAGGACGTCAATGGTTGATGTCCTGAAAACATCTATTATGCTAGGTTCAGAGGAGACCTTCTCCTTTGGATTTTTTTTTAATTTTTAGATATCACACCCTTAGATTTTTCTCATAAAAAATCTCATAAATAAAATTGAGAAGAAGGGCTCTCAAGAAAACTTTAAGAGAAGACCTTCTTCTCTTCTTCTTCTCGTATCAGGACATGATCAGATCATGTCCAAAAATGATCATCATGCTCCAACACCTTGGAGCATAGATTCCATGCCCTCTTCCTCTCTATCTCTCAGATCTTGATCATATAAAAATAACATAAAATAATAAAGAAGAAGATACTCAAAAGAAAATAAAGAGAAGATAATCTTCTCTTACCTTTGTGCCTTCATGACATCAACGATTGATTCCCAGATGAAGACCTTTTCTCTAAGGATCTTGGCGCCATCTTTCCTGAAGCTCTTCCTCTTGTCTCTTCAAGACATTAACCTTTGATGTCTTAATTGAGGGCTCTTCTCCAATAATATTGGCACCACAAATCCTCCATGCCTTCTCCTCCTTCTCCTCTAATTTTTAATAATTTTTTTAGAATTTTTCACATCCTAAAACTATCTCATAAGAGGTGTCCACCTTTTATTGTAAGACTAGGTCAAAACCTAGTCAAAGGAGGACTCTATGGGGCATCCAACTCTTGGAGTTGGATGCCCCTTCCACTTATTTTTTTGTGTAACCATTGATTCTCATACACAAAATCAAGAGAAAAAGGGCCGAATAAGATAGGGGGCATGGGTAGAGTTGGCGCACAAGGGAGGGAAGAGTTTGGATCAAAGAAGACTCTTCCAAGTTGGAAACAATTTCCAACTTCCTTCTAATTTTGATCAAATCAAATTTAAATCCAATTCTTAAGATAATGGGGTGTGGAAAATCATTTCTTAGGCATGAAAATATTAAAAAAAATTTAGAATTAAAATATGGTGTGGGCTTTCTTAGGCGCTAGTGAAAGAGAGAGAGTCCCAGTCCAACTGGGACTCCTCTTGTTTGATTAGGTCAAAATTATTTTAAACTTAATTTAAATCTTATTTAAACTAGATTAAATGCAACCTAATTAAGGATGATTCTAATCCAACTAGGAGCCTAATTAAATTAGATTAAATCAAGATTTACATATGATTTAAATCCTAAGTCAATCAGGTGCATCCAAGTCCTAGTCAAACAAGAAATTATTCTTTCCTTGCAATTGGCTTATCTAATAAACCAATTAAACTTAATTTAATTAAATTCAAATTAATTCTAATTGAATCTAATTCAATTAGACTTGATCTCAATCCAATTGCTCAATCAAATTGAGCCAATTAGCAATCCAATTGCTAATTGATCCTCCTACAATACTTGCATTAGGTCAAACATCAATTGCATTGAATGTTTGACCTCAAAATAATTCTCAATTATCGATTAACCATCCGATCAGATTGTAGGCTCTAATGTGTGTGACCCCATAAATTTGTACTTAAGTTGGTAGTACAAGAACCAATTTCTGTACCAATCGAAGTTACCATCTAGCAATGGTTTTTGATGTCTGGATAGGTCGAATGTATGCAAAGCAACATTCTTAGAATCCTAACCCATGGTTACCATATAATTCATCCATATGACCAATAATGCTCAAGATGACTTCGAGAATGCTATCAAACACTCATATAAGTTATCTCTATTATGTCTCAAAATTTTGCAAATTCCGTAATACCTCACGAGGATTATCCAGGCCTAGATTTTGCTAAATTGAAACACAGCGAGACATTCTCTTCCTGAAGTTAATCAGGAGTGGTTAATCCCATCTTAACTTACACACCAACTCTACAAGTACTTGACTATACCCAGAAACCTTCCATCACCTATATTAAAAATACAGACAGTCCAGTACTAAAGTATAGTGAGTTGCTCGTAAGTCACCATGACGATCTCAGGTCGGAGGGACACTTATACTCATTTGCCTTATCTAGCTATTCTTGATAGTAGAGTGCTACATTGGTCACGTTCAATGAAGATGTACTCCTACATCTCATCTGGATGCCATAGCAGTGTGTCCACACCACTTGATTACAAGGACAACCAACGCATATGGTATACAGCAACCTACACTCAATATTTATCATTTTTGTTAATAACTTATCATTTGATCGTGAACAATTTAAGAATCATTCGATAAATCCTTCTTTATTGATTAATTATGGTTCTAAGGATTTCATCATAATTTAGGAGTTCATTTAAGGAAGATAGAACTTTTATGATAAAACAGTCAAATTACTATTATTAGATAATTCATATACTAATTTTAATCATCTACTACTTAGATGATTGACTTTAGGACACATTTTCCAACAACTCGTACTTGGACTAAAGCCAATCAGAATGATATCAAATATCCTATCTTCTACTTGAGTTCGTAGAACTCCTTAGTTTTGAGGCCTTAGCAAATGAGTTGGTCAAGTTCTCCTTTTACATCGATCTTCTGAATATCGATGTCACCCAGATCAAATATCTAAAATAAAATCGATGCAGAATATGTTGGTCCTTCGGTTCTTTAGCCTAAGCTATGGCTCAAGTGCTACGATAGGACTGGACCATGGGTAGAGGGTCCCACTCCCAACCTACTAATGAACCTCAATAACTATACAGCTTACATGACAACATCATATGCCATGATGTACTCTACATCACTAACTGAATATGCTAAAGTATCCTACTTGAAACCTTTCCTGCAGATTTCTACTACAATTAGGGTATGAGCCAACATTCTTTTGTTGTCATCTTGTTCTGACTAAAATTAAAATATCTACATATTTTAAGTCAGTACTTCCATATTTAAGTCACTGAACCTTAGTATTTTCCAAATACTTAGGGATTGTCTGTACAATCCTCCAGCGGCTCTTACTTAGATCAGATTGGTATCTGCTCACTACCTCCAGTGAGTATACCATGTCAAATCTCATACATGGATAAATAAGATGATAGCCAAACCTTTATTCCTTGTAATGTTGGAATGCTTTTCCTGATTAAGAGAACTTCATCCTCAAATATCACAAGAAATAACACTACAAAACATTTTGCCCAATAATAAGTGCAGGGTTTGTCTTTGTTCATAACTAAGACATACATTCAGAATGTATGTTCAAACTCTGGGATGATACTCAGACAGACTTTATAGGTCCTTCCCTTCTCGTCTGTGCTACTCTAATCCTGTTAAAAATTCATTCACATCCAATGGGTTTTATCCCTTTAGGTGATCAACTAGTGTCCATACACTATTGATTTTCATAGACTTCAATTTGGATCATATGGCTCCAAACCACTTCTCAGAATCAGGTCGTTGCACTATATCCTTATAGGTGATCGGATCCTTATTGTTCTCATCAAGCTCAACATGATCACCATCCCAGACCTAGACACTGAAGTATCTGTCTGGCTAATGTGGTACTCTACCAGATCTCCTTAAAGGTGACACTTTAATGGGCTCCAAATTTGATCTGATCAAATCAGGTTCTGTAGATTTATCAGATAACATCGGTTCTTTTCTATCAATCAAACTTTTACAAGTTCAACTTGATAGGCATCATTTTCTTCTCTAAGGAACTTCTTTCCAAAAGGATGAACATCTTATGTTCTTTAGCGTAGCAGAATTAATAATCCTTAAACACTTATTGGATGAGGATCCAAGTTTATCTATGTGCAAATATACGACATAGGCTGATCAACTCCAAACCCAAAAATGAGAGAGTCTAGGTCTACACCCGATCCATATCCCATATGGAGTCAATACAATAGATTAACTCAGTATAAATTTTCAAAGTAAAAAAGTAGTCACAAGAGCACAACCCTATAATAGGCAGACAAGTATATCCTATTATGGATTGAACCATGTCTAACAAAGTTTAATTTCTCCTTTTAGATACACTATGTTCCGGAAAAGAATCCATTGAGAGAGAATCCTATTCTCTCCTAGATATGTCACAAACTCATTGGATAAGTATTTACCTTCTTGATCTAATCGAAGAGTTTTAATACCTTATCTAGTTTATTTTTCTTTTTCATTATTGAATCGTTTGAACATTTCAAATGATTCATCCCAGACGTACCCATGTCCAGATAGGTCATCTGTAATGAAATATTAATGTCCTTCTTTGGCACTTAAGTTCAAGATTCACATATATTACTATGTATAAGACTTAGAACTTTATCGGCTCCTTCACCTTTTCCAGTAAAAGGTGACTTTGTCATCTTTCCAAGAAGAAAGATTCATAGGCTATTAATGATTCATAATCATTGATATTGAGGTTTTCCTCTCAAGCTAACCTGTTTATCCTATTCTTGTCAATATGACTAAGCCTATAATGCCAAACATAGACATCCTTAACATAATCTAATTAGGGTGTGTACATTCCACTTACCTTATGTCCTTGCAATGAATTGCATAAGATCACTGGTATCTAATACCCAGATAGTAGAATTACATACAAAGAAGTTTTAAGGTATTATCATATAACATCTTTAATGAGCAACTTTTGCTCCTTTCTCTTGTTTAGCCTGTTGTGATCAAGGAAAGTAAGACAAATCTTCTTCCTACGATCCTATTTCTGACATTAGAAGCACTATGCCTGATTTGGGTTAACCTTGGACTAATTATTTTGACTGAGCTCAGAAGCCCCAATAAGAACCTATTCGTACTACTAAACCAATATTCAACTTTCGATACTGATTATCGAAGTTGGGTCCATTTGTCTTCACTGTCTAATAGTGATAGGAGAAATTAGGATTTAGCCTTAATAGAGAACAATGAGCTATTGTATATGAATCATTTTAAGTCTAAAGACTTAGACTTTAGTCTAAAGGTTCTTCCACTATTTGATTCGAACTGGTAGCCTCTACCTCTAATTCAAGGAATTACTTTAATTTTTTAGTAGGTACTAGAATCCACATAGACTGCATACGAGCCTAACTTTGGTTGGCCCACCTATGTACACCTAAGGGTAGGTTCATAATCAATTATTTTTCTAAATAATTTTTAGTAATTTTAATTTTGCCTTAGGCCCTGATCAGTTGGCTTTGGCCTTCTCAAAAAGGGATCCAGTTAGGTCCAACCATTAACATGGCCATACTTGGCGCATCCAACCAATGAATGATCAGGCCCAACTTTAATTGGCCAACCTGACCACCATTAGAGAGACACATCTAAGTCATCATATGATGGATGATAATTCCATTAGTCAATAAGCACTAGGCCTTTGGGTCTTCAATGATTATTGAGTTAATGGATCCATTATCAAACACCTTAATGGGAGGCTATGACTCTATTATCCCTATAACTTTGTCATTTTAAGGATCTAATAATTTTAAAGGATTTAAATTATTAGTGATTTGAGGATAGAAAGGACATGGATCAATTTGCATCCACTAACTTCACCAAGTCAAGTCCTCCCACTGACTTCTTAAGTCACTGATGAGGATTAGGATCAATTATGGTCCATGGGCACCTAAATCAGTCTCGTTGAATAAAATTAGTCTCACTGATTTTCTATGTGACATGAGTTAGCCCGAATCAATGAGCAACCTAATTAAAAACTTGATTAACGACATTGGCCAGGTAAGTAAGATCAGTGGAAGGGTCTGCCAAGGCTTGCCTTAGACACCATAAAAAATGGCCAGATAAGCAAGCTGCCAATTAAAAACCACCAGTCTGGGATGCCAGACTTACCTTAGATACAAATTGGTTTGCCTAAAGACTCGGGCTCGACCACTGAGCCATGATCAGCATCCACTTGTTAGATGTATCGACTTTGATCAACTACAACTATTGAAGTGATCTATAGAAATGATCTAATCCTAATTACTATTAATTAGGTTTGATCAATTTCATAAATCCATATTTAATCTAACCCTAGGTCTAACCCAGTTAAGGATCTGATCAAAGCTAACCCATTTTTCTTTAATCCATGTATTATGAAATTATCTTAGGATCTTTAAATCACAAACCTAGATCCTAAACAATCACTTAATTCTTAGTTAAATTCAAGTCTTGTGGGTTTAGATTTATGAAATCTCAAAACTAGTTTCTAATTTTATTATTTGAAATATTTTCAAATTGTATTGAATCATATTCAATATATAGTTTTAGATCTGATTTGTTTCATTATTTAGATCATGTCCTAGGGTTTCAAATCTAGGGTTTTGTAAAAAGTAAGTTTGCAATTTAATTTCTATAAAATAAATATGTCATACATATACATTCTAGATTCAAAACAAAAATTACATATCAACATATGCAATAAGAGGATTAGATCTGAACATAAAACATATCATGTGGATCAGATCATAAATCATTTAAATTTAGATTTAAAATCTAAAAATAAATCATAAATTATTTTAGATCTCATCTAACATATTTATGATTTAAGTTTCTTGAATCAGCACATACTAGGACAACCTTTCCACTGTAAGGGATAAACCTTACAATAGGATAACCTTATGGCAGTATGTGCAATCCTGATATTATTTAGATCTAATCTATATAATCTAAAATAGATCTTATATCTATTAAATTTTAAATTTAAATTAAAAAATTAAATCATAAATTTTCTTAGATCTAATCTAAATAATTCATGATTTTGATTTAGATCAGTGCATACTAGAACAACCTTTTCATTGTAAGGGGTTAACCTTACAACAAGACAACCTCATGGCAGTATGTGCAATCTTTAATTAACTTTAATTTTCTAATTTAATCTAAAACATACATAAATATGTTATAATAGAACCTGGATGCTCTGATACCACTAATAGGAAACATGTAGGGTTTCATGCATAGATTTTAAAATTTTTTTCAAAATAAAGAGTAGTGGAAGACATAGATTAAACTATTTAATCTACAATATGCATGTAATCAAATTACAAAACCATACAACAAGGATCTATAATATGTTATGATATAAATATAAATCTAAAATTAAATTAATCATAAGTGGTATTGGCCATATCAATACCTAAATCTAGAATAATTTTAGATCTAACCCTAGATCACATTTAGGTCATTAAGAGATCAGATCTCTTACCTTTGCATGGGTCGAGAACTCCATGATTGAATCCATTGTTGCCTTTGGATCCGCACATGCATCCGTCCTCTACAGGTGATCCACACGAATCTGCAACATAGATCGAAGGTTTGTCGAACGAAGATCCGCTCAAAGTACTAGCTTCTCACGAATTCCTCCTGATGGTTAATTAAATATATGTTCTTTGGATCTCTTGGACAATCTAAGAAATGAAGAATATGAGGAGGAATGAGGAAGGAATCCAACCCTTGGATCTCCCATAAAATAGAAATAAAAAGATATATGGAGAAAAATCCTAGGAGAAGATAAATCTTCTCCTTTAGGACGTCAACGGTTGATGTCCTGAAAACATCTATTATGCTAGATTCAAAGAAGACCTTCTCCTTTGGTTTTTTTCCTAATTTTCAAATATCACACCCTCATATTTTTCTAATAAAAAATTTTATAAATAAAATTGAGAAGAGGGCTCTCAAGGAAATCTTAAGAGAAGACCTTCTTCTCTTCTTCTCGCATCAGGACATGATCAAATCATGTCCAAAAATGATCACCATACCCCAACACCTTGGAGCATAGATTCCACACCCTCTTCCTCTCTCTCTCTCTCAGATCTTTTTCATATAAAAATCACATAAAATAATGAAGAAAAAGATACTCAAAAGAAAACAAAGAGAAAGTAATCTTCTCTTACCTTTCTGCCTTCATGACATCGAAGGAATAAATCTTATTTTTCGGATCAGGTTTGTTCAGATCTGATTGGATCAAAAGAGATATTTCAAAAGTTTTCTCTAAAATCCTAAATAGATCTGAGACTCTTCAGATCATATCTTATTGACCGGATAAAATAAAGTAAAATAAAAATTAAATCTAATTTAATTGTACCTTTATTTTGGGTAATCCAATTATCCTATGATGATCTCGATGTTTGCCTGAGATTCTGGACATAGCCATGCAAGTGCTTGGCCTCTATCAGTATCCACTTGGATAGGATCTAGAGATCTTCTCCTTCTTAATCAATTCTCCAAAAATTAGATCTAGATCTAATCTTGAAGGTCTTCAAAATTTTTTTTGAAGAACAATCATTATCTCTTGCAGCAGTGCTGCCTTCTTCTTTTCTTGTCGCCTTTTACTTGCTTGAATCACACCAAGCTCGTGCCCAAAACCTATTGGGCATGGAAAGGAGAGAGAGGACTAGAGGGTGGCATGGAGAAGGAGGGAGAAAAGCTTTGTGGCATGGGCTAAGTACCAAAGCTCTTTACTATAGGCGCGGATAGGATTTATATAGACCCTGCTGCACCATACAGTGCCACATCATCCTGGCTAATCATGGCAATTTGTGCAATCAAATCTAAATCTAATTGATGGAATGACGTCACCTGAACTAATCAAATTAGAATCCCTCAAAACTCTCCTTAGATGGCACCAAGATTGGGTCAAACAAGTCTTCTTGGCGCCATCTAGTTTGATTTTCTGAAGCAACTGGAGTCCCATCTATATGGGACTTCAAATCTTATCCTCATGGGGCGCACACCTCCCTAGGCATGCACCCCTTGCCTGTCTACTTTTTAGTAGGGGAACAAGGGCCAAGGTTCTCTCCTATGGGTGCGTAATACATGGGTAGATGTCTAAGTGTCAAAGGGCAATATTTGACCAAAGTCTAAAGACAAGATTTAGCAGGTGACGAAAAATGATAGGTGTTGTCTCAAATTTATTTAATAAATTAAGACAATCCTTTTCTTAACTGAACAAGTTCCCGTCAGACCAAGTAAAGGTTTCTGAGTGATCCCAAATACATTTGGCTCAGTCGAGACAAGTTTTAATGATTGTTGAAGGAGAACATTAGGCTCAATCGTGTGCTAGCATGATTTTTTTAAACCTAATTGAATCTTATTCAAATCAATTGAACTGGGTTAATCCAATTGATGATATCTAGATCCAAATCCTTATTTATGTGATCCAATTAGATTTAGTTTTGTATGGTAATGGGATATGTCGTGATCTCTATCATCAGCATCATCGAAATACCCTCCAATGGATCAGAACTTTGCTGATTCAGACAACTAGTATGATCGATCATCTAAATCATTCTAATTACTCCCAAAATCCATCAGTGACACCTAGCAGCATATGATGACAACCCATCAGAACTAAAAGTGAACCTCTCGGTGTAGTTTTCGGTGTGATTAAGTTCCTCTATCTTGAGCCTCGAATAGATTAGGATTAACGTGATCTCATCAAATCCTAATATTCGTCATATGAATTAATCATTCGATTTAAGTCCAATATAAAAACCCTAATAGAAACTCTTTCTATTAAATCACTCTGCCATGGCCATGGTCTTTATGGACTTGATTCTCAAGATCATTATAGGGATGCTCCTCTTCTACCGAGGTAGATAGGTCCCCTATTGGTGCAATCCAATTCCTACAATGAACATGCTATAAGTAACATACACCTCAGAATTTCAAATGGCTAGGAGATCTAGTTATGGTGTAGTCAAACTATAACACCTTTAAGATGAACTACTGATACACCTCAGGTCAAAGAACCAGACATACCATTGCAGATTCGAGCCAGTCATCAATGAGAAGGTAGACTTCCTCATGATTGTCGAGGTGGTCATGCTCAGTGCCCTCATTCTCTAATGAGTACCTATACTCTCACTCCGATGTCTCTAGACCGTAGACTCAAGACTCATCTATCCTAAAGAAGCGATCGTACACCAAACTTTCAGATCAATCACCATCTTCATGATGATGCTATGGTTGGGAGCATTTTATGAGTTAATAATGAAAATTCATGTCTTAACTTTTCAACTCTTGAAAATATGAACTATCATTGCCATTAACTCAAGGGATGTATCACAGACACTTTTAATTACACATTGTGATAGAAAATAACCTATTTTATTATTTATAGTTAAAATTATAATTTTATTCTTAAAAGTATATTACAAGTGTCAGCCAATCTAGCTTCTTGGATATACATATCTAACAAACTCCCACTTGACCTAAAGATAATTGGCTACAAATCTAAGTTCCATCTTCTTAAGGTGGGCTTCGATCTTCTACTGGCCCAACGGCTTTGTGAGTGGGTCTGCCACATTGTCTGCGGAGTCGACTCACTTGATCTTGACGTAGCCTTTCTCGAGGTAATCGTGAATGAGGTGGTATCGCCGCTCGATGTGCTTGAATTTTTGGTGAGACCTTGGCTCCTTAGCTAGGGCTATAGTGCCATTATTATCGCAGTATAGAGGAATGACATCTGATGGCATCACTCCAATCTCTGTGGCAAACTTGTTGTACTAGAATGCCTCCTTTGTAGCTTCTGATGCAGTGATGTACTCTACTTCCATGATGGAGTCTGCTATTACTATCTGCTTGGAACTCTTCCAACTAATAGCACCATCATTAAACATAAACAGACTTTTAGATGTCGACTTTCGATCATCTATATCAAACATAAAATCTGAGTCCGTATACCCCTGAACTTGGAGTTCTCCATTACCAAAAATCAACAATATATCCTTAGTTCTTCTTAAGTACTTAAGGATACATTTCACAGAAGTCCAGTATTCTTCACCTGAATTTGATCGATATTTGCTTGTGACACTCATAGCATGGGCTATATTAGGTCATGTACATAACATGGCAAACATGAGGCTCCCTATTGCTGAAGTATAAGGGATCTTGCTCATGAGTTCAATCTCCTCAGGTGTGTTGGGACACATTTTTTTGGAGAGATGAATGCCATGTTTGAAGGGCACTAATCCCCTCTTAGAGTTTTCCATGCTAAACCTCTTTAACACTTTCTCTACGTACATCTTCCGTGAAAGACCTGGCATCCTATTTGGTTTATCTCTATGGACCTTAATTCTTAGAATGAAGGATGCTTCTCCTAGGTCTTTTTTGAAGAATTCTTTAGATAACCACATTTTAACTATAGTCAACATGGAAATAGAATTTTCAATACGGAGGATATCATCCACGTACAGTACGAGGAAGACAATAGTGCTCCCACTGATCCTTTTAAAAATACATGGTTCCTCCTCATTTTTGATGAAACTAAATAATTTGATCATATCATTAAAATGAGTATTCCAGCTTTGAGATGCTTGCTTAAGTCCATATATGGACCTTTGCAGTTTGCATACTTTGTGATCAACATCACTGGATGTGAAACCTAGCAGCTATTTCATATAGATATCTTCCTCAAGGTATTCATTTAAGAATGCCATTTTCATATCCATTTGCCATATTTCATAATCAAAATAGGCTGCAACAGCAAACAATGTACAGATGGATTTTAGTATAGCTGCTGGCAAAAAGGTATCTCGATAGTCAATGCCTTCATGCTGACTATACCCTTTTGCCACTAATCTAGCTTTGAATGTCTCCACATTTTCATCTACACCAATCTTTCTCTTGTAGATCCATTTACATTCAATAGGTACTATACCTTTAGATAGATCTACCAAGTTTCAGACTTGGTTTGAGTGCATCGAGTCAATTTCTAACTTTATTACCTTTAACCATTTCTCGAAGTCAATATCTGATATCGCCTCATCATAGGTTTTGGGATCAATACCATGAACCCCATACCTATGAGGAATATTTTCTCTAGTTCCTCTAAAATAGTACCTAAGTACCTCTCGGAGGGATGAAAAATCCTTTTCGATCTACGAGGTAGAGGAGGTAGTGATTATGTTGGTTCAACCTAATTTGGTTCTATAGGATCCTTAGCTCATTGATCTTGTGAGACTTTCTCCTCAAGCTTGATCTGCTTTCCAATGCCACCATCTTAAATAAACTATTTGTCAAGAAAAATAGCATGCCGACTCACAATCACATTGTGGTCTTCTGAAATATAGAAATAATATCCTAATGACTCTTTAGGATATCCTATAAATCGAGCTCTAAAGGATCTATAATTTAACTTGTCTGCTTGTTGTCTTTTGACATGAGTCAGACAACCCCAAATTCTTAGATGACTCAGACTTGGATTCTTATCATGCCATATCTCATACGGTGTAGTAGGAATGATTTTAGAGGAAACCCTATTCAGTAAATATATAGTAGTTAACAGACTATGTCCTCAAAAAAAATTAGGAAGGTCTGTGAAGCTCATCATGGATCGAACCATATCTATTAGGGTCCGATTTCTCTATTCTGAAATTTTGTTAAGTTGACATATTCTAGATGGAGTTCATTGAGAGACTATGCAATTTTGCTTGAGATAGTCCAAAAATTTCTGACTAAGATATTCACCTCCTCGATCTGATTGAAGAACCTTAATGGATTTTCTAGTTTGCTTTTCAACTTCATGTCTGAATTTCTTAAACTTTTCAAAGGCTTCAGACTTATGTCTTATAAAATACATATACCCATATCGAGATAAATCATCGGTAAAGATTATGAAGTAGTCAAAGTTGCCTCTAGCTGGCACATCAAATGGGCTGCACACATCAGTATGTACTAGGGCAAGTAGTTTCGTGGCCCTTTCCCCATGTCTTATAAAAAGGAGCTTAGTCATTTTGCCATGAAGACATGATTCACAAATTGGATATGACTCAAAAGTCAACGGACTCAATAGCTTGATTTTTTTCAATTTGTTAACCCTATCTTTTGCTATATGACCTAGCCTTAGATGCCATAGATACTTATCATTTGGACTATCCTTGGGTCATTTTGATCTTATGGCATTCATATTTTGCTCGATATTAAAGATAAATACATCAATATGTAACTGGTAGAGACCGTTAATGAGGAAACCACTTGTAATTTTATTTCTTTCATAAAGAATATTACAATGGTCCTTAAGAAAACTAATTACATAGCCTTCTTATGCTAAACATGAAATAGAAATCAAATTCCTGCTTACAGTAGGCACATAATAATAATTCCTAAGTACTAAATCTTAGCTAGATGGTAGTCGAAGAGGGTAGGTTCCCATGACCACAGAAACAATCCTTACTCCATTTTTTATGTATAGGATCATCTCACCATCCCTCAGCCTCCTCCTATCCTCAAGATCCTGCATGAAAATGTATAAATGAGCACTAGAACTAGAGTCAAGCATCCAACTGGATGCAAAAGAAATCATAAGGTTAGATTCAATAATGAGCATACCTCCAGAAGGATCTGTCTCCTTCTTATTCTTCAAGGTGGCCAAGTATGTAGGACAGTTCCACTTTCAGTGGTCGTCAATATTACAATGAAAATACTTTTCTTTGTCAGCAGCCTTCTTCTTTAGCTCTACCTTCTTTTTCTTTCCTCCTTCCACCTTCTATTTTTTCACAAACTTCTTCTTCTTTCCAAAAAATATTCTTTTAGAAGAAGTCCGTTCTATAGTAAGTACTAAGCCTGTAGAATCTTTCATAGAAAGCTCAGCAGTAACCAGCATATTCATAAGCTCGGCCAGAGTATTCTGAAGTTTATGCATATAGTAGTTCATGATGAACTACCCATACGCAACAGTCAAGGATTGCACAATAATATCATTCTATAGATCCTGGTCTAACTTCACCCTGAGCTTCTCAAGCTCTTCTAAGTCCTTAATCATCATCAGACAATGATCTTGGACTGATTCTCCATCATGTATTTTAGCCTTAAATAGTCATTTAGTGATCTGATATTTGGCTACGCGACTCTATTCACTAAACAACTCTTGCAGGTGTGCCAACATTTGGTGAGCAGTCTTGATATCTTCATGTTGATGCTGAAGCTCATCAGACATTAAGCCCAACATATAGTATCTGATCTTATTATCTTCATCCATCCATTTGTCAAGAGACGCTCTCTATTCAACAGACGAACGAGATGGTAAGGTGGGGAGATCCTGGTCTAATACATGAGTCAACTTCTCGAAACCTAAAATAATTTTGAAGTTCTAGAGCCAATCCTTGTAATTGGGTTTAGTCAGTCTGTGGGTATTCAGGATACGGGCTAGTGGGTTGGACGCAGATATTTTTTTTTTTTTATAGAGAGTCAAAATTTTTAGTTAGATTTTATAATTAAGACTTGACCAATTTATTTAGAAGTTTGATTTTTAAACAAATTAGCTCCCACTATTTTCTTGGATCCCTACACTCCCTTTATAGAGAAGCAAAAATCTCCATGATTACTGATTTCTAGTTGGTGGTGCAGTCCCACAAACTGACTCATCACCTCACCTAACAGTTATTGATGATGGGTTAGCCAATGAGTGAACAACTCTTATCCAATAATTCTCTAATCATGGTGCACCTAGGCTTGGTCTCTAATTCATGAATTCCACTGTGCTCGAAATATTGATCCACTCCTTAGTTAAGTCAAACCCACCATTTGCACAGATTGGATTCCTAATTGGGTCTCTCACCAGATCCAAAATATTGAGCTCAATCCATCCTCTAGTCCGTAGCATCTAATGTCTAATAGACATGGTTGCATCTTCTTGGTGCAACTGAACCACTGTGACCAGCCGAGAATAATCAACCCTGGAAAGGGTCCGCACATCTATAATGGTGGAAGATCTTAGACTTAATCTTTTCTTAGGAAGATTTGATTTAGGTCTCTTTAAACTTGACTTGACATAGCCATAACCATTATCACTAACCTAGTGGCATGGGTTAGCTCAGATTGTTAGCCACCTTAGATCAGGACTGAGCTGACAAATATGGTCAGGTAAGTGAGACCGATGGAAAGGATATGTCATTAACTCGATAAGAATGCATTCGAGTCGAGTAGCTTCCAATTAAAAATCAATCAATCGTATCTGCCAAACTTACCTTAGATACCAAATTTTTGAGCCAGAACCAATCGGATTAGCCTACAATTCAGACTCTAACCACTAAGCCTAATTAGGTCTTAACTTGATCGATCACTCATGTGACTCAACCTTGACCCAAACTTAATATTATTAGGCTAGTCAATTTAAGCAATCTTGATCTCATCTAACTAACACTTGATTCAGTTTGATCAATCACTAGATCTAATTGAGCTATCCAAGTCCAAACCCAATTTTATGAATATGTCTTAAATCTAAAAATTCTTAATTTTAGGTCTAATATATTTCATAATCTTAATTCTTAGTAAAATTTAGGATTCATAAATAAAATATGTATATAAAATCCTAGGATTTCAGGATCTAGGGTTTTGTAGAAAATAAGTTTTAGATTTTTGATTAAGGATGAATGCGTAGCACCCCTACACATCATAAGAACACCCTATCAAATGAGAGGAGAGGGCCTTTAAATCCTACTTTATTCTTATGATCGGATGGCCAAGAAGAACGCCTTAATCAGAAACATAATAAATCTATAAAACTACTTAGATCTACATCATATATCACATATATAAAAATTAATCTAACTAAAAACATGTTTTGCATACATCTCATGTATTATATCATACATATTTTTAGATCTAAATTATCTCATAAATATCTAAAAAATAAGATTTAAATTTGATCATATCAAATTAAAATTTATTCTAGATAATTTTGTAGAACTATTCTATAACTAGTCTAAACATGCACCTATCATATCTCATATCAATAAATTAAATAAATTTATTTTTTATTTTATAGATTTAATTATAATATTTATATTATTCAAAAATAATAAATAAATAGATCTAAAAATTATAATTAATTAAATTAAAATTATGATAATGTTAGACTACACATAGAATAATTCTATTCCTAGTCTAGTCATGCATCTCATACATCTTAGATCTATATTATTTAATTTTTAATTTTCTAATTTTACATCTAATCACATATCATGTGATATCTAAAATTATCTAATTATTAGATCAAAAATAAATTAAAATTAAATTTAATAAATTTTGGAACCTGGCTCTGATTCCAGTTGAAGGAAAAAATCTTATTTCTTGGGTCAGGTTTGTTCAGATCTGATTGGATCAAGAGGGATATTTCAAAAATTTTTCTCTAAGATCCTAATTAGATTTAAGATTTTTTTGATCTAATCTTATTAATCTAATAAAATAAAAAAATAAAAATAAAATTAAATCTAATTTATTTATACCTTTATATTAGGTAATCTAATTATCCTATGATGATCTTGATGTTTGCCTGAGGTTCTGGACGTAGCCACACAAGCGCTTGGCCTCTACCAATTTCTACTTGGATAGGATCTGGAGATCTTCTTCTTCTCAATCAATTTTCCAAAAATTAGATCTAGATCTGATCTTGAAGGTCTTCAAAAACTCTTTTGAAGAACAATTGTTGTCTCTTGCAGCAGTGCTGCCTTCTTCCTTTTCTGTCATCTTTTACTTACTTGAATCACACGTAACTCATGCCCAAAACCTCTTAGGCATGGAGAGGAGAGAGAGGACCAGAAGGTGGCATGGAGAAATAGGGAGAAAAGCTTTGTGGCATAGGCTAAGGGTAGAAGCTCTTTATTCTAGGTGCAGATAGGATTTATATAGACCCTACTACGCCATACAGTCACACATCATCCCGGCCAATCATGACCCTTTGTGCAATCAGATCTAAATTTGATTCATAGGATGACATCATCTGATCTAATCAGATTAGAGTTCCTCAAAACTCTCCTTAGATGGTGCCAAGATTGGGTCAAACAAGTCTTCTTGGTGCCATCTAGTTTAATTCTCTAAAGCAATTGGAGTCCCATTTGTATAGGACTCCAAATCTTATCCTCATGGGGCGCATGCCTCCTTAGGTGTGTGCCCCTTACCAGTCTGCTTTTTAGTAGTGGGACAAGGGCTAAGGTTTTCTCCTATGGGTGCATAACACATGGGCAGATGTGTAAGTGTCAAAGATCAATATTTGACCAAAGTCCAAAGAAAAGATTTAGCAGGTGATGGAAAATGGCATGTGTTATCTCAAATTTATTTCATAAATTAAAACAATCCTTTTCTGATCTGGACAATCTTCTATTAGACCAAGTAAAGGTTCTTAAGTGAGCCCAAACACATTTAGCTCAGTCGAGATAAGTTTTAATGATTGATGAAGGAGAACATTAGGCTCAATTATATGCTAGCACGATTTTCTTGAACCTAATTAAATCTTATTCAAATCAATTGAACTGGATTAATCCAATTGATGATATCCAGATCTAAACCCTTATTTGTGTGATCTAGTTAGGTTCAATTACATATGGTAATGGGATATGTCGTGATCTCTATCATCGATATCATCGAAACACCTTCCGATGGATCAGAACTTTTTTTATTCAGACTAGTATGATCGATCATCCAAATCATTCTAATTGCTCCAAAAATCCACCAATAACACCTAGCAGCATATGGTGGCAACCCATTAGAACTAAAAGTGAACCTCTCAGTGCAATTTTCTATGTGATTAAGTTTCTCTATCTTGAGCCCCGATCGAATTAGGGTTAAGGTGATCTCGTCAAACCCTAATATATTAATCATTTGATTCAAGTCCAATGTAAAAACCCTAATGGAAACTCTTTCTATTATTTCACTCTGCCATGGCCATGAGCTTTATGGACTTGATTCTCATGATCATCATAGGACTGCTCCTCTTCTATCGAGGTAGATAGATCCTCTATTAGTGCAATCCAATTCCTACAATGAACATTCTATAGCCAACATGCACCTCAGGATTTCGAATGGCTAGGAGATCAAGTTATGGTGTAGTTAAACTATAACACCTTTAAGGTGAACTATCGATGCACCTCAGGTCAAAGAACCAAACACACCACTGCAGCTTCGAGTCAGTCATCGATGAGAAGGTAGACTTTCTCATAACTACTCGAGGTGGTCATGCTCAGTGCCCTCGTTCTCTAATGAGTACCTATACTCTCGCTCCAGTGTCTCTATACCATAGACTCAAGACTCATCTATCCTAAAGAAGCAATCGTACACCAACCTTCCAGATCAATCATCATCTTCATGATGATCCTATGGTTGAAAGCATTTTATGAGTTAATAATGAAAATTCATGTCTTAAATTTTTAACTCTTGAAAATATGAACTATCATTGCCATTATCTCAAGGAATGTATCACAGACACTTTCAAATACATATTGTGATAGAAAATAACTTATTTTATTATTTATAATTAAAATTATAATTTTGTCCTTAGAAGTGTATTATAAGTGTCAGCCAATCTGGCTTCTAAGGTACACATATCTAATAGACATCAATGATTGATGTCTAGATGAAGACCTTTTCTTTAAGGATCTTGGCGCCATCTTTTCCTCAAGCCCTACCTTTTGTCTTTTCAAGACATCAACCTTTGATGTCTTAATTGAGGGCTCTTCCCCAAGAATCTTGGTACCACAAATCCTCCACATCATTTTTCTAGAATTTTTCACATCCTAAAACCATCTCATATGCGGCGTCCATCTTTTATTGCAAGACTAGGTCAAAACCTAGTCAATGGAGGACTTCTATGGGTCGTCCAACTCTTGGACGCCCCTCCTACTTATTTTTTTGTGTAACCACTGATTTTCGTGCACAAAACCAAGAGACAAAGGGCCAAATAAGATAGAGGGGCATGGGTAGAGTTGGCGAATAAGGGAGGGAGGAGTTTGGGTCAAAGAAGACTCTTCCAAGTAGGAAACAATTTCTAACTTTCTTCTAATTTTGACCAAATCAAATTTAAATCCAATTCTTGAGATAATGGGGTGTGGAAAATTATTTCTTAGGAATGAAAATCATAAAAAAAAATCTAGAATTAAAATATGGTGTGCGCTTTCTTAGGCATAAGTGAAAGAGAGAGAGTCCCAGTTGGACTGGGACTCCTCTTATTTGACTAGGTCAAAATTATTTTAAACTAAATTTAAATTTTATTTAAACTAGATTAAATATAATCTAATTAAGGATGATCCTAGTCTAACTAAGAGTCTAATTAAATTAGATTAAATCTGATTTAAATCCTAAGTCAATTAGGTGAACCTAAGTCATAGTCAAATAAGAAAATGTTCTTCTCTTACAATTGGCTTATCCAATAAATCAAATAGAATTAATCTAATTAAATCCAAATCAATTCTAATTGAATCTAATTTAATTAGACTTAATCTTAGTCCGATTGCTCAATCAAATTGAGCTAATTAGTAATCTAATTGTTAATCGATCCTCCTGCAACACTTGCATTAGGTCAAACATCAATCGCATTGAATGTTTGACCTCGAAATGATTCTTAATCATTGATTAACCATCCGATCAGATTACAAGCTCTAATGTATGTGACCCTATAGGTTCAAACCTAAGTCAGTAGTACAAGAATCAATTTCTATACCAATTGAAGTTACCATCTAGTAATGGTTTCCAAAGTCCGGATAGATCGAATGTATGCAAAGCAATATTCTTAGAATCCTGGTCCATGGTTATCATATAATTCATTCCAATGACCAATACTACTCAAGATAACTTTGAGTATGTTGTCAAACACTCATACAAGTCATTCTATTGTATCTCAAAATTTTACAAATTCCATGACACCTCACGAGGATTACCCAGGCCTAGGTTTTGCTAAATTGAAACATAGCGAGGCATTTTCTTCCTAAAATTAATCAGGAGTGGTCAATCCCATCTTGACTCACACATCGACTCTATAAGTACTTGACTATACCCAAAAATCTTCCATCACCTATATTAAAAATATAGGCAGTCCAGCACCAAAGAACAGTGAGTTGCTCGTAAGTCACTGTGGTAATCTTAGGTTGGAGGGACACTTATATCCATTGGCCTTAGCTTGCTATTCTTGATAGTAGAATGCTACATTGGTCACGTTCAGTGTAGATATAATCCTACATCTCATCTAGATGCCATACCAGTATCTCCACACCACTTGGTTATGAGGACAATCAATGCATATGGCATATAACGATCTACACTCGATAAGTTATCATGCTTATTAATAACTTATCATTTGATCATGAATAATTTAAGAACCATCTAATAAATCCTTCTTTATCAATTGATTGTGGTTCTAAGGACTTCATCATAATGTAGGAGTTCATTTAAGAAAGATAGAACTTTTATGATGAAACAACCAAATTACTATTATTATTAGATAATTCATATACTAATTCCAATCATCTACTACTTAGATGATTGGCTTTAGAACATATTTCTCAATACTGCCCTCCTCGGTTGCTGCTCCCTACCCTTCCTATCCTCGACTGTCGTCGCCCATTCCCTGCCCTCCCCATCTCCGACCGCCTGCCCCCTGCCCTCCCCATCCCCGATCGCCACTGCCCTACCCTCCCCATCCCTGACTGCCCACCCCTGCCCACCCATCCCTGGCCTCTCCATCACGACGCCCCTCCGAGCCCCTCTCCCTCTCTCTCTCTTTCCTCTTTCTCTTTCTCTCTCTTCTCTCTATCTCACTCTCTTGTTCTTATTTTGTAGGTTATCTCTAGCATCATCGTCTTCCTCTAGCATCATCATCGGTGACCCTCGGAGCTTTCGATCCAACCTTCTCTCTATAGCCGTAGGTATAATTATTATTTTAATTTCATAGTATTATTTATTAATTATTGGACTAGATCTATCAATGGATCGGGTTTGGATTGGAACCTAGATATTCAGATCCAGACCTAATTTTAATTACTGATACTAGACCCAAACTCGAATACTTAATGGATCCATACTTGAAGTATCAGACTTGGACCCTAATGGATCCTGGGTATCCGAACCCAATTCTGGGATTTGAAACTAAGAAAGAAAGAGAAAGAGAGGAAGGGAGGGGTTCAACCTCGTCGCCATCGTCGGTGAGGGAGATCGAGAGATAGAGAGATAGACCCTAATGGATCTTGGGTATTCGGATCTGATTTTAGGAATTGAAAACTAAGAAAAGGAGAGGGAGAGAGGGAGGGAGGGGTTTGGCCTCACCACCATCACCTACGAGGGAGATCGAGAGAGAGAGAGAGGGTGGGAGGGGGTTTCGGCCTTGCTGGCATCATTGGAGGGAGGGGGTCCGGCCTCGCCAACGAGGGAGATTGAGAGAGTGAGAGAGGGAGGGATAGGTTCAACCTTGCCGCCATCGCCGATGAGGGAGATCGAAAGAGGGAGAGAGGAAGGGAGGGGGTTTGGCCTCGCCAGTGAGGGAGATTGAGAGAGGGATCAGAGAGGGGGTCCGACCTTGCCGACGATGGAGATTGAGTGGAAGATGGGCAGTCAAAAAGATGAGGGAAGGGTGGAGACAGCCAAGAATAGGAGATGGCACACAATTGAGCCAGCTTGGATACGCAATCAAGTCGGCTCGAGTCGAGTTTGAGTTGGCTAGGGGAGGACCCGAGTCGAATGTCTCAGGCATGGAGCTGGCTGTCTCAAGCATGGAGCCAGCTCGACTTCTGAGCGAGCCAGCTCGATGGGTGCGAACAGAATTTGATATTTCTCTTTAAGATTCCATCTTTAAGAAGTTGAGCCGGCTCGATGGGTGCAAATAGAATTTGATATGTCTCTTTAAGGTTCCAACATTAAGCCTTAAGGTACCGCCATCATCTACTTTATTCTTCTTTCTGATTTCTGGATTAACACCCATGTTTGCGCAAGAGATCATATCTATGACTGTTGCTCATCCTTAATTATTTATGAATGTAATTCATGTTGTCAAATTTATTGGATAATATTTTTTGGATATTTATATCTTGTTGCTTTTGTTTATTGCATTGCATAATAATAGATCCATCAATTAATTAGTATATATAATCTTTAGCATCCATATATTTATATGTAATTATACGGATGGTACCTAGGCATATCTTTGATTATTTTTCAACATGTTATATTGGTTAATGTTCATTAACATTATAGGTCATGATGGCACCGAAATGCCATCTAGCTTTCACCCCTACCTCTCGATGGGTTATATGGAGTTCAGCATCTGAGGAGCAGTTGAAGCATACTCCATCCACCTCCGCATTGGCTACTCAGGGACCTCCACCGTTGACATCTACTCCACTAGCATCTGAGCCTCCACCATCATCCACATCTCCGACACATGCTACTCCATCGATATCTGAATGTACATTTTTATTATATTATTTATTTATTTTTTATATAGTATTCGTATACTTATATATTTACATAATATATTTTCATTATAGGTGAGCTGAATATTTTGCGGTCCCATACATATGGTGCATGTGTGGAACAGCCAGTATTAGGTAATGGTGCAGTGTGATGTGGATGAAAGACCAGTAGGAAAGACCGTACGAGAGATGCATTTCTTTTTTGGAGTGCTTGTGAGGCGGTCAGACATTATTTTCATAGAGCCTAGAGACTGACGATTGATGGATGATGCTATCAAGGACCGGATGTGGGAGGAGATATGGTTAAGTGCATCTTAATTATATTTATGTATTTTATATGTTTTTACTATGTTTGATTAGAATAATTTTATAACTGACTTTTGATAACTTTATGTAGAGAAGGTACGACTTTTTTGATTACGAGAGGGCTCGAGATGTCTGACAAGAAGATCAAAGAGTTGTACTGGGGCTATAAGATCAAGCTCCACAAAGGATGGCTCGAGCATCGACGAGACACTCCAGAAAAGCTTGTTTCTTGGATACAGGACTATCCTCTGAGTTAGTGGAAGAGGATGGTTACATAATAGAGGAGCTAGAAGTTCGAGGTAAAATTACTAACTTTTAAATTTTTTAATATGCTTAAAGTTATATTTAAATATTTTTTAAATATTTATTATTTATTTAAATACTTGTTAGGCTATCTTCCATCAGAACTAGGACAGTCGGGTAGCCCAGGAGTATATGCACATTCTCGATCATGAGTTTATGGCCAGTCGTATGCATAGAGAGGTAATGAATTCTAAATCTTACTAGATAAATTAAATTGATATTTTCTTTTATATTTTTGATAAACCGATCCATTGTTATAGTTGATAAGAGACAGAGTGATGCCCAGTCATAGCGAGATCTTTCGATCCAGTCGTACGAACAAGAAGGGTAGGCCGATGAACGCTATGATCAGAAGAATTTTTGTAAGTATTAAATATTTAGTATATATGATCCGTATTATAACATTTCTTATAAAATTTTATTTGAATTTATAATTATAGGATCATTTAGATGCGCTCGCAAGCGAGGGCTCGGATACTTCTGGCCCCCATGACTATCTATCTCAGGTCTTAGGGCCTGAGCACTCTAGAAGGATTCAATGCAGGCTCGGACATACATCAACTAGCTATTGGTCTGAGATGAGCGTCTCTTCACAGGCTTTCGGTGTCATCAGTCGGAAGGAGTTTGAGGAGGCATTGGCATGGGCAGATCATGTTGCGATGCGGGCAGATCGGGCTGAGGAGCATGCATCTCATTTGGAGGGCATCATGAGAGACATGGTGTCGACACTCAGCGCGCATTTTGAAGGTATCTTCATGGGCTTTGAGAATACATTGGCTCGCATTCTAGCTCCAGCTCTAGCTCCTCCAACTTTGGCTTTGGCTTCAGCTCGTGCTCCATCTCCTGGTGATGACGACGATGTAGATTTAGGAGACTTTTGATATTTTTTTCTTTTTAAAATATTATAATAAATTTTATTCGATAATAAAATTTTAGCATTTTAAAAATACTTTTATGTTTATAATATTTTTTTATGTTATATATCTCTATATTTGTCAGGTAAAATATATAAAAAATTAAAAATTTTATATTTTCTTAATTATTCAAAAGCTATGGCAGTGGTTTTACTATTAGATATATGTGCCCTAAAAGCCAGAATTGGCTGACACTTGTAATACACTTCTAGGGGCAAAATTATAATTTTGACTAAAATCAATAAAATGGGTTATTTTCTGTCACATATATATATTTAGTGTCTGTGATACATCCTTTGAGTTAATGGTAATGATAATTCATATTTTCAAGAGTTAAAAATTTAAGACATGAATAATCATTATTAACTCATAAAATGCTCCCGACCATAGGATCATCACGAGGATGGTGATTGATCTGGAAGGTTGGTGTACAATCGCTTCTCTTTAGTAAATGAATCTTTAGTCTACGGTGTGGAGACACTGAAGCAAGAGTATAGGTACTCGTTAGAGAACGAGAGCACTGAGCGTGACCACCTCGAGTAGTCATTAGAAAGTCTACCTTCTCGTCAATGACTGACTCGATGCTGTAGTGGTGTGTCTGATTCTTTAACCTAAGATGCATCGACAGTTCACCTTGAGGGTGTTATAGTTTGACTATACGATAACTCGATCTCCTAGCCATTCGAAACCCTGAGGTGTATGTTGGCTATAGCATGTTCATTGTAGGAACTGGATTACATCAAGATGGAATCTATCTATCTCGGTGGTAGAGGAGCAGCCCTATGATGATTATGAGAATCAAGTCCAGAAGCCCATGGCCATGGCAGAGTGAAATAATGGAAAGAATTTCTATTTAGGTTTTTACATTGGACTTGAATCAAATGATTACATCATATGACAGAGACTAGGGTTTGATGAGTTCACCTAAACCCTAATCTGATCGAGGCTCAAGATAGAAGAACTTAATCACACTGATAGCTGCACCAAGAGATTTGCATTCAGCTTTGATGGGTTGCCACCATATACTACTAGGTATCACTGGTGGATTTTGGGAGCAATTAAAATGATTTAGATGATCGATCATTCTAGCTATTCGAATCAAAAGAGTTCTGATCCATCGAAAGGAGTTTCGATGATGTCGATGATAGAGATTATGACATATCCCATTACCATACAGAACTGAACCTAACTGGATCACACAAACAAGGGTTTGAATTGGTGATCATCAATTGAACTAATCTAGTTCAATTGATCTAAATGAGATTCAATTAGGTTCAAGAAAATCATGTTAGCACTCGATTGAACCTAACGTTCTTCTTCTACTATTATAAATAGTTGTCCTTACTGAGCCAAAGGAGTTTGTGCTCATTCATAGGCGTTCACCTGGTCTGACTGGAGCCTGTCCAGGTCAGAAAAGGGTTGTCTTATTTTGTAAGATAATACCTACCATTTTTGATCACCTACCATTTCTCGTCCTTTGACTTTGGTCAAAAGTTGACCTTTGATTGGTCAAATGTTGACCATTGACACTTTGACTTCTGTCCACATGTCACGCACCAATTGGAGGGCTGGTGGGGCTTTTTTTCCTACTAGAACTTGGCAAGGAGGAGGGTGCACGCCACCCTTGGCGTGTGCCCAAGCTGGAGGCACCCAGGAGTCCCTGTTGAATAGGGACTCCATCTTCTTTTTGGATTTCGATTAGACTTCTCCTATGAACCAAGTTTGACTGGTCTTAGGCAGCATCTAAGGAAAAATTCAAGGGACTCTATTCACACCAATCAGATTTAGATCTGATTTCATAAAGGGTTGTGATTTGTTGGGAAGAAGAGGAGTTGGATCATGCATAGTCTATAAATAAGATCCTGCGCTCAACTCAAAGAATATCTGAGAATTCTTCATGCCCCAAGGCTGGTTCTCTCCTCCTCCTCCATGCCAAGCCCATCTTCTCCTTCTCCTCTCCATGCCCAAAGTGGTTTGGGATCTAAGTTGGTGCAATCCAGATGAGAGAAAGGCGATAGAAAGCTAGAAGGCTGCGCTGCTGTAAAGGACAACTACTGATCTTCAAAAGGTGTTTTGAAGATCCTCCAAATCAAAATCAGATCTGATTTTTAGAGATGTGATAGAGAAGAAGAGGATCTCTAGGTTCAGTCTGAGTGGATACTGATAGAGGCCAGGCACTTGCGTTGCTAGATCCAAAACCTTCTGCTGCTTATAGGATCATCAATGGGTAATAGCATTACCCTACGTTAAGGTAAATTAAATTTGATTTAATTTATCTAAATTTTATTTTAATTATTAAAATAATAAAAATTAGATTTGAAATATCTCAAATCTAATCTATATCAAAGAGAAAAAATTTTAAAATATATCTCTTGATCCAATCAGATCTGAACGAATTTGGTCTAGGAAATCAGGATTTTCCTTTCAACTGGTATCAGAGCCAAGGTTCTAAAGTATTTAGATCTAATTTTAAATTTTTTTAATCAAAAAATAAGTAATTTAAGATGTCACATCAGATGTGATTAGATCTCAAATCAATAAAAATTAAAATTAAATGATTTGGATCTATGATTAGAAAATATGCATGACTAGTTCTAAAATAGAATAGTTCTATAAAGTAGTCTTGCATGTTTATAATTTAATTTGATTAAATCATATTTTAGATCTATTTATTTACTATTTTTTGATATTATAATTGTTATAAATATCTAAAAAATAGTGAATAAAAATTATTTAATTTTAAACAACATATGAGATATGATTGATGCACGTCTAGATTAGTTATAGAATAGTTCTACATAGTTGTCTAGATTAGAGTTTATTTTGATTAGATCAATTTAAATCTAATTTTTCATATTATTATGAGATAATTTAGGTCTGAAAACATTCATGATTCGATACATGAGATGTATGCAAAATATGTCATGATTAGATCTAATTTATATATGAGATATATGATATAGATCTAAAATTGTTTTGTAGCATTACATGTTCTTGATTAAGGCGTTCTTCTTGGATGTCCGATCATAAGAACGAAGAAGGATTTAAAGGCCCTCTCCACCCATCCGATGGAGTGTTCTTATAACGGGTAGGGGTGCTGCACGTTCGTCCTTAATCAGAAACCCAAAACTTACTTTCTACAAAATTCTAGATCCTGAAATCCTAGGATTTATTATGCATATTTTATTTATGAACCCTACTTAATTAAAAATTAAGATTATGGAATATTAATTAGATCTAAAATTAAGAATTTTAGATCTAAGACATATTCATAATACTGGGTTCGGGCTTGGGTAGCTCAATTAGGTCTAAGCGGTTGATCAAACTGAATCAAGAGTTGGTTAGATGGGATCAACAATGCTTAAATTGACCAGCCTAATAGGATTAAGTCTGGGATCAAGATTGAGTCATGATCAAGCAAGACCTAATTAGGCTCAGAGGTTAGAGTCTGGATTGTAGGCCAACCCAATTGGTTCTGGCTCAATAATTTGGTGTCTAAGGTAAGTTTGGCACATACGACCGACTGATTTTTAATTGGGAGCTACTCGACCTGAATGCATTCTTGTATGAGTTAATGGCATATCCCTTCCACCGATCTCACTTACCTGGCCATATCTGTTTAACCCAGTTCTAATTTGAGGTGGTCAATAATCCGAGCTAACCCATGCCACTAGGTTAGTCATAATTGTTATGACTATTACAAGTCTAGTTTTGATGAGACCTGAATCAATTCTCCCTAAGAAAAGATTAAGTCTGAGGTCTTCCACCATTGTAGATGTGCGGGCCCTTCCTGGGGTTGATTGTTCTCGGCTGGATTCAGTGGCTCAGTTGCACCGAAAAGATGCAACCATGTCTATTAGGCATTGGATGCTATGGGCTGGAGGATGAGTTGGGCTCAATATTTCGGATACGATGAGAGACTCAATTAGGAATCTAGTCTATGCAAATGGTGGGTCTGACTTAACTAAGGCATGGATCAATATTTCGAATACGGTGAGATTCATGAATTAGAGACCAAGTTTGGGTGCACCATGATTAGAGAATCATTGAACAAGAGTTGTTCACTCATTGGCTAACCCATCACCAATAACTTTTAGGTGAGGTGATGAGTCAGTTGGTGAGACCACACCACCCACTAGAAATCATTAACCATGGAGATTTTCGCATCTCTACAGAGGGAGTGTAGGGATCCGAAAAAATAGTGGGAGCTAATTTGTTTAAAAATAAAATTTCTAAACCAATTGGTGAAGTCATAATTATAGTATCTAACTAGAATCATTGACTCTCTACAGGAAAATATCTGCGTCCAACCCATTGGCACGTATCCTGGACACACATAGACTGACTAGATCCAATTATAAAGATTGGCTCAGGAACTACAAAATAGTTTTAGGTTTTGAGAAGTTAACACATGTATTGGATCAGGATCCTCCCACCTTACGAGCCCATCCATCCACTGAACAAAGAGCGTCTCTGAAAAAATGGATAGACGAAGATAATAAGGCAAGATATTACATGTTGGGCTCAATGTCTGATGAGCTCCAGCACCAATATGAAGATATCGAGACTGCTCGCCAAATGTTGGCTCACCTGTAGGAGATGTTTGGTGAACAGAGTCGCACAGCCAAGTATCAAGTCACAAAATGACTTTTTAAGGCTAAGATGCATGATGGGCAGTCAGTCCAAGATCACTGCCTGATGATAATCAAGGACTTGGAAGAACTTGAGAAGCTCGGTGTGAAGTTAGACTTGGATCTGCAGAACGATATTATTCTGCAATCCTTGACTGATGCATATGGGCAATTCATCATGAATTACCATATGCACAAACTTCAAAATTCTTTGGCCAAATTAATGAATATGCTAGTCACCGCTGAGTGTTCTATGAAAGATTCTAAAGGCTCAATTCTTGCTATGGAATGGACTTCTTCCAAAAGAAAGTCTTATGGAAAGAAAAAGAAGACTGTGAAAAAGCAGAAGGTGAGGAGGAAAGAAGAAGAAGGTAGAGCCAAAGATGAAAACCGTTGCTAAAGAAAAGTATTTCCATTGCAACAGCGACGGCCACTGGAAGCAGAACTGCCCTACTTACCTGGCCACCTTAAAGAACAAGAAAGAAGGTCCTTCTGGAGGTATGCTCATTATTGAGTCTAACCTTATGGTTTCTTCTACATCCAGTTGGGTTCTTGACTCTGGTTCTAGTGCTCATTTGTGCACTTCTATGCAGGGTCTTAAGGATAGCAGGAGGCTGAAGGATGGAGACATGATCCTACGCATCGGTAATGGAGCAAGAGTTGCTGCAGTGACGGTAGGTGAAGAAAAAACATGATTTTTCGATCCAGGTTCGTTCAGATCTGATCAGATCAAGAGATATATTTCAAAAATTTTTTTCTTTGATCTGTATCAGATCTGGGATGTTTCAGATCTGATTCTTATTATTTTAATAAATAAAATAAAATAATAATAAATTAAATCAAATTTAATTTACCTAATTTGGGTAATCCTATTACCCTATTGATGATCCTATTTGCAGCGAAAGATTCTGGATCTAGCCATGCAAGCGCCTAGCCTCTACCGGTATCTACTCGAGCTGGATCTGGAGTGAAGGGAAATCCTGATTTCTCAGTCCAGATTCGTTTAGATCTGATCAGATCAAGAGATATATTTTAATTTTTTTTTTTTTTGATCTGTATGAGATCTAGGATGTTTTAGATCTAATTCTTATTATTTTAATAAATAAAATAAATAAGGATAAATTAAATCAAATTTAATTAACATGATTTGGGTAATCCTATTACCCTGTTGATGATCCTGTATGCAGCGGAAGGTTCTAGATCTAGCCACGCAAGCGCCTGGCCTCTACCGGTATCCACTCAGACTGGATCTAGAGATCCTCTTCTTCTCTATCACATCTCCAAAAATTAGATCTGGATCTGATCTGAAGGATCTTCAAAACTCCTATTGAAGATCAGCAGTCGTCCTTTGCAGCAGCGCAGCCTTCTTGCTTTTGATCGCCTTTCTCTTGCTTGAATCGCACCAACAAAAATCCAAAACTACTTTTGGACGTGGAGAGCAAGGGGAGAAGGTGGTTTGGCATGGAGAAGGAGGGGAGAGGCAGCCTTGGGGCGTATGGAAACTCTTAGCCTCTTTGAGCTGGGTATAGGGTCTTATTTATAGAATAACTATGATCCAACTCCTCTTCTTCCCAACCAATCACAATCCTTTGTGAAATCAGATCTAAATCTGATTGGTGGGAATAGAGTCCTCTGGATTCCTCCTTAGAGGGCGCCTAAGACCAGTCAAACTGGATTCTTAGAAGAACTCTAATTGGAATCCAAAAGGGAGGTGGAGTCCTTGTCCAACAAGGACTCCTAGGTGCCTCCAACATGGGCGCACGCCTAGGGTGGCGTGCGCCCTCCTCCTTGCTAGGTTTTGATAGGGGGACAGGCCCCCACCAGCTCCTAGGCGTGCGCCCTCCTCCTTGCCAGGTTTTGATAGGGGGACAGGCCCCCACCAGCTCTCCAATAGGTGCATGACATGTGGTCAAAAGTCAAAGTATCAATGGTCAACATTTGACCAGTCAAAGGTAGACTTTTGACCAAAGTTAAAGAACAAGAAATGGTAGGTGACCAAAAATGACAGATAATGTCTTACAAAATAAGGCAACCTTTTCTGACTTGGACAACCTCCAATCATAGGGCTGCTCCTCTACCACCGAGGTAGATAGATTCCATCTTGATGCCATCCAGTTCCTATAATGAACATGCTATAGCCAACACATACCTCAGGATTCCATATGGCTAGGAGACCGAGTAATGGTGTAGTCAAACTATAACACCTTCAAGGTGAACAGTCGATGCACCTCAGGTCAAGGAACTAGACACACTATTGCTGCATCGAGTCAGTCATTGACGAGAAGGTAGATTTCCTAATGACTACTCGAGGTGGTCACGCTCAGTGCCTTCATTCTCTAACGAGTACCTGTACTCTCGCTCTGATGTCTCCACACCGTAGACTCAAGACTTATCTACTAAAGAGAAGCGATTGTACACCAACCTTTCAGATCAATCACCATCCTCGTGATGATCCTATGGTCAGGAGCAATTTATGAGTTAATAATGATTATTCATGTTTTAAATTTTCAACTCTTGAAAATATGAATTATCATTGCCATTAACTCAAAGGATGTATCATAGACACTAAATACACATATGTGATAGAAAATAACCCATTTATTGATTTTAGTCAAAATTACAATTTTGCCCCTAGAAGTGTATTACAAGTGTCAGCCAATTCTAGCTTCTAGGGCACATATATCTAACAATCTCCCACTTGTCCTAAAGCCAATTGGCTACAAGTCTAAGTCCCATCTTCTTAAGGTGGGCTTCGAACTTCTGCTGGCCCAACGGCTTTGTAAGTGGGTCTGCCACATTATCTATGGAGTTAACTCTCTTGATCTTGACATAACCCTTCTCGAGGTAATCGTGGATGGGGTGGTATCATCGCTCAATATGCTTGAATTTCTGGTGAGACCTCGGCTCCTTAGCAAGGGCTATGGCGCCATTGTTGTCGCAGTATAGAGGAATGGCATTTGATGGCATTACTTCGATTTTTACAGCAAACTTCTTGTATCAGAATGCTTCCTTCGTAGCCTTCGATGCAGCGATATATTCTGCTTCTATGGTGGAATCTGCTATCATAGTTTGCTTGGAACTCTTCCAGCTGACAGTACCACCATTGCACACAAACAGACTGCCAGATGTCGACTTTCGATCATCTATATCAGACATAAAATCTGAGTCTGTGTATCCCTGGACTTGGAGTTCTCCATTACCAAAGACCAACATTATATCCTTAGTTCTTCTCAAGTACTTAAGGATACATGTCACAGAAGTTCAGTGTTCTTCACTTGGATTTGACTGATATCTGCTTGTGACACTCACAGCATGGGCTATATCAGGTCGTGTACATAGCATGGCATACATGAGGCTCCCTATTGCAGGAGCATAAGGGATCTTGCTCATGCGTTCTATTTTTTCAGGTGTGCTAGGGCACATCTTCTTAGAAAGATGAATACCATGTCTGAAGGGTATTAATCCCCTCTTAGAGTTTTTCATACTAAACCTCTTGTTAGATATATGTGCCCTAGAAGCCAGAATTGGCTGACACTTGTAATACACTTCTAAGGGCAAAATTATAATTTTGACTAAAAGCAATAAATGGGTTTATT
>QRFJ01001749.1:0-236843 GCA_006176705.1 Cocos nucifera
CCCAATGACTACTCGAGGTGGTCACGCTAGTGCCCTCATTCTCTAACGAGTACCTGTACTCTCGCTCTGGTGTCTCCACACCATAGACTCAAGACTCATCTACTAAAGAGAAGCGATTGTACACCAACCTTTCAGATCAATCACCATCCTCGTGATGATCCTATGGTCGGAAGCATTTTATGAGTTAATAATGATTATTCATGTCTTAAATTTTCAACTCTTGAAAATATGAATTATCATTACCATTAAACTCAAAGGATGTATCACAGACACTAAATAAATATGTGATAGAAAAAAATCCATTTTATTGATTTAGTCAAAATTATAATTTTGCCCCTAGAAGTGTATTACAAGTGTCAGCCAATTCTGGCTTCTAGGGCACATATATCTAACAATCTTCCACTTATCCTAAAGCCAATTGGCTACAAGTCTAAGTCCCATCTTCTCAAGGTGGGCTCGATCTTTTGGCCCAACGCTTTGTAAGTGGGTCTGCCGCATTTCTATGAATCAACTCTCTTGACCTCGACGTAACCCTTCTCGAGGTAATCGGATGAGGTGGTATCGCCGCTCAATGTACTTGGATTTTGGTGAGACCCTCGGCTCCTTAGCAAGGGCTATGGCGCCATTGTTGTCGCAGTATAGAGGAATGGCATCTGATGGCATTACTCTAATTTCTGCAGCAAACTTTTGTACCAGATGCTTCCTCGCAGCCTTAAATGCAGCGATATATTCTGCTTCCATGGTGGAATCTGCTATCACGGTTTGCTTGAAACTCTTTCAGCTGACAGCACCACCATTGCACACAAACAGACTCCAGATGTCGACTTTCGATCATCTACATCGGACATGAAATTCGAGTCTGTGTATCCTGACTTGGAGTTCTCCATTACCAAAGACCAACATCATATCCTTAGTTCTTCTAAGTACTTAAGGATACATTTCATAGAAGTCCAGTGTTCTTCACCTGATTTGACTGATATCTGCTTGTGACACTCACAGCATGGGCTATATCAGGTCGTGTACATAGCATGGCATACATGAGGCTCCCTATTGCAGAAGCATAAGGGATCTTGCTCATGCATTCTATTTCCTCAGGTGTGCTAGGGCACATCTTCTTGGAAAGATGAATACCATGTCTGAAGGGTATTAATCCCCTCTTAGAGTTTTCCATACTAAACCTCTTTAGTACTTTCTCTATGTACATCTTTTGTGAAAGTCCTAGCATCCTATTCGGTCTATCCCTATAGACCTTAATTCCTAGAATAAAGGATGCTTCACCTAGGTCTTTCATGGAGAATTCCTTGGACAACCATAATTTGACGTTGTCACATGGAAAATCATTCTCAATAAGAGGATGTCATCCACGTACAGTACGAGGAAGACAACAGTGCTCCCACTGACTTTTTGAAGACACACGATTCTCTTTCATTTTTGATGAAATCAAACATTTTGATCACATCATTGAAATGAGTGTTCCAGCTCTGAGATGCTTGCTTAAGTCCATATATGGATCTTTGCAGCTTGCGAACCTTGTGATCAGTATCACTGGATGTGAAACCTAGCGGCTGTTCCATATAGATATCTTCCTCAAGATATCCATTTCAAGAATGCCGTTTTCACGTCCATTTGCCATATTTCATAATCGAAATAGGCTGCAACGGCAAGTAATGTGTGGATGGATTTTAGCATAGCCACTGGAAAAAGGTATCCTGATAGTCAATGCCTTCGCGTTGATTATAATCTTTTGCCACTAGTCTAGCCTTGAATGTCTTCACATTCTCATCTGCACCAATCTTTCTCTTGAAGATCCATTTACACCTAATAGTACTATACCTTCTGATGGATCTACCAAGGTTCAGACTTGGTTTGAGTGCATCGAGTCAATTTCTGACTGCATTGCCTCTAGCTATTTCTCAGAGTCGATATCTGATATCGTCTCGTTGTAGTTTTAGATCATCACCAAAGCACCATTACTACGAGAAACATTTTTTCGCTTCCTTTGAAATAATACTAAGTATCTTCAGGGGGGGAAACTCTTTCGATTATAAGATGGAGAGTAGTGTTTTATTGGCTCAACCAATTTGGTTCAATTGGTCCTTACTCGTTGTACTTGTGAGACTTTCTCATCAAGTTATTCTGCTTTTCCAATGCCGCTATCTTGAATAAATTATTTTCAAGAAAGATGGCATTTCGACTCACAATCACATTATGGTCTTCTGGAATGTAGAAATAGTATCCTAATGACTCTTTAGGATATCCTATGAATCGAGCTCTAAAGGACCTAAACTCTAACTTGTTCCACTTGTTGTCTTTTGACATGAGCGAACACCAAATTCTGAGATGATCAGATTTGGTTCTTACCATGCATATTTATATGGTGTGGTAGAATGGTCTTAGAGGAAACCCTATTCAGTGATAAATTGAATTAATAATAAATGTCTCCAAAGAAAATCAGGAAGGCTTGAAGCTCATCATGGATTGGACCATATCCAATAGAGTTGATTTTCCATTTGAAAACTTCTTGAGTGAGGTATTCCTGGTGGAGTCCATTGAGAGACTATGCCATATCTTAAGATAGTCCTAAAATTATTTGGCTAAGGTATTCTCACTCCTCGATCTGATCGAAGAACCTTAATGGATTTTTCATTTATTTTTCTACTCATGTTGAATTCTTTGAACTTTTCAAAAGCTTCAGACTTGTGTCTCTAAGATTACCATACCCATAACCTAGACAAATCATTGAAAAGGTAATGAAGTAGACAAAATTGCCTCTAGCCGGCACATCAAATGGGCCGCACACATCAGTATGTAACGGGCAAGGGATCTATGGCCCTCCCATGTCCTACAAAAGAGAGTTTGGTATTTTTCTTGGAGACAAGATTCGCAAGTGGATATGCTCGGAAGTCAATGGACTCAATAGCCCATTTTTTCTCCAATTTGTGATCCTATCTTCTGCTATATGCCTAATTAGGTTCATAGATATCGTCATTTGGACATCCTTAGGTCTTGGATTCCGTTTGCTCGATAGTTAGATAGGTATATCAATATGTAGCTGAAAAAGATCATTAATAAGAAACTATTTGCAATTTTTTTTTTCATAAAGAATGTACAACTGATCCTTAAAAGAAGGTCACATGCTTCTTATGCTAAGATGATATAGAAATAAATTCCTGCTAGCTGAAGGCATAATAAAGTCTTTAAAACTAATCTAACCAGATGGTAATCAAAGAGGGTAGTTCCACCGCCTGCAGCAACTCTTGCTCCATACCGATATGTAGGATGTCTCCCCTCTCACTCCTGCTATCCAAGATCCTGCATGGAAGTGCACAGATGACCACTCGAACAGGGTCAAGCACCCAACTGGATGCGAAGAAACCGTAAGGTAGATCAATAAAGCATACCTCCTAAGGACTTCTTGTTCTTCAGGGTGACTAGGGAAGTAGGGCAGTTCATTCAATGGCACATGTGCAATGGAAACATTTTCTTTGCATCGACTTTATCTTTGGTTGCTTCTTCTCTTGTTCCTCACCTTCAGCCTTCAAGACTCTTTTTTTTCCATAGACTTTCTTTGTAAGAGTCATTCATAGCAAATGAGCTTTAGATCTTCATAGAGCTCAGCGGTACAGCTTACTCATTAATTCGCCAAGGATTTAAAGTTATCATGTGTATTCTGATGAATTGCCCATATGTATCAGTAAGAATTGCAGAATTCATTTCAGGTTTAGGTTAACTCACACCGAACTTCTCAATCTTTCATGTCTTGATCATAATCAACAAGTCATGGACTGACTGTCCATCACGCTTTATCTTAAAATTGTTTCGTGACTTGATACTGGTCGCGACTCTGTTCACCAAACATCTCCTGTAGGTGAGCCAACATTTGGCGAGCAGTTTCGATATCTTCATGTTGGCACTAGAGCTCATCGACATCGAGCCCAACATATAATATCTGACCTTATTATCTTCGTCTATCCATTTTTTCCAAGACGCTCTCTGTTCAGTGGACGGATGGGCTGGTAAGGTGGGAGGGTCCTGGTCCAAAACATGGGTTAACTTCTTAAAACCCAAAATGATTTTATAGTTTTTGAGCCAATCTTTATAATTGGGTCCGGTCAATCTGTGTGTGTCCAGGATACGTGCTAATGGATTGGACGCAGATATTTTTCTGTAGAGAGTCAAAGATTCTAGTTAGATACTGTAATTATGACTTGATCAATTTATTTAAAAATTTTATTTTTAAACAAATTAGCTCTCACTATTTTCTTGGATCCCTACACTTACTCCGTAGAGATGCAAAAATCTTCATGATTAATAATTTTTAGTGGATGGTGCGGTCTCACCAACTGACTCATCACCTCACCTAACAGTTATTGGTGATGGGTTAGCCAATGAGTGAACAACTCTTGTTCAATGATTCTCTAATCATGGTTGTTGGTGCAGAAACCGATCATCGTCGGAGGTCGCTGGAGCCGAGGCCACTGAGGTCGCCGTCGGGGACCTGCAAAATAAAGTTCCATTTGGAGCCGGTGGGGGGTGGCTCCGACAGGACCCTCCGATGCTCAAGTCAGCTCTGGCCAACAGGAATGGAGTGCTCGGAATGGGTTTCGGAGCTTAGAGAGGAAAAGGAGAGCTTAGAGATCAGAGAGATCAGCCTTAGCATATCTGGAGGAGGGCCCCTTTTATAGCGGAGCTTGATGGTGATGGCTGCTGCCATGTGCTGGCGGGCCGCTCGAGGCTCGACGGAGTCAGTCTCTCGGGGAGGTGCCGTATGCGGCAGGATTGACGGTGACAGCTGCAGCCGCATGCTGGTGGGTTACTCGAGGTTTGGCGGAGCCAGTCTCACGGGATGGTGACGGCCGCAGCGTGCTGGTGGGCCACTCGAGGTCGGCGGGCCAGACGGGATGGTGACGGCCGCAGCCGCGTGCTGGCGGGCCACTCGAGGTTCGATGGAGCCAGTCCCACGGGACGGTGACGGCCGCAGCCGCATGCTGGCGGGCCGCTCGAGGTTCGGCGGAGCCAGTCCCACGGGATGGTGACAGCCATCGCCTCCTCATAGCGGGTCACTGTCACTCGGGGGACTGACGGTGATGGCCGCAGAGCTTGTGGCGGATGAAGGGTTGAAGGCCTTCGTTGTGTGCCCATTTCGGAGGAGTTCGGGCTCCCGAAGAGGAAGCTTGGAGGGAGTTCGGCTCCCGCGTCTGGCTGGAGGTATGCAGCTAAGGCTCGTCCGCTGAGGAGTTCGACCGCTGGAAATCCGAAGCTCGGCCGTTGGAGAGTTCGGCCGAATGTGGACTTCGGCTGAGGCTCGTCAGCTGAGGAGTTCGAGGAGCTCGGCCGCTACGCGGTTCGGCCGGCTGGAGAGGTTCGATCCTGACGAGGGGAGTCTGGAGAAGCTCGACGGCCGAACGGGTTGGAATAAGCTCGGCCGCCGGGGGCTCGGCCGAAGCCCGACTGCTCGGAGTCCAAGGAGCTCGGGCGCTAAGTAGTTCGGCCGGCTGTAGGAGTTCGGCTGAGACCCGTCCGTCGAAGCTCTTCCGCGGCTATAAATTGCATTAGGCTGAGCGTCGAGCTAGACTTCGGTGGGAGCGGGATTTATCCCCAACACTAGCCCCCCCACTCCCGAGTTCGAAAATCGAAGGAAGGGAGTGCAGGAAAGGCGACTGCCGGAGTCTTCCTCCGAGCTCTGTGCTGGTCTAGGTCGAAGCTCGGGGGGATCTCGCCTCCAGCTGAAGTTGATATCGAGGTTGAAGCCCGGCGAAGATCCCATTTCCAGTCGGGGTTGACACGGTTGCTTTCTCTAGCAAGGTCGATGTTGAAGCTCTCCCCAGCCGAGGTTGACATGATAGCTTTCTCTAGCCGAGGCCGAGGTCGGTGTTGAAGCTCTCCGGCCGAGGTCGATGTTGAAGCTCTCCGACCGAGGTCGGGCCTTACCTCTATCCGAGGTTACTCGGGCTCGCGAGGTTGATGCGGCGCTCGGGGGAGATCTCATCTCCTACTACCGAAGTTGGCCCAGTCCCTCGGGGGAGATCTGATCCATAGCCGAAGTTGTCCACGATCGCTCGGGAGAGATCTTATCTCTGGCCGAGCCTTCCTCGGGGGAGACCTTATCTCGTGCGGCCGAGCTTCCCGTGCTCGGGGGAGATCTTATCTCCTGCGGCCGAGCTTCCCTCGGGGGAGATCTTATCTCCTCGAGGTCGAAGTGCGCGCTCGGGGGAGATCTTATCTCCTGCGGCCGAGCTTCCCTCGGGGAGATCTTATCTCCTGCGGCCGAGCTTCCCTCGGGGGAGATCTTATCTCCTTCGAGGTCGAAGTGCTCTCGGGGGAGATCTTATCTCCTGCGGCCGACTCGGGGAGATCTTATCTCCGCTCGGGGGAGATCTTATCTCCTGCGGCCGAGCTTTCCTCGGGGGAGATCTTATCTCCTGCGGCCGAGGTCGAAGTGCGCGCTCGGGGGAGATCTTATCTCCTGCGGCCGAGCTTTCCCTCGGGGGAGATCTTATCTCCTGCGGCCGAGCCTTCCTCGGGGGAGATCTTATCTCCTGCAGCCGAGGTCGCTCGGGGGAGATCTTATCTCCTCTTCGAGATCTCGGGGGAGATCTTATCTCTCGAGTGGCTCGGGGGAGATCTTATCTCCTCGAGCCTTCCTCGGGGAGATCTTATCTCCTGCAGCCGAGGTCGAAGTGCTTCCCTCTCGGGGGAGATCTTATCTCCTGCGCGAGGTCGAAGTGCGCGCTCGGGGGAGATCTTATCTCCTACGGTCGAGCTTCCCTCGGGGAGATCTATCTCCTGCGAGGTCGAAAGGTGCGCTCGGGGGAGATCTTATCTCCTGCGGCCGAGCTTTCCTCGGGGAGATCTTATCTCCTCGAGGTCGAGTGCTTCGCTCGGGGGAGATCTTATCTCCTCGAGCCGGGGAGTCTCGGGGGAGTCGAGGTCGAAGCGCGGGGGAGATCTTATCTCCTCGAGGTCGAAGTGCGCGCTCGGGGGAGATCTTATCTCCTGCCGAGCTTTCCTCGGGGAGATCTTATCTCCTGCAGCCGAGCTTGCGCGCTCGGGGGAGATCTTATCTCCTACGGCCGAGCTTCCCGCGCTCGGGGGAGATCTTATCTCCTACGGCCGAGCTTCCCTTGGGGGAGATCTTCATCTCCTGCGGTCGAGCTTTTCTCGGGGGAGATCTTATCTCCTACGACCGAGCTTCCCTCGACCTGCCCCCGTTAGCACGAGGTCCCCTTCCAGTTCCCAATATGGCGAATATTTGACAGCTTCATTCCCTATTACCATAGTTTCTACACCACGGAATAATAATGTGGAAATGAAGCAACTTTACTGAAGGGATATCATTGGTAATACATCCTCAGATTTTCTGAGTTCCAAGGTCGTAGAAGCGTCATCCCTTCGAGCTCTTTCAGGCGATAAGCACCAGGTCGGATGACCTCCACCACTTCGTACGGGCCTTCCCAATTAGGGATGAGTTTTTCCTGACTCTAAGGCTGAGAGATAAAGGCTCGTTGGAGCACTAAGCCCCCCACTCTGAACGTCTTGCTTCTGACTCTAGAGTTGTAATACCGAGCCTCCTTCCATCTATAGGCCACCGTCCGGATGCGAGCTTCCTCCTTTTTTTCTTCCAGTAGGTCGAGGTCGACTCGTAGGTCCTGGGGATTGCGTTGCTCATTGAAGCCCGCGACTCGCACAGACGGGAGCTTGAGCTCGACTGGGATAACTGCCTCAGTACCGAAGGCCAAGGCGAAGGGTGTTTCTCTAGTGGGCACCCTTTGAGTAGTTCGGTATGCCCAGAGGACATGGTAGAGTTCGTCCACCCAGGCCCCTCTTGTCCTATCGAGCCTCACTTTATTTCTTGCAGCAGGGTTCGGTTGGTTATCTCAGCTTCCCCATTGGCCTGCGGGTGAGCCACCGACGTAAAGCGGTGGAAGATGTTTAGTCCTTCGCAGAACTTGGTGAACCTTGCCCCAGCGAACTGTCACCCATTATCGATTATGAGGGTTCGGGGCAGGCCGAACCGACAGACTAGTGACTTCCAGACGAAGTCTTGTACCTTGGCCTCGGTAATCCTCACGAGTGGTTCGGCTTCGATCCACTTAGTGAAGTAGTCGATCGCGACCAAGAGGAACTTCCTCTACCCCGATGCCGCTGGGAAGGGGCCGAGTATATCCATCCCCCACTGCACAAATGGCCAGGATGAGCTGAGCGGAGTAAGTTTGGATGCAGGCTACCTCTGTACGCTGGCGTTCTTCTGACAGCGGTCGTACTTCTTTACGTATTCCACGGAGTCGCGAAACAGGATCGGCCAGTAGTACCTCTGTCGAAGCAGTTTTTTTGATAGAAATCTGGCTCCTACGTGACTTTCGTAGAGTCCTTCGTGCACATCCCACAGCGCGAGGGCGGCCTCCGAAGGTCAGAGGCATCTTAGCAATGGGAGGAAGTATGATCTCTTATACAACCTACCTTCATATAAGATGTAGCGGGAAGCCTGATTCCTGAGCTTTCGAGCTTCTTTCGGATCATGGGGAAGGGCCCCCTCCCTGAGGTATGCGACCAGCGGGTCGATCCAGCTTGGCTCAAACTCCGTCTGCAGGATGACTCGAGGCTCTTCCAGGGTTGGGCACTTTAGAGTCTCCAAAAATACTCCCCTGGGCAGTTCAGCCGGGGTAGAAGTGGCCAACTTGGAGAGAAGGTCGGCTCTCGCATTTTTCGCCCTCAGAATATGTCGAACACCGAAGCTGTCAAAGGTCGGAGTCAAATCCCTCACCCTCCTGAGGTATCTCACCATGCTTTCCTCCCGCACCTCATAACTGCCGCTGACTTGGCCGACCACCAGTTGGAAATCGTTGTAGACCTGAAGTCGATCTACTTTTAGCTCCCTTGCTATCTTTAATTCGACTATCAGTGCTTCATATTCGGCCCCATTGTTGGTCACCGAAAACTCGAAGCGCAGCGCATACTCGGTGATGACTCCCTCGGGGCTAACCAGGACCAGCCCCGCACCAGCTCCAGTGGAGTTGGACGAACCATTCACGTGTAGGGCCCAGGAGCCTACGAGGAGGTCGGCACTTTCCTCGGTGGGGTTCGATCATGGTAGCTCGGCTTCGTCTAGGCTCGGCTCCGCTTTGGTGTCGATCTCGATCGGCCCAAGCTTGGCCTCGATCGGAATTGTGCATTCCAGCATGAAATCCGCCAGTATCTGGGCCTTGATTGATGGCCTGGGCCGATAGTTGATGTCAAACTCCGTGAGTTCGATCGCCCATTTTGTGATTCTTCCAGAAGCATTTGCCCGGTGAAGGACTTCTTTTATTGGTTGGTTCGTGAGGACCGTTATGGTGTGCTCCTAAAAATAAGGTCGGAGCCGCCTGGCGGCAATTAGGAGAGAGTAAGTTAATTTTTTCAGTCTAGAGTACCTGGTCTCCACGTCTCTCAGGACTCGACTGATGTAGTAGATCGGCCGTTGTGCCTTCGCTTCTTTCCTGACCAGCATCGCTGCCAGGGCCCCGGGGGAGATAGCAAGGTACAGAAATAATTCCTCCTCGGGTTCGGGCTTTGCTAGCAGTGGGGGCGAGCCGAGGTAGCTTTTGAGCTCTTCAAATGCCTATTGGCACTCCACCATCCAGGAGAAGTCCTTCGATCGCCTGAGAATGCGAAAGAAGGGCATGCATCGTTCGGCCGACCTTGACATGAAGCGACTTAGGGATGCCACTTTCTCGGTCAGGCGCTGAACCTCCTTGATCGTCCTCGGAGCGGTCATTTCTTGAATGGCTCAAATTTTCTTGGGATTCGCTTCGATTCCTCATCTCGACACCATGAACCCCAAAAATTTCTCAGAGGTCACACCAAAGGTGCACTTGGCCGAGTTCAGCCTCACCTTATGCCTCCTGAGTGCGCCGAAGGTTTCTTCAAGGTCGGCGAGGTGGTCCGTTGAAGCTCGGCTTTTAACGAGCATATCATCTACGTACACCTCCATGTTGCAGCCGATCTGCTCCTTGAAGACCTTATTAACCAAACGTTGGTATGTTGCCCCCGCGTTCTTGAGTCCAAAAGGCATGACCCTGTAGCAGTAAAGACCTCGGTCAGTAATGAAAGCGATCTTCTCTTCATCCTCGGGTGCCATGCGTATCTGGTTGTAACCAAAAAAGGCATCCATGAAGGTGAGGAGCTCGTGGCCCGAGGTTGCGTCCACCAGCCGGTCGATCCTAGGTAGGGGATAGCTGTCCTTCGGGCAAGCCTTATTCAGCTTCTTGAAGTTGATGCACATCCTCCACTTGTTATTTGCTTTTTTGACAAGAACCACGTTCGAGACCCAGGTCGGATAGCTAACCTCTCGGATGAGTCCGACTTTGAGGAGCTTGTCTACTTCTTCGGCGATCGCTTTCTGCCTTTTCGGGGCGTGGTGGCGCAGCTTTTCTCTTATAGGCTGGTGCCTCGGATCGACAGCCAGCCGATGTTCCATGAGCTTGGCGTCGATCCCCGACATATCCACTGGGGTCCAGGTGAAGACGTCCGCGTTCCTTCTGAGGAAAGCAACGAGCTATTCCCGAACCTTGGCTGCCAGGTTGGAGCCGACCTGCACCACATACTCCGAGCTTCCGTCATTCAAGGGCACAGAGACGAGGTCCTCCGTAGGCTCGCCCCGTTCCTCAGTGAGGTCGTCGCGGACATTCAATCCATCAACAAGAAAGGGGTCGGGCTGATCTCTCTTATGCAGGGCGATCGAGTAGCAATACCTCGCTAGAGCCTGGTCTCCTCTAACCTCTCCGACCCCATGGCTCGTTGGGAACTTCATCTTCAAATAATAGGTCGACACTACCATCCGGAGTGCATTTAGACCAGGTCGACCGAGGATCGCGTTGTAGGCGGACGGAGTCCTCACGACTAGGAAGTTGACCCGAGCCTTGGCCTACTTCGGGCATCGCCCCACTGTTACGGTCAATGTTATTTTGCCTTCAACTGGTACGATGTTGCCGGCAAACCCTACCAGCGGAGAATTTATCGGCTCCAGGCGGTTGTCGGGTAGGGATATTTTTGAGAAGGCATCGTAGAACAATACATCGGCCAAACTTCCATTATCTAGCAAAATGCGTCGTACATCGTAGTCAGCGATATTCAAGAAAATTACAACCGCGTCATTGTACGAAAATTGGATCCCTCGGCTGTCCTCCTCGGTGAAGGCCACGGGCTCCGCGATCCTCTACCTCTTCATCGATCTTCTGGGTCCGCTGGTCTCCCCTTGCCGAGGTCCCCCTGAGATAGTATTGATGATGCCAAGGGGCAGCCGACCTTCCTGGCTCTCCCCACCCGATGGTAATGCCCTTGGCCGCTCCCCTCGCTCTTCGGGCCGCCTTTGCAGGAATCGACCGAGTCTACCTTGTCTGACGAGCTTTTCGATCTCGTCTTAGAGTTGGACGCACTCTTCGGTGTCGTGGCCATGGTCGCGATGATAGAGGCAAAACTTGTTGGGATCATGCTTGCTGGGTCGGGAATGCATCTTGTCTGGCCTCGGAAGCTGTTTCTTGATTTCCATCAGCACTTGGGCCTTCGGAGTGTTGAGGGGGGCGTAGTTGTGAAACCTTCGTCGGGGAGAGCTTCGGTACTGAGGAGAACCTCGATGCACCGTTCCGTCCAGGCTTCCCCACCTCGGGTTTCGTGGGAGAGTTCGGGTCCGCTAGTGACCGAAAGGAGTCCAGGAGCGCCGCCGAGCTTTACTCCGCTTCCCTTCCTCGGCGGGCCTGCCCGACCCTTTAGCTCGCTGCTTGCCATCGGCTTCGCCATCCCTGGCCTTGAAGGCCTCCTCTACCCGGGCATATCCTTCAGCCTGAGCTAGCATGTCTGCAAAATCCTTGGGATACTTCTTTTCCAGGGAGAACAACAAGTCGTTCTGCTGAAGGCCGCCCTTGAGGGTGGCCATGGCGATTGATTGGTCCAGGTTTTGGACTTCCAATGCGGCAGCGTTAAACCGGGTGACGTGGGCCCGGATGGGTTCCTCCTCCTTTTGCTTGATGGCCATCAAGGAATTCGACCCTCGGCGTGGCCGCCTACTACTGATGAAGTGGGCTGCGAACTGTTGACTCATCTGGTCAAACGATAAGATGGTACTCGGCTTGAGCGCCAAGTACCAGTTCCTGGCAGCTCCTTTAAGGGTAGAGGGGAAAGCCCGGCACAATATGGCGTCTGGCGCACCGTGGAGCAGCATCGTCGTCCGAAAGGCTTTCAAGTGGTCGATCGGGTCGGTGGTCCCGTCGTAGCTCTCGAACTGTGGGAGCTTGAAGTTTGGCGGGATTGGCTCCTACATGATTTTCTGCGAAAAAGGGGGGTCAGTGCAAATGTCATTACCACGTGAGGGGGGAGTGTGATGAAGTTCTTCGATTCGTCGGCTCATTTCCAAGAGCCTTTGATCCAGGAGATCTTCACGGTCTCTGATCTCCCAGGCTTTCTAGTGGAATGGGCACGAGGCTTCACCCTTGGTCGATCCATGATCCGAACAAGGGCTCTCCCTCCTCTGCCTCTCCAATCCGGGTATCGGAGTCGGGATGCCCAGGTCGGTCGCTCTTGGATCGAATCACTCGACTTCGGAGAGTCCCGCATCGATTGGGATGGCATTGGGGCTTGTTGGTGCAGCACTGCCTGCACCGCCTCTGTGAGACCATGAACCTGCTGGACGAGCTGGTTGAATTACTCTGTATCCACCGCAGCTATAGATGGGGCCTGAGTCATCGGGGTCGGAGCGAGAACGGACGGATTTGGATGGGATCGGGCCGTAGAGGCCATCGAGCATCGAGTCGAAGCTCTCCTGAAAGGCATCTTCTCCTTGGGAGAGAAAGGAAGATCTTCAGAGATGGAAGGAAAAAATCATCGTCGAGCACTCCTTTAAGAACAAGGGAACCCCGGAGGTTCGAGGGGGCCCTCTTTCTAGCGCCAATCTGTTGGTGCAGAAACTAATCATCGCCGGAGGTCACCGGAGTCAAGGCCGCTGAGATCGCCGTCGGGGATCTGCAAAACAAAGTCCTGTCCGGAGCCGGTGCGGGGTGGCTCCGGCAGGACCCTCTGACGCTCAAGTCAGCTCTGGCCAACAGAAATGGAGTGCTCGGAATGAGTTTCGGAGCTTAGAGAAGAAGAAGAGAGCTTAGAGATCAGAGAGATTAGAGTTAGTATATTTGGAGGGGTCCTTTTTATAGTGGAGCTCGATGGTGACAGCTGCAGTCGCATGCTGGTGGGCCGCTCGAGGTTTGGCGGAGCCAGTCTCATGGGAAGGTGCCATGTGTGGTGGGTTGATGGTGACAGCTATCGCCGCCTCATAGCGGGTCGCTATCACTTGGTGGACTGATGGTGATGGCTGCAGAGCTTGCGGCGAATGAAGGGTTGAAGGCCTTCATCATGTGCCCATTTCGGAGGAGTTCGGGCTCCTGAAGAGGAAGCTTGAAGGGAGTTCGGCTCCCATAGACATCTGATCGGAGGCATGCAGCTAAGGCTCAGCTGCTGGAGAGTTCGGTAGGAGCTCGGTTGGTCGAAGTTCGGCCGAAGGATGACCACTGAGGAGTTCGGGTGCTAGGGGATTCCGTTAAAGTCCGGCCGCTTGGAGTCCAAGGAGCTCGGCCGCTGAGCAGTTCGGCCATCTGAACGGGTCCATAGAAGCTCGAACGCTAGGAGTTCGAGGAGCTCAGCCGCTAAGCAGTTCGATCGGTTGGAGCGGTTCAGTCCTGACGCTAGGAGTCCGAAGAAGCTCGGCAGCTGAGGAGTAAAAAGAAGCTCGATGGCTGAGTTCGACTAGGGCCGGGCTGCTGAAGCTCTTCTGCGGCTACAGGTTGCATTAGGCCGAGCATCGAGCTAGACTTCGGCGGGAGCAGGATTTATCCCCAACAAGAAAGATGGAAAACTAGGATCTACAGATGGAGTAGTCTTAAAGGTGTATCAAAAGAGGCCTAAGTGATGAAAGAATAAGTACCCTACAAGGCAATACATATGTGCTATAATGGAACTTTTCTGTATAATCCCCAACTCATGTAATAATATTTATTCTGATATTAATAAATTAAGGCATTTGATTCATTATTTCAGTTGCATCTTTTATAGATTATGATGAACTCCAAAGATTAGAGCAATGGTTTTAGGGGACATGAATAGGTCATGCCTGTGAGATCTAAAAATCTAATCTTAAACATTCCTGATCGTAGGAATATTGAGTCGGAGATCAATGTCTCTAGATAGACTAGCACATCCTATGTATACTCGATAAAGACAATGGTGGATCTCACAAGCCACTTGTGTGGGGGCACTAATACAAGAATGTGGATACTTATCAAGGAATGAGTTCACTAAATTGACTCGCTAAAGAGAACATCTTATGAAACTTTACTTGTATGTTAAAAGATGATTCTCTAAGTGGGAGTTATGCAAGTAATCCTTAGATTTGAGACCACCATAGTATCTTATACACATAAGCCCATATTTTTGGTTCATACTCAATCATGATATTAAGTAATGAACATGTGCTCATGACATGGTCAAGTGTGTATGAAGATTGTAAGTAGGTCAACAAGAAATCGATCACTTCTAGTAAGAGGAGATATCATCCTATGCATTCTCATCTATTAATAACTCAGTAAGACTTTGGCCAAAGTAGAATGAAGATTAGATAAAATTTCTAATTATTCATTGGAGTAATCATTGATTGATGGAGAATTGACATGAATATGTATTTGAGTTTGACATTTATCCATGCTCATAAACATATTCAAAATGCAGAATGATCGAAGGATTGAATTGCATGGCTACTTACCACTAAAGGGTATATTTGGTATTTTCATCAAATTTCACATCTTCTGGATAGTCATGCTATGTTGCTAGACGTCAATCTTGACTTCTAAATTTTGATTAAATTAATAAGATTAATTCGATTCTCAATTAGATGGTTCTTCTAATTGGTGAAATCGGGTTGGCATTAATCCTAATCGATTATGATTGAGTCCAATCGGATTAGATTAACATGCACTCAGGCCTACTACTAGCTAGATGTGGAGGCCAATGGGTCACACATATAAAGAAATTGATCAAGAATTAATTTTAGGATCATTAGATCTTAATTGGTTACCTAATTGGCATGCTAGCACATGTTGGCTAATCTAATTCCTTGCCAAATTAATTTTGGCTCAAATCCTTGCACTTTTTGCTAACCAATTTTATTTTAATCTAAATTTTGGTTAAGTCAAAAGGGTTGGCCATCAGATATTTGCCACTTGGCATTATCTAGATTTAATTTAGACTCATCTTGGAAGAGTTCAAGGGGTCTAGGACTCTCTCTCATGATTGATGCCACCTTGTATGGCATATGCACAAATGTTGGTGCACAAAAGGACCTAAAGTCCTTCTCCTTTGGGGCATTGACCAAGTCCATGTCTCCTTGGGATTCTCTCTCATGGTTGGCACCTACAATTATGGACTGGTCAAAGTTTGTGGGTGCAGGATTTAATTCTCCCGAGAAAACTATGTGAAGAGTCGCATAGGTTGAGTTTTAGATGCCTAAGAGTCCTTCTGCTTGAAGGCACTCCAGTAGGCACCTACTTTGAGACTCTCTCTCCCTTATCCATGCCATATCAGAAGAAAAGTCAAAGAAAATTTAGAATAAATCAAAGATAATTCAAAATTAATGAGGGAACGACATATATACAACGTTCCGGTGGCAGAAATACGTGCCTCCAAGACTCCTTTTGCATTAAGGGACTTATCTAGTCCCTTGATAAATCATTTGGATGGCTGATAAGGGCTTGGGAATAGGTGTGATTGGCACCCCATCTAAAACTATAAATAAGTCTCGGATGGAAGTTGTCGGGTATTCCAATTCAAAAGCTTGTCTTAATTTTCTTCCTCCCTTTCTTTTAGATAAGATATTAGTAAAACAAGGAGTCTTCCTTTAGACAAGGTCTTATTCAATACAAAGAGTCTTAATTAAGACAAGGGTTAGGAAGACTATTTAAAAGAGCTAAGAGAGAAAATAAGGAAGAATAAATAAGAGAGAAGAAGGAGGAAGGAAAGCCAAGCGATTCTAGTTCAGAATTCAGCAAGCAAGGATTCAAGAAGGATTGTTCTTGAACCCAATTCCCGTGTGGATTATTGTTGGATGGCAAATAGTGGGCACCTCATGGAAATATATCATCACCAAATTAGATATATAAGAGTATGTTACTTTATCTTATATTATATATATATGTATATGATTGAAAATCATCAAGGTCGGTCCTAGAGTATAGGGTTTAATAGACCAAAATTTTAAAATCAATTGCTTCCACCATGTCAATTAAACCCAATAGTGGTATCAGAGCGAACCTTGTATGATTCAATCATATGCATAAATACTTTTAATAATAATTTAAAGCATCATATGATTGGTACATATATTATATGCCAGATGATCATGTTAATGTAACATGTCATGTTATATGATCATGTTTTCAATTGTTATAATTTTAATTATGTATCTTTTACAATGCATTAAATTAGATGTTATGATACATACTACACTAATTCATTATAAGGTTGTCCTAGCATATCGGCACATACCCATTATGCTGTAAGGTTGTCCTAGAATGATGAATGCTTTATATTTGTTTTACATGGCATAGCATATAGATGCATGTTTTAATGTTTTTAAGGACGTGCATGAGATCTTTAAAGTCCTTTTAAAATCATATTAAGTCATAGTGTTAAGGATCAAAAAGCAAATTCATTCTTAATGTAAATTGGTTAATTGGTGTCTAGAAAGTGGTTCTGAAAAGATAAAGAGAATGTGGTTTAGTAATTGGATCCGTTTCTTGCTTGGCCAATTTTAATTGGTGTCTAAGACAAGAACGGGGGGCCTCCCACCTCTCTCCCACTTACCTAGCTAATTTGATTCAATTTAAGTCTTGAATTGAAAATGCATATTGATCAAAGACACTACAAAATGCCTTCCTTCATGCTAAGATAATTATTATTTCACGAACAACAGTTAGTTTGTTGTGCTATCCATAAGACTAATCTTGGGGACTGAGTTAATAATATCGTGGTGCACTTAAAAATGCTTATGGTATATTTGATTAATTATTGCTTTGTTGTGCTATCCATAAAGTAATATTATTTTCAAATATGACTATATGGAAATAAAGAATTTGACTTAACTAAAACATTATAATTTGTTGTGAAGGAACCATATCTAGGATTTGATGGATAGATCTTGAAACTTTTTCAAGATCATGCAATAGAAGACTTAAATAAATTAAATATTTATTTAAATAAATATGTAAGTACCTGGATCTCAGATCTATTATATGATCAAGACATGATATTAGATCAAAAATTAAAATCAAACAAGAAAGAAAAGGTTGATCAAATCAACCTAGATCTACACTACATCAAATGCAGGTATGAAGTTAATAGATCAGATCTATTACCTGAGCAAGTTAGATATTCTAACTTATTGATTCAGACTTGAGGATGAAGTTACGAGCTGCACACACATCTGACCTCTAGGAGGCATCCACACAAGCCTACGAACACGATCAGAGATCTTGATGTAGGAAATCAGCACAGTATGCTAGCACCGTGCTGATCTCTCTTCGATGGTTGATCCGATGCTTCCTTCTTCAAAATCTGGATACTCCAAAATACTAAAAAAAAAGAGAAAGATTTGTGATGTCGAGACACCTCTCAAAAGCTCACAAAAAGAGAGGAAGAGATCTGGGACAAAAACCCTAGAAGAAGACCCTCTTCTTCTTCTTTATTCTTTTCTAGATACCCTAATTTATGTTTTTAATATCTCCAAGACCTAGATGAATTTTTCTCTAATTTTCTAAAGAGTCCTCTCAAATACAATCTACAATCCACAAAAATTTTAGTAAAAAATTCTTTTTAAATAAAGAGATATAGGAAGGACCAAATAAGGAAAGTTGTTGGGGTGCCCAACTCTTGGGCTCCCCCACCTTTTTTTCTGCCATGGACCAGCAAGGATGGCACACAAAAATGTCATCTTTTATCATGAAAATCAAAGAAAATAAGGAAGGATGGGTTGGCACACTTATAGGAAGAGTTTTGGTTGACAAGGATTCTATCTTATAGAATCCTTAAGCAAAACTAATTCCCCTTTTGACTTGATCTTCCAACAAACTTCCATATGAGAAAAAGGAAGAGAGAATGGAGGCGAGAGATTGCTTGGGGCATGGAGATTATTCACATAAAAACATAAAAAGAAAAGGATGGGGCGTGAGGATTAGGTGGCGCAAGGAATAGGGAGTCCTAGTCGTATTAAGATTCCTATTTTGACTTGGTTAAATAAGATCTTTTAACCAAATAAAAATAAAAGTAAACCAACCCAATTAAATAAGACTCTAACCCATTTAAAAACTTAATTAAATTAGATTAAATTTGATTTAATTCTAGTTTAATTTTTTAATCAAATTAAAAAATTAGGTTGACCCGAGTCCTAGTTAGATTAGGACTAATTCTTTCTTGCACTTAACTTATCCAATAGGCCAATTGGACTTGATCCAATCAAGTCTAAACCAAATCTAATTAAATTATATTTAATTAAACTTAATCTTAGCCTTCTGGTTTAATCAAATTAAGTCAATTAGCAATCAAATTGCTAATCAATTCTTCTGCAATACTTGCACTAGGTTAAACACCAATCGTATTGATTGTTTAACCCTAAAATGATTCTAAATTGCTGATTAGCCATTCGATCGAAATGTGAACTCTAATGTGTGTAACCTCATAAGTTTGAACCTAAGTCAGTAGCATAGAAATAAATTTTTGTACCAATCAAAGTGATCATCTAGCAATGATATCCGATGATCGGATAGGTTGAAAGGTGTAGAACACCATCCTTAAAACCCATGTGAATATTATTTTCATATAATTCATCCCCTTGACCATAATGCCCATAGAATACCTCAGAGTTCAACTGTTAACTCTAATCAGGTTGTCCACATTATATTTCAAAATATCAAATCCATTTGATGGATTACTCTAGCTAAGGTTTTGCTATATTGAAATACAGTGATACATTCTTCTCCAACTCTTGGAGTGGTCAATTCCATCTTGATCATACTTTGACTTTGCAAGTACTTGACTGTGCCCAAAAGCCTTCCATTACTGAATTAAAAATTTAGTTAGTCTAGTACCAAAGCATAGTGAGTTGCTTGCAAGTCACTGAGGTGATCTCATGTCTAAAGGATACTTATACCTATATCTCATTAGAGACATTCTTGACAGTAGAATGCTCTGAAGATGGTCACGTTCCATAACGATGTACCCATACATCTCACCTGTATGCCATACCAGTGTCTCCATACTTGTTAGTTAAGAGGATAATCAACCTATATGGCATATAGCAACCTATGCTCGATAGATGCTACCATCCTAATTAACAGTCTATCATTTGATCATGAATAAATTTAAGGACTAATCAATAAATTCTTTCTTTATCAAAACTAAATAGTCCTAAGGACTTCATTACAACAATGGAGTTCACTAGAAGATGTAAATTTATGATGAAAAAAGATGCCAAAATATTTTTTATTAATTAATAAATTAATTATAATATCTCAACCATCAACAGACTGATGATTGGCTTTGGAACATAATTTTCAACAACTCCCACTTATCCTAAAGCCACTCGGCACAGTATCTAATATCCATCTTCGACTTATGGTTGTCAAACTCATTGATTGTCAGGGCTTTAGTGAAGGGGTCGACTAGGTTCTTCTTTCTATCGATCTTCTGAAGGTCAATGTCAACACGATCAATGATCTCACGGACTAAATGAAAGTGGCGTAGAATGTGCTTTGTTCGCTGGTGTGCCATCGGTTCCTTTGCTTGAGCTATGGTGCTAGTGCTGTCGCAGTAGAGCAGGACCGGACCATCAATGGAGGGTGCTACTTTGAGCTCGATGATGAACTTTCTCAGTCATACAGCTTTCTTTGCTATATTTGATACTGCCATGTACTCTATTTTGCAAACAAAGTCAGCCACTATATGCTGCTTGAAACTTTTTTAATAGATGGCTTGACTATTTAGAGTAAAGATATATTTCGATACACTTTTACTATCATCATGGTCAGATTGAAAGCTGAAGTCTGTAAATCCCACAAGCTTCAGATCTAACTCACCATAAACCAACCATTGGTCCTTAGTATTTCTCAAATACTTAAGAATGGTTTTAACCACCTTCCAATAATTTTCTCCAAGGTCAGACTGGTATCTACTCACTACTCCTAGTGAGTATGCCACGTCTGATCTTATACATATCATTGCATACATAATAGATCCTACTATCAAAGCATATGGGATTGTACTCATACGCTCTCTTTCTTCAGAAGTTGTCAAACAATCCTTCTTAGAGAGAGAAAATTTTTGGCCTATCGGAAGATAGTCCTTTTTGAAATTCTCCATGTTGAACCTCTTCAACATAGTTTCTATGTACGTGGACTGGGATATACCAAGCATCTTTTTAGATCATCCCTATAGATCTTCATCCCTAAGATCTAGGATGCTTCACCTAAGTCCTTCATGGAGAACTATGATGACAACCAGATTTTTATTCCTTGTAGTGCGGGGATGTCATTTTTGATTAAGAGAATGTCATCCACGTACAAAATAAGGAATACAACTGTTGGACCATTTGCCCATTTGTAAATGTAGGATTCTTCTCCGTTCTTAATGAAGCCATACGTTTTGATCACTTTATCAAAATGCATGTTTCAACTCCGAGATGCTTGCTTTATTCCATAAATAAATCTCTGAAACCTGCACATCTTAGACTCATCTATGGATGTGAACCCCTCAAGTTGTATCATATACACCTCTTCGATTAGCTCTCCATTTAGGAAAGTCATCTTCACATCCATCCATCAGATCTCATAGTCTAGGTGGATAGCTATTGCAAGCATTATCCGAATGAATTTGAGCATTACCACTGAAGAGAATGTCTCATCATAGTTAATACCATAACATTGATGATATTTCTTGACAATCAGATGGACTTTATAGATCTCCATCTTTCTGTCTGTGCCTCTTTTTCTTTTGAATATCCATTTACACCCAATGGATTTAACCCCTTTAGGTGGGTCAACTAAAGTCCATACATCATTGACCTTCATAAAATTCATTTCGAATCTCATGGCTTCTAGCCATTTCTTAGAGTCAAATCTCTCATCGCTTCCATATATGTGATTGGATCCTCATCGTTCTCATCGAGTTTGATGAAACACCATCCTAGACCAAGAATCCATAGTATCTATCCGAATGGCATGGTACTCTATCGGATCGCCTTAATGGTGCAGGTTCACTAGGCTTCAGATCTGATTTGATCAAATTTGACTTAGGTTTAACATTCTGTGTCAGACTTTCTATCTATTGAACTTCATCAAGTTCAACCTTAGAGGCAACAATTTCTTCACTAAGGAACTTCTTTTTCAAAAAGATTGTCTTAAGGCTGACGAACACCTTTTATTCATCAGCATGGTAGAAATAGTATCCTTTGATCTTTTTTGGGTACCCCATGAATGTACACTTGTCAGACCTAGGTTCGAGTTTATCTATAATTAATCATTTGGCATAAGCCGGGCACCCCCAAATCCTAAGGTGTGAAAGTACTGGTTTACGCCCTATCTATATCTCATATGAGGTTTTAACTACAGACTTACTTGGAACCCTATTTAATAGATAACAAGCTGATTCGAGTGCATATCCTCAGAAGGATATCGACAAACTGGCAAATCCCATCATGGATTGGATCATGTCTAACAGAGTTCAATTCCTCCTTTCAGACACACCATTATGCTGTGGTATTCTAGGAGGAGTTCATTAGGAGAGAATCATATTCTCTCCTAGATATGTGAGAAACTCATTAGAAAGGTATTCTCCTTATTGATCAGATCGAAGAGTTTTCATACTCTTTCCAGTTTATTTTTCTACTTCACTTCAAAATCATTTGAACATTTCAAAAAAATCTGACTTATGTTTCAACAGATAGACATATCCATGTCTGGATAGATCATATATGAAAGTGATGAAGTAGACATATCCACCTCTGGCACTTGTGCTCATTGGTCCACATACATCAGTATGTACTAGACCTAAGAGTTTATTGGCTCTCTCACCTTTTTCAGTAAAAGGTGACTTGGTCATTTTACCAAGAAGACAGGACTCATAGGTTGGAAGTGATTCACAATCATTGACTTCGAGGATTTCCTCTTGAGTCAATTATTTATCCTGTTCTTATTTATATGACCTAACCTACAGTGCCATAAGTAGATATTTGATACACTATCTAATCTAGGATGCTTGCTAGTAGAATAGACTATATTAATAGATTATGATAACATATATACACCATTGTTCAATTGTCCATAGAAAGCAGTAACACCCTTCATAATGACATTATAAACTCATTTCTTTATTGAAATTTCATAATTATTCATAGCCAAAAGGCCTATAGAAATGATATTTAAAAAGAAACTAGGACAAAAATGATAATCACTAAGAACAACAATATAAGATTCAAATATAAGTTTCAAAATTTCTAAAGTTAGAACTAGAACTGATCTTCCATCTCCAACATTTAGGAATATCTTGCCTTACTTAAATCTTCTACTGACCTGCAACCCCTGCAATGAATTGCAAATATGGTAAGGGCTACCGATATCCAATAACAGTCAGTAATATCATAAATAGAAAAATTACAAGGAGTTATCATATAAATACCTTGTCCAGTGATAGCTTGCTTCTTTCTCTGCCTATTTGGGTCTAGGGAGGCAATGTACTGAGGACAGTTTCTCTTTCAGTGCTCCTGCTTTTTGCAAAAGAAGCATTCAGCTTGACTCTTATCAGGCTTGATCTTCCTACTTTGGTTCTGCACTGATGTCCCAGCTTGAACTTGCACCTTCTTTATTTTCTTCTTCTTATTCTTCTTTTCTTTTCTAAAGGATCGAGAATCAGAAGACAAACCTTCCACTAAGTTCATCGACTCTTTATAGAGCTGGTGATTCCTCTTAAAGTTCTGAAGTAACCCCAGTAAGCCATGGTAGTTTACTTCAGACTTTGTCATTCTGTAATAAGTAAGAAAAGGAAGATAGGACTTTGGCAGCGAGTTCAATATTGCATTATTTTTAAGTTGTTCATACAAGAAAAAGCTGAGTTTGCTCAAGTGCTCTATCAACTCGATCATGTATAGTACAGGATCAGTGATAGAGGCTTCGTCTTATATTTTGGCATTGAAGATGGCACAACTAGTCTTATGCCTCTCAATGTTATCGGGTGTGCCAAAAGAATCCTCCAACATTCGGAGCATTTCATTTGGCTGAGCTATCTCAAACATGCGACTGAACTTGTCTCTCATCGCAGCCAGCATAATGCAGCGCACCATGGTTCGGTCATTGAGCTACTTCTAGTAAGTGTCTCTAACTGTTCCACGTGCATTGGCAGCTGGCTCCTTAGGTATGGGATCCATCAGCACATATAGGATCCGTTCATACTCTAGGACAATCTTCAACTTTTGGTATCAGCTACCGAACTTGGGTCCCACCAACTTATCATTATCCAATAATGATCAGAGTGATAGAAAAGTGGCCATGTCTGTACAAAAAAAAATCAAAACCTAATTAGTAATTGATTTATTAAACCTAAAGATTTGGACTTTAATCAAAAGGTTTCTTTTACTATTTTATTCAAATTAGTAGCCTCTACCTCCAATTCGAGGAATTATCCTAATTTCTTAATGGATACTAGAATCCACATAGACTGCATACGAGCCCAACTTTGATTGGCCAATCCATGTACATCTAAGGGTAGGTTCATAATCAATTATTTTTTTAAATAATTTTTAGTAATTAAATTTTGCCCCAGTCCCTGATCAGTTGGCTTTGATCTTCTCAGAAAAGGATCCAATTAGGTCCAACCATTAATATGACCATACTTAACCCATCTAATCAATGAATGATCAGGCCCAACTTTGGTTGGCCCACCTGACCACCATTTAGAAAGATGTATCAAAGAGATCATATAATGAATGATAATTCTATCAATCGATAAGCACCAGGCCTTTGGGCCTCCAATGATTATCCAATTGATAGACCCATTATCATCCACTTTATTGGGAGGCTATGATTCAGTTATCATATAACTATTTTATTTTAGGAATCTAATAATTTTAGAAGATTTATTTATAGAAGTGAGTTGATCAGATTAACCAGCTTGTCATGATCATCCCATTAGCTTCACCAAGTCAGCTTAAGGGAGACCACTAATAGGTTGGTCTAGGAGCACCTAAATTAGTCACACTGATTTACCTAGATGACATGGGTCAGCTCGAATAATTAAGTGATTCAATCAAAACATAATCTCACTAAAAGGCTAGGTAAGTTCGATCGATGGGTGGGTCTGTCAAAGCTTGCCTTAGACACCATCAGAAATAGCCAGGTAAGTGGGCTGTCAATTAAAAACCATCGATCTGATTTATCTTAGATATCAACTAATTTAATTAGTTTTAATTAGATTAATCTAACAGTTCATGCTAGACCGCATAGCCAAGAATCAAGTCCATCTTGGATCTTGTTAAAGATATGGAGTTGACCAACTACAACTATTGTAATTGATCTAGAGAATTCTTGACCTAATCTAAGACAATAATTGACTAGATTTAGTTAATTCTCTAATTAAGTCCATTCTTTAATCTAACCCTAGGTCTAATCTAATTAATAGACTTAATCTCCACTAACCCATTTAACCCAATGTGTTATGATTTGTGTCTTAGGATCTTCAATTTACAATCCTAGATCCTAATCAATCGACTTCTTAATTCTCAATTAAGTTTTGGATTGAGGGTTGGGATTCGACTTTTCAAAAATAATTTTATGTTTGTAAAATATTTTTATAATATGGTTCTATCAACTAAGTTGCATGTTTGATTCATAATCAATATGCAAGTAAAATAAACATAAAACTACTTTAGATCTAATCTAAATAGGTTCATATAATTGAAATAGTTTCAATAATAATCAATCATAAATCTTTCTAGATCAAATCTAATATATTTATGATGATTAAAATTAGATTAAAATTTTTTTAATTAGATCATAAAATTTTTTAGATCTAAACTAAAATTTTATGATTAATATTTTAGATCAGCACATACTAGGACAACTTATTCACTATAAGGGATAAACCTTACAGCAGGACAACCTTATGGTAGTCCACGCAATCTAAAATATTTTATTTTTAGATCTAAAAATATTTTAAATTTATTAAATTATAAATAAAATTAGATCAAATTTAATAAATTTATAATTAGAGTCAGATCATCATGAATTAGGATAACCTTTTCACGGTAAGGGGTAAACCTTATAGTTGGACAACCTTATGGCAGTTCGTGAGATCTAAATTTTTTTTTAATTTTAAATTTAATAATTAAATTATAAATTAGATCTAATCTAAAAAATAATCTAAATATGCATAAAAATTATGTAATAAGAATCTGGCTCTAATACCATTTGAAGGAACCAGATCTAGGATTTAATGGGTAGATCTTGAAACTTTTTCAAGATTATGCAGCAAAAGATTTAAATAAATTAAATATTTATTTAAATAAATATATAAACATCTAGATCTCATATCTATTATATGATCAAGGTATGATATTAAATCTAAAATTAAAATCAAATAAGAAAGAAAAGGTTGATCAAATCAACCTAGATCTACACTACATCAAATGCAGATATGAAGTTAGTAGATCAGATCTATTACCTAAGCAAGTTAGATGTTCTAACTTACTGATCTAGGCTTGAGAATGAAGTCATGAGTTGCACACACATCCGGCCTCTAGGAGTCATCCGCATAAGTCCACGAACATGATCAGACATCCTGATATAGGAAATCAGCATAGTATGCTAGCACTGTGCTGATCTCTCTTCGATGATTGATCCGATGCTTTCTTCTTTGAAACTTAGATACTCTAAAATATCAAAAGAAAAGATGAATATTTGTGATGTTGAGACACCTCTCAAAAGCTCACAAAAAGGGAGGAAGAGATCTGAAACAAAAACCCTAGAAGAAGACCCTTTTCTTCTTCTTTATTTTTTTCTAGACATCCTGATTTGTGTTTTTAATATCTCCATGACCTAGATGAATTTTTCTTTGATTTTTCTATATCAAATATGCCTCTCAAATATCTACAATCCAAAAAAATTTAAGTCAAAAATTCTCTTTAAATAAAGAGATATATAGAGTCAAAGTTAGGTCAAAAATCTAGACTAGGAAGGACCAAATAAGGAAAGTTGTTGGGGTGCCCAACTCTTGGGTGCCCCCACCTTTTTTTTTCTGCCATGGACCAGCAAGGGGGGTGCACAAAAATGTCCTCTTTTACCATGAAAAATCAAAGAAAATAAGAAAGGATGGGTTGGCACACTTATGGGAAGAGTTTTGGTTGATAAGGATTCTATCTCATAGAATCCTTAAGCAAAACTAATTCTCCTTTTGACTTGGTCTTCCAACAAACTTCCATATGGGAAAAAGAAAGAGAGAAGGGAGGCATGAGATTGCTTGGGGTGTGGAGATTATTCACATAAAAATACAAAAAGAAAAGGGTAGGGCATGAGGATTAGGTGGCGCAAGGAATAGAGAGTCTTAGTCACACTAGGACTCCTATTTTGACTTGGTCAAAACAAGGTCATTTAACCAAATAAAAATAATAGTAAACCAACCCAATTAAATAAGACCCTAACTCATTTAAAGACTTAATTAAATTAAATTAAATTAAATTAAATTTTAATTTAATTTTCTAATCAAATTAGAAAATTGGGTTGACCCGAGTCCTAGTTAAACTAGGACTAGTTCTTCCTTGCACTTGACTTATCCAATAAGCCAATTGAACTTGATCCAATCAAGCCCAAACTAAATAATATTAAATAATATTTAATTAAACTTAATTTTATTCTTCTAGCTTAACTAAATTATGTCAATTAGTAATCAAATTGCTAATCGATCCTCCTGCAATACTTGCACTAGGTTAAACACCAATCGTATTGATTGTTTAATCCTAAAATGATTCTAAATTGCTGATCAACCATCCGATCGGAATGTAAACTCTAATGTGTGTGACCTCATAGGTCCGAGCCTAAGCTGGTAGTATAGAAATAAATTTTTATACCAATCAAAGTTACCATCTAACAATGATACCCGATGGCTAGATAGGTCGAAAGGTGTAGAATACCATCTTTAGAACCCATATGAATATAGTTTCCATATAATTCACCCCCTTGACCATAATGCTCATAGGACACCTCAAATCTCAACTATCAACTTTGATCAGGTTGTCCACATTGTATTTCAAAATATCAAATCTATCTGATGGATTATCCTAGCCAAGGTTTTGCTATATTGAAATATAGTGATACATTCTTCTCCAACTCTTGGAGTAGTCAATTCCATCTTAATCACACTCTGACTTTGCAAGTATTTGACTATGCCCAGAAGTCTTCCATTGCTGAATTAGAAATTCAGTTAGTCCAGTACTAAAGCACAGTGAGTTGCTTACAAGTCACTGAGGTGATCTCAGATCTAAGAGATACTTATACCTATATCCCATCAGAGACATTCTCGATAGTAGAATACTTTGAAGTTGATCATGTTCAATGATAATGTACCCATACATCTCATCTGTATGCCATACCAGTATCTTCATACTTCTTGGTTAAGAGGATAATCAACCTATATGGCATATAGTGACTTATGCTCGATAGATGCTATCATCTTAATTAATAGTCTATCATTTAGTTGTGAACAAATTTAAGGACTAATCGATAAATTCTCTCTTTATCAAAACTAAATAGTCCTAAGGACTTTATCACAACAATGGAGTTCATTAGAAGATGTAAATTTATGATGAAAAAAGATGCTAAAATATTTTTTATTAATTAATAAGTTAATTATAATATCTCAACTGTCAATAGACTGACGATTGACTTTGGAACATAATTTTCAATATATTGTGCTATGCACAAGACTATAAATGTTTTAGAGGCACGTTATGTTGAGAGTTGCATGGAGATGCAATTGGATAGGTTTTTCTATCTTTAAACTTATTGAAGTTTGTTGTGCTATCCATAAGACTTTCTTAAGGGATAAGGATCTCAACCCACTAAAAAATTAATTTAAGATTTTTTTGTATACCATAAAGAGGGCTATGGTATATGGTAAAATAGTGGGAGTAATAACTAAAATAAAAGACCTCATCTAGTTATACATGTCATCTTAAATGGTCTCCTTATATTAGTATTCTTATTTCATGTAGATTAAAATATCTATATAATGGTTTCTTCACTTTCACTGCGATGCATTCTTGATACAAATAAATGGACTGGTCCAAATTATATGGACTGGTTGAGGAACTTGCGCATAGTGCTTGTGCAAGAGAAGCTATCATATGTTCTGGATACTTCTGACCTAGGGCCGATCAGTGAAGATGCTTTAGAGGAGGAGAAGTTCACATATAAGATATGGCAAAATGATAGTATAACTATCAAGTGCATCATGTTGGCCTCCATGAATAATGAATTATAGAGACAATATGAAAGTATGGATGCTTCTTCCATATTGCTCAATCTAAAAGAGCTTTATAAAGAGCAGAGTCGGACTGCTAGGTATGAATTATCTAAGCAGTTATTCAGGGCTCGTATGACTAAGGAAACTCCAGTTCAAAACCATGTACTCAAACTAATTGACTTAATTACTAGATTGAGTCAATTAGATTTTACCATGGATGCAGAGCTCCGTCAGGATCTTATATTACAGTCTCTCCTAGACTTCTTCCAGTTTGTTGTGAATTATCATATGAACAAACTAGATACTATCCTGCTAGAGCTACTAAATATGTTAAATTTAATAGAAAATCATATCAAGGGAGAGAAATGTTCACTTCTATTGGTGGATAAGAAAAAGACTGACAAGAAGGATTCAAAGAAGAAAAGAAATAAGTTGAACCCTAAGAAAAGCACCTTCAAAAAGAAGACAAAGAATGTCCTTGTAGACATGACCTGTTATCACTGCGGCAAGATGGAACATTGGAAGAAGTATTGCAAGAGTTATCTTGCAAAGATAAAAAAAAATGCAGCATAAAAGAGTATGTATATGATACATACAGCATTTTCATTAAGTACTTCAGCTAGTAATTCATAGATTTTGGATACCGCATGTGGTTTTCATATTTGCAATTCTTTATAGAAACTATAGAGAATCAAAGGGCTAAAGAAAGATGAGTTCAAGCTATCCGGTGCTAGTAGAGAAACTATCTCTGCAAAATTTATGGGAACTTACCTATTGGAGCTATCAACTGGAAGAACTCTCAAATTGGATGAATGCTATTATATGCCCAATGTAATAAGAAATATTGTATATGTACCTCTTTTATTGCAAAATAATTATCAAATAAAATTTATGAGCATAGGTTGCTTTATTTTTCATGCAAATGAATTTGTTTGCAATGGGCATTTTAATAATGGTCTTCTGATTTTGTCACTTAATAAAAATATACTTTATATTGGTAAAAATATGAAGAGGAAGAGAGAAGATATTAATATGTCATTTCTCTGGCATTACCATCTTGGTCATATTAGTGAGTCAAGGATTAACAAGTTATATAAAGAGAAATTCTTTGAACCCTATGATTATGAATTATATGGGACTTGTGAATCTTGTCTCATGGAGAAAATGACCAAGTCTCCATTTTTAGGACATGGAGAAAGAGCAAAAGAGTTATTGGCATTAGTACATTCAGATGTATGTAGGCCAATGACAACTCAAGCCAGAGAAGGATATTCCTATTTTATCACATTTATTGATCATTTATCAAGATGTGGATATGTGTATCTTATGAAACATAAGTCCAAGGCTTTTGATAAGTATAAGGAATATCAGAAGATGGTTGAAAAATAAACTGGACGAAGTATTAAAATCCTTCAATCTGATTGAAGTGGCAAATACTTATCCAGTGAGTTTCTTGATCATATTAAAGATAAAGGAATTTTCTCTGAATGGACACCTATTTATACGCTATAATTAAATGGTGTAGCAGAAAGGAGGAATTGTACACTTATGAAAATGGTATGGTCCATGATGTGCCATGCTGATCTTTCAATATCTTTCTAGGGGCATGCCCTAGAAACTGCTGCTTATATTCTTAACAAGATGCCTTCTAAGTCTATTTCTAGCACTCTATATGAATTATGGAATGGAAGGAAGCTTAATTTTAAGCATCTTAAGATATGGGACTGCCCTACTTATGTTAGAAATAATTTTGGATATAAGCAAAGTGCAAGATCAGATAAATATTTGTTTATAGAATATCCTAAGAAAATAAAAGGATATTATTTCTACCACCTTACTGAACAAAATATAACTGTCAGTAGGCATGCCATATTCTTGGAAAAGAAATTTATCCAAGAAGAAGGTAGTGGGAGAAATATTGAACTTAAGAAAGTTTAGGACCTACAAACTATTTCAAAAATAATGAATGAAAATACTCAACCAGAAGTACCCAAGGATGAGGTATATCCACAATATACACTTCCTCCCCGTAGGTCAGAGAGAGTGCATCATGCACCTCTAAAATATGATTTTGTCATAGAGAATAATAATGAAGCAAATATCATTCAAGATGATGATCCATTGACCTATTTTGAAGCTATCATGAGTAAAGACTCTGACAAGTGGCTAGAAGCAATGAAATGCGAAATAGACTCTATGTATTCCAACCAAGTTTGGACTTTGGTTGATGTATCAGAGGGTGTAAATCCTATAGGATACAAGTGGATTTTCAAAAAGAAGATCGGAGTAGATGGCCAAATTGAAACCTACAAGACTAGGTTGGTGGCAAAAGATTTCAGACAAAAATAAGAAATTGATTATGATGAAACTTTTTTGCCAGTGGTTATGCTAAAGTCTATAAGGATTTTACTTACTATAGCAACGTACTATGATTATGAAATCTGGTAGATGGATGTCAAGACTGCTTTTCTTAATGGTAACCTTGAGGAAGAAGTCTATATGACTCAACTAGAAGGGTTCATCTCTAGTGCAAGACCAAATCAAGTATGTAGGCTTAAAAGATCCATTTATGGATTAAAGCAGGCTTCGAGGAGTTGGAATACCTGATTTGATATGACAGTCAAAGAGTTTGGCTTCATAAAGAATGTGGATGAACCATGTGTACATAAGAAGGCAAGTGGGAGTGCCATAGTTTTTTTTATTTTATATGTCGATGACATATTACTTATTGGAAATGACATCCCAATACTCCAGTTAGTTAAGACTTGGCTATCAAATAAGTTTTCCATGAAAAATTTGGGTGAAGCATCCTATGTTCTTGGAATAAAGTGAAGGAAACGCGCAGGATTTCTAGCTTTGATTTTGAAATTTTTTTTCAAAGATTGCACAATAGAAATGATTATTAATTATATTAATAATAAAAACTACAGATCTAATTTGAAAATCCCACACTATACAGGATCTAATGTACATATATATGCATGCATATCTAAAAAATAATATATCAAGTGTAGTAAAACTATTTTACTACTTCTACGTATTCAGAACATGTTATCTTTTTATGGGTAGATAATCTTTATAATTTGATCTCCTCGATGTAGATTTGATCACCATGATGCAGCCACACATGCATCTGGCCTCTACAAGTGATCCACATGAGGCCCTAATCTCGATTAGTTCCTTCTGAGTGCTAGCTTGCTGTAGGAACCTTTGATGGCTGATATCAGATCAAACTCCTTCGATCTTCTTCACCAGCTCTTCGGATGCTTCGGTTTGCCAATATAGATAAGAAATATAGGAGGTTCTTCTTCCAAATCTATAAACTCATGATCCTCATTGCTCACAATCTAGAACCCAAATCCTAGATGGATTCTAGGGTATGCACTCTCCCAAGAACCTTATGCCTAGAATTCCTCATGTAGAGAAGAGACCCTCTCTTCTTTTTCTCATACGTTCTCTCTCTTTTCTGAGTTCTCATTTGAACTCCCATAAAATTAGATATTTTATAGATGTGCACAAATAAGAGAGGCATGAGGGAGAGGTCTAAATTAAGTGATTATCCATTCAAACTCAAATCCTATATGAATTGAACTTGTAACTAGATTAAACCTATCCATTTGGGATGTGAGAAGGGAGGGCGTGCACCCTCTTTTGCATGGAATTCTTCATAAAAATTCTCAATTCTCGTGGAGAATAGATGGTGCAATATTTGGGTGATGTGGCGCATGGGAAGACTAGTCAAACTAGTCTCTTATTTGACTTCCAATTGAACCAATCCAATCCAAATTGATTAGGCCCAATTAGATCAAAATAAATCCAACTTATTTAGGCTTAATTAGGCTTAGTTAAATTCTAATTAAATTAAAAATTAATTAGGCCAAACCTTTGATCAGATCAGAGATCAAACCTCCTTGATTATTAGATCATCTTATAACCTAATCGGGTCAAATCCAAATGAATCTAATTTAATTGGTTTTGATAAAAAATAATCACTCGATCAAATTAAGTTAATTAATGATCAAATCACTAATTAATCTTTCATTGATCAGCCATTAGATCGAGTAGAAACCTCTAGTGTATGTGACCTTAACGGTTCGAACCTAAGCCGATAGCACAGGAACCAATTTTCTATACTAATTGAAGTGTGTAAGGAATCCTGGTATCGCTCTAATACCAATTGTTGGTGCATTATCCTGGCATCACCTAGCTCTGATGCCATATTGCAGAAGCTCCTGATCTTTAGCATAGACCATAGGAGATCTTTGATGTTCTTTAAGGTAGCATATCATAGATCCATCACCTAAATCTATGCTAGGGCACCTCCCTCCTTGGGCTTGAGGGAGGCGCCCCCTCTCTCTACGACTTCTTTAGGAACCTAGGGCAACTACTCTAGATAGAAGAGAGAAGAGAGGTTGAAAGAAGAAAAGATCTATATTGCTTGCTCTCTTTTTTGAAACCCTAATACAACCTATGTATTTATACATAGCTATTAGGCCCAACCAAAAACTCCCCTGACTAATCCAATATATGAAAGCACTCATTGAGCCCATGTACACCCATATCTTCCATGCTCTCATCCTCTGGATCTAAGCCCGACCTGTACATGAGTTAGCCCTCTTAAGATCTCTCAAACCAAGCCTTAAAATCCTTAGGATAAGTCTTTATCCTAGCCCAAAACAGACTCTCACGTAGCTCTGCCCATAGACTAAGCTGGCTCAGTTTCAGCACTGAGCCGGCTAACTTGAGACTGGATCGGATCAGTTTTAGACTAAGCCGATCCAGTTGCATGCTATGCTGTAGTCCTGAACACATTCCTCTCCATTTGACCTGTCCTTTGAAATTTAGCCGATCCAGTTTCAGACCGAGCCGACTAACCTGTAGAAATGACCTTTTTTCATAGTTTTGATTTTTCGACTTTGGTTACTTACTCCATCTTGAATTCTAGATATTCGAAGCACCAACCAAGCCCCTGAAATTCCTAGAGCCAACACCTTATCTCCTTTTGTGGCCTCCCAAGACTTGGGAGCACCATCAATCCTCATAATCTCCACCTTGGTGCCCCAAGCCTTGGCAAATCCTTCGGCAATGCACTCCTGCACGATCCCACTATTGATGTGCACCCTGACAGCACCTGTGCAAACATTGCCTCTATCAATCCTCTTCAACTATTATGCACCTTTGAGGCCTTTGGGATGATCGCCTCCACCGTTGAAGAATTGTGCTTGCTTCTTGGCACCACCCTAGAATTATAGAATTCCTTTTGCTTAGCAGTTGCATCACTTTCTTTGGACTTTCTTAGAGAACCTATAGCATTTTTGCACCAGCACATGCTATACCAGCTAATACGATCTCCTTAGAGCTATACCTATTCACCTACACATGCCGCTCCATCAAGAATTATGCATCACTAGCACTGACGCTCAGCTCTAAACTCATGCCAAATTTTTCCTCCACTTGTGAAGCCACAACTACGGAGCTCCATCTATATCTGAAATCCACCTGATGCCGCAGAAGTTGACTCTATCATTGAATCTCTTGAGGACAACCACTCAACGTTGCACTGCTGAGCCTGCCGCTGCGCCTTGAACACCGTCACTGCTTCTTCAAACCCTCCGTACTCTGCAGCCCTCTTTGAAGCCATCACAAATACCTTCGCAACCTGTCGGCACCTTTGAAACCCAAGAGCTCATCCAACTCTTCTAAATCTGACAACTGAATCCTAGAAAATTCCACGTTAACCTTCTCCTGTTCTGCACCTGCACCAGCCATCGCTTTAGTTACACCCAAAGGAACTACAGCTTAAATCTTATCCTGGGCTCAGACCCATCTACCTCATCTTAAGGCTCCTGAGACTCCATGGCTCTCCTTAAGACCTACTCCCAATCTCCCTCAGATGCCTCTTGACACTATTTGCTGAGATACCTCCCTCGGCTGCTGCACCATCGAGCCTCTCTCAGCCTCGTGTCTCTAGGAATGCACTATTGCAGCACTCTAGTGCTTCCTGACTCATCTCGACACTACTTTCTCATAGGTATCCACATCCCTTCTTACTGTACACAAACCATCTTCCACTGAACTGCGACTCTCCCTGGTGCTCCTATAAAAGAAACCTGATTTAGGATACTCCCGACTGTCTGAGACCTCTTGGCACTCCTTGAGGGCTCCTAGCTCTCCCTGAGACCTACTTTCGATCTTACTGAGATGCTCCTGACACTCTCTACTAAGATACCTCCCTCGACTGCTGCACCACCGAGCCTCTCTCAGCCCCCATGCCTCCAAGGTAGTGCTCCTGCAGCACTCCAATGCTCCCTAACTCATCTCTATGCCACTCTACAACGGCCCAATGCTAACCTGCTGGACCTCCATGGATCATCCATCTCCATCATCTCCAAGGCTCTACAAATTCATGCTCTAGTCAAACCGCTGAATACATCTTCGACTACTTTCCCATCTTCCTACAATCGAAGGATGTATAGTTGCTTGTTCAGCCTTCCTTTGACCATTCCTCTTGAAAAACCTTTCTTCAACAGCCCTACACTGCCAATCTTTCTAGAAAACCTTGATGTTCTCTATTGAGATACCTTCCTCGGCTACTATATTGTCGAGCCTCTCTTAGCCCTGCATCTTCAGAGAAGCGCTACTATAGCACTCCAGCGCTCCCTGCCTTGTCTACCATCATATACCTCAATTTTTCCACTAAGACCAACCAGCAAATCATGCACCCAAACCTTCCACCCCAGGAAAAATCCTTTCCGTTAATCCTCTTAGCCTCTACCTTAAACCTACTGCTTCCGATTGGCCAAACCACAGCAATAACAAAGGTAGATCTAAAACATATCATGGAATACTCGTACAAATTTCTGATTTCATCCTGTATGACTTCTCCTTCACTTCCATGCACCATCAGACTCTGATACCAATTGTAAAAAATTCTGGTATCGCTTTGATACCAATTATTGGCACATCATCCTGGCATCACTTTGATACCAATTATTGGTGCATCGTCCTTGAATCATCTTGCTTTGATGCCATGTTGCAAAAGCTCCTGATCTTTAGCATGGACAATAGGAGATCTTTGACATTCTCTAAGGTAGCGTATCATAGATCCATCATCTAGATCTATGCTGGGGCACCTCCCTCCTTGGGCTTGAGGGAGGCACCCTCTCTCTCTAGGGCTTCTTTAGGAACCTAGGGCAATTACTCTAGAGAGAAGAGAGAAGAGATATTGAAGGAAGAAAAGATCTGTATTGCTTGCTCTCTTTTTTGAAACCCTAATTCAACCTATGTATTTATACATAACTATTAGGCTCGACCAAAAATTTTTCTAGTTAACGCAATATATGAAAGTACTTATCGAGCCCATGTACACCCATGTCTCCTATGCTCTCATCTTCTAGATCTAAGCTCGACCCATACATGAGTTAGCAACCTTAAGACCTCTCAAACCAAGCCTTAAGACCCCTAGGATAAGTTTCTATCTTAGCCCCAAATAGACTCTCACGTAGCTCTGCCCACAGACTGAGCGGGCTCAGTCTCAGCACTGAGCCGGCTAACCTGAGACTAGGTCAGCTTAGTTTAGACTGAGCCAACCCAATTGCTTGCCATGCTGCAGTCCCAAACACACTCCTCTCTATTTGGCCTATCCTCTGAGACTTAGCCGATCTAGTTTCAGACTAAGCTAGCTAACCTGCAGGAATAACCCTTTTCTGCAGTCTTGATTCTCCAGCTTTGATTTCTTATTCCATCTTGAATCATAGATCTCTAAAGCACCAACCAAGCCCCTGAAATCTTCAGAGCCAACATCCTAGCTTCTCTCGTGGCCTCCCAAGGCTTGGGAGCACCATCAATCCTCATAAAGTGACCATCTAGCAATGGTACTCGATGTTCCGATAAGTCGAATGGTGTAGTCGCAATATTTAGAACTTATGTAAATATGGTTATTGCATAATTCATACATTTTGACCTCTATGCATAGGATGACTTTAGGATTTGACTGTCAACCCTAGAAGATACATCCAAATCATGTCTCAAAATAATTAGTCCTATGACCCCTCACTAGGACTACCCTGGCCAAGACTTTGCTAAATTGAAACACTATTAAGCACGGCTCCTGAGTCCAGGAATGGTCAATCCCATCTTGACTCATGTAGCGACTCCTCAAGTACTTGACTGTACCCAAAAACCTTCCATCACTAAATTATAAATTCAAGTAGTCCGACACCAAAGCACAGTGAGTTGCTTGAAAGTCACCGTGGTGATCTCAGATCGGAGGGACACTTACTTTCATATTCCATCAGAGCAATTCTTGATAGTAGAAAAGCTCTAGAGTTTATCACATTCAGTACTGATGTATCCCTACATCTCATCTGCATGTCATATCAGTATCTCCACACTCCTTGGTTAAGAGGATAACCAACCTATATGGCATACAATAATCTATACTCGATAAACATTATCGTTCTTGGTAACAATGTATCATTGATCACGAACTATTTTAAGAACTAAATGATAAATCCTACTTTATCGATTCTAAATAGTCCTAAGAACTTCATCACATCAGATAGAAGTTCATTAGAAGATGAAAGATTTATGATGAAAAAGCCAGAATAACTTTTAATCAATTAACAATTCATATACAATTATATAAATTAGCTCAATCATTAATAGGCTAATGATTGACTTTGGAACACTTTCCAACAACCTTCCACTTGGCCTAAAGCCAATCGATGCAATATCGTATACCCATGTTCGACTTGAAGTCGTTGAACTCCTTCACTGCAATGGATTTAGTGAATGGGTCGGCTAGGTTCTCCTTCTCGTCGATCTTCTAAAGATCAACATCATCTCGATCCATGATCTTTCGAACAGGTGGAAGCGGTGCAGAATGTGCTTCGTCCGCTAGTATGGTTTGGATTCCTTCGCCTGAGCAATGGCTCTAGAGCTGTCGTAGAAGAGCAGAATTGGACCATCAAGGAAGGATGCTACTCCAAGTTCAATGATAAACTTCTTTAGCCATACCGCTTTTTTGGCAGCATCTGATGTAGCAACATACTCTATCTTGCACACTAAATCGACCATGGTGTGCTGCTTGAAACTTTTCTAACAAACAGCACCACCATTAAGCATAAACATATATTCCAACATGTTTTTGCTGTCATCATGATCAGACTAAAAATTAGAGTCTATAAACCCCATAAATTTCAAATCTAAATCACCATAAACAAGCCACTGGTTCTTAGTATTTTTCAAATACTTCAGAATAATTTTCCAATGGTTCTCCCCTGGATCAGATTGGTATATACTCACTACTCCTAGTGAGTATGCCACATCTGGTCGCATACATATCATGGCGTACATAATAGAATCCATTACCAAAGCATATAAAATTCTACTCATACGCTCTCTCTCTTGAGGTGTTGTCGGACAATCTCTTCGAGGGAGAAATTTTATGAACTATCGATAGATAGCCCTTCTAAAAAATTTTCATACTGAATCTCTTTAGCATAGTGTCTATATACATAGACTGGGACAATCCAAGCAATCTTTTAGATCTATCTCTATAGATCTTCATCCCTAAGATGTAGGAACTTCTTTCAGATTTTTTATGGAGAACTATGATGATAGCCAGATCTTTATTCCTTGTAATACAGGGACATCATTTCTGATTAAGAGAATATCATCCACATATAGAATGAGCAATATAACTGCTAGACCATTAGTCCACTTATATATACAGGACTTTTCTTCATTCTTAACGAAGTCATACATCTTGATCATCCTATCAAAATGTATGTTCCAACTTCGAGATGCCTGCTTCAGTCCATGAATGAACTTTTGAAGCTTACACACCTTAGACTCATCTATGGATGTGAAATCTTTAGGCTGTATCATATACATCTCTTCATCCAACTCTCCATTTAGGAATGTTGTTTTCATATCCATCTACTAGATTTTATAGTTTAGATATGTAGCTATCGTAAGCATGATCCGAATAGACTTGAGCATTGCCATAGAAGAAAATATCTCATCATAGTCAATATCATAATGTTGACGATACCTCTTGGCAACCAGATGGACTTTATAGATCTTCACCTTTCTGTCTGCATCTTTTTTTCTTTTGAAGACCCACTTACATCCTATGGATTTTATCCCTTCGGATGGGTCAACCAATGTCCATACATCATTAACCTTCATAGACTCCATTTTGGATCTCATGGCCTCAAGTCATTTTTCAGAGTCGAATCTCTACATTGCATCCATGTAGGTGATTGGATCCTCGTCGTTCTCAATAGGATCTCCATCCTGAATCAAGAAACCATAATATCTATCCGACTGATGTGGTACTCTACCAGATCGCCTTAAGGGTGCAGATTTAGTAGGCTTTGGATTTGAGCGAATCAAATCCGGTTCAAGTTCAGCTATTTGTGTCAGTTCTTTCACCTGTCGAATTTTCTCAAGTTCGATCTTAGAGGCATTAGTACCTTCACCAAGAAATTTTTTTTCTAAAAAGACTAACAAATACCTTATATCTATCAGCTAGATAGAAGTAATATCCTTTGGTCTCTTTTGGGTATCCTATAAAGCTACACTCGTCAGACCTAGGTTCGAGCTTGTCCGTTACTAAATGTTTAACATAAGCCGGACACCCTCAAATTCTAAGGTACAAGAGTACTAGTTTACACCCTATCCACATCTTATATGGTATTTTAGAAATAGATTTACTCAAAATTCTATTTAGAATATAACAAGTTGACTCGAGTGCAAATCCCCAAAAGAAGATCGACAAATTAGCAAACCTCAGCATAGATCGAACCATGTCCAATAGGATCCGATTTCTCCTTTCGAACACACTATTATGCTGTGATGTTTCAAGAGGAGTCCATTAGGAGAGAATCTCATTCTCTTCAAGATATATCAGAAATTTACTGAAAAGATACTCATCCCCTTGGTCAGACCGAAGAGTTTTAATACTCTTCTTAGTTTGCTTTTCTATCTCATTATGGAATAGTTTGAACATTTCAAATGACTCCAATTTATGCTTCATTAAATAGACATATCCATACCTCGATAGATCATCTGTGAAGGTTATGAAATAAAAATATCTACCTCTAGCACTTATACTCATGGGTCTACATACATCAGTATGTACTAGACCCAGGAGTTCACTAGTACATTCATCCTTTGTAATAAAAGATGATTTGATCATCTTTCCAAGAAGACAGGACTCATAAGTCAGAAGTGATTTATAATTACTGACCTTAAGAATTTCTTCTTGAGCCAATCTATTTATTCTGTTCTTGTTGATGTAACCTAGCCTACAATGCCAAAGGTAGACATCTGACACATCATCTACTCTAGGGCATTTATCGAAGGTTTGGACTATGTTAACAGGCTATGATAATAGATAAATTTTATTATTTAATTATCCAACACAAACTGTAATATCATTCAAAATAATATCACAAAAATTTGATTTTATTGAAAACTAATAATTATTCTTAATCAAAAGTCCTATAGAAATTACATTCAATAAAAAACTTGGACAAAAGTAACAATCACTAAGAATAACTCTATAAGAATTGATTATAAGGTTCATGACTCCTAAAGCTAGAACTGAAACTTATCTTCCATCTTCAATGTTTAGGAATCTCTCGTCTTCACCAAATCTCCTACTAACCTAAAAATCTTGCATCAAATTATAAATATGATAAGAACTTTTGGTATCTAATACTCAGGCAGTAGTATCACAAAATGAGAAGTTGCAAGGTGTTATCATATAATTACCTTGCCCAGCATCTACTTGCTTCTTTCTTGACCTATTTGGGTCTAGGGTGGCAATGTATTGAGGATAGTTCCTATTCCAATATTTTTACTTCTTGCAAAAGAAGCAATCCACTTGGCTCTAGTTGGACTTGCACTTCTTGGTCTGATCCTATTCAGACATCCCAACATGTGGCTACTGAAGGAAAATTCTGATATCTCGGGGTCAGTTTCATTCAGATCTGATTGGATCGAGAGGCATATTTTAAAAGTTTTCTCTTAGATCATAATTAGATCTGACATTTTTTAGATCTAATTTTATGATTTGATAATCAAAAAAATTAAATTAAATCAAATCTAAATTAATTTTACCTTGATTTTGGGTAATCTAATTACCCATTGATGATCTGCTAATTGCCTGAGGTTCTGGATCTAGCTACACAAGCGCCTGGCCTCTACCGATATCCACTCGAGCTGAATTTGGAGATCTTCTTCTTCTCTTTTTTTTCTTCAAAAATTAGATTTGGATCTGATTTGGAGGATCTTCAAAACTTCTTTCGAAGATCTACTGTCGTCTCTGCAGCAGTGCTGCCTTCTTCCTTTCTCGTCAGCCTTTTCTTGCTTGAATCGCACTAATCTGATGGCCCAACTTCTTTGGGCATGGAGAGGAGAGAGAGGATCAGAAAGATGGCATGGAGAAGGAAGAGGGGCAGCCTTGGGGTGTGGCTAGGAGAGAAGTCTATTAAAAGTGGGCACAGATAGGTCTTTATATAGACCCTACTGTGCCATGTAGTGCCACATCACCCTGGCCAATCACGTTGCTTCATTTAATCGGATCTAAATCTGATTGGTGGGATGACATCACCTAATCCAATCAGATGAGAGATCCACAGATTCATCCTAAGGTGGTGCCTAAGATTAGTCAAAGTCTATAGATGAGGGTCACCTAGTTTGAATCCAAGAAGCAACCTGGAGTCCCATCCGTATGGGACTCCAGGCGTCCCTATCCATGGCGCATGCCATCCTAGGCATGCACCCCTTTCTTCCTAATTTTCAAGAAGGGGACAAGCCTCTATCTTCTCTCCAATAAGTGCATGACACATGGGCAGATGTCCAAGGGTCAAAGGTCAACGTTTGACCAAAGTCAAAGGATAAGAATTAGCAGGTGACGAAAAATGGCAGGTGTTATCTCAAATTTATCTTATAAATTAAGACACTACTTTTTCTAACTTGGACAAGCTCTAGTCAGACCAAGTAAAGGTACTTGAGTGAGCACAAACTTATTTGGCTCAGTTGAGACAACTTTTAATGATAGAAAAAAAAAAGAATATTAGGTTCAATCGTGTGCTAGCACGATTTTCTTGAACCTAATTGAATCTAATTCAAATCAATTAAACTGGATTAGTCCAATTGATGATATCCAGATCAAATCCTTGTTTGTATGATTCAGTTAGGTTCAGTTCTGTATGGTAATAGGACATGTAGTGATCTCCATCATCAACATCATCGAAACTTCTTTCGATGGATCAGAACTCTTTTGATTCAAACAACTTAGAATGATCGATCATCTAAGTCATTCTAATTGCTCCCAAAATCCACTAGTGACACCTAGCAGTATATGGTGGCAACCCATCAAAATTGAAGATGAATCTCTCGGTGCAGCTACTTATGTGATTAAGTTCTTCTATCTTGAGCCCCGATCATATTAGGATTAAGGTGAACTCGTCAAACCCTAATTTCTATCATATGATTTAATCATTCGATTCAAATCCGATGTAAAAACCTTAATAGAAACTCTTTCTATTATTTCACTCTCTGCCATGGCCATGGGCTTATAGACTTGATTCTCATGATCATCATAGGGCTGCTCCTCATCCACCGAGGTAGATAGATTCCATTTTGGTGCAATCTAATTTCTACAATGAACATGCTATAGCCAACATACACCTTAGGATTTCGAATGGCTAGGAGATCGAGTCATGGTGTAGTCAAACTATAACACCCTCAAGGTTAACTGTCGATGCACCTCAGGTCAAAGAACCAGACACACCACTGCAGCTTCGAGTCAGTCATCGACGAGAAGGTAGACTTCCTTATGACTACTCAAGGTGGTCACGCTCGGTGCCCTTATTCTCTAACGAGTATCTGTATTCTCTCTCTGGTGTCTCTACACCATAGACTCAAAACTCATCTACTATAAAGAAGTGATTGTACACTAATCTTCTGGATTAATCACCATCCTCATGATGATCTTATGGTCAGGAGCATTTTATGAGTTAATAATGAAAATTCTTGTCTTAAATTTTCAACTCTTGAAAATAAGAATTATCAATACCATTAACTCAAAGGATGTATCACAGACACTAAATACACATATGTGATAAAAAATAATCTATTTTATTATTTATAGTCAAAATTATAATTTTGCCCCTAGAAGTGTATTACAAGTGTCAACCAATTCTGGCTTCTAGGGCACACATATCTAACAAACTTTCATTTGACCTAAAGCCAATTGGCTACAAATCTAAGTCCCATCTTCTCAAGGTGGGCTTCGATCTTTTGCTGGCCCAACGGTTTTATAAGCGGGTCTACCGCATTATCTATGGAGTCGACTCTCTTGACCTCGACGTAATCCTTCTCAAGGTAATTGCAGTTGAGGTGGTATCACCGCTCGATGTGCTTAAATTTTTGATGAGACCTTGGCTCCTTAGCAAGGGCTATGGCGCTATTGTTGTCGTAGTACAGAGGAGTGGCATCTGATGGCATTACTTCGATCTCTATGGCAAACTTTTTATACCAGAATGCCTCCTTTGTAGCTTCTGACGTAGCTATATATTTTGCTTCCATGGTGGAATCTGCTATCACTGTCTGCTTGAAACTTTTCCAACTGACAGCTCCACCATTGCACAAAAATAGACTCCTAGATGTCAACTTTCGATCATCTATATCGGACATAAAATCTAAGTCTGTATACCCCTGAACTTGGAGTTCTCCATTGTTAAAGACCAACAACATATCCTTAGTTCTTCTCAAGTACTTAAGGATATATTTCATAGAAGTCTAGTGTTCTTCACCTAGATTCAACTGATATCTGCTCGTGACACTCACGGCATGGGCTATATCAAGTCGTGTACATAACATGGCATACATGAGGCTCCCTATTGCTGAAGCATAAGGAATCTTGCTTATGCGTTCTATTTCCTCAGGTGTGCTAGGGCACATCTTCTTGGAAAGATGAATGCCATGCTTGAAGGGTACTAAACCCCTCTTAGAGTTTTCCATACTAAACCTCTTTAGTACTTCCTCTATGTACATCTTGTGTGAAAGTCCTAGCATCCTATTCAGTCTATCTCTATAGACCTTAATTTCAAAATAAAGGATGCTTTTCCTAGGTCTTTCATGGAGAATTCTTTAGATAATCACATTTTAACTATGGTCAACATGGGAATATCATTTCCAATAAGGAGGATGTCATCCACGTACAATACGAGGAAGACAATAGTGCTCCCACTGACCTTTTTGAAGATACATGGCTCCTCATTTTTGATGAAATCAAACATTTTGATCACATCATTAAAATGAGTATTCCAGCTCTGAGATACTTGCTTAAGTTCATATATGGACCTTTGCAGCTTGCATACCTTATGATGATCATCATTGGATGTGAAACCTAGCGGCTATTCCATATAGATATGTTCCTCAAGATATCCATTTAAGAATGTTGTTTTTACGTCCATTTGCCATATTTCATAATCGAAATAGACTGTAATAGCAAGCAATGTGCGGATGGATTTTAGCATAGCAACTGACGAAAAGGTATCCTGATAGTCAATGCCTTTGCATTGACTATAATCTTTTGCCACTAATCTAGCCTTGAATGTCTCCATATTTTCATCTACACCAATCTTTCTCTTATAGATCCATTTACACCCAATAGGTACTATACCTTCTAGTGGATCTACCAAGGTCTAGACTTGGTTTGAGTGCATCGAGTTAATTTCTGACTTCATTGCCTCTAACCATTTCTTAAAGTCGATATCTGATATTGCCTCGTTATAGGTTTTAGGATCATCACCATAAACCCCATTACCTACAAGGAATATTTTCTCTACATCCTCTGAAATAGCCTAAGTACGGTCTCAGGGGGATGGAAAATTCTTTCTGATCTACGAGGTGGAGGAGGTAGTGTATGGATTGGCTTAACCTGATTTGGTTCCATTTGGTCCTTAGCTCGTTGCTCTTGTGAGACTTTCTCTTCGAGCTTAATCTACTTTCTAATGCCACCATCTTAAATAAACTATTTTTCAAGAAAAATGGCATGTCGACTCACAATCACATTATGATCTTTTGGAATGTAAAAATAATATCCTAATGACTCTTTAGGATATCCTATGAATCGAGCTCTAAAGGACCTAAAGTCTAACTTGTCTGCTTGTTATCTTTTGACATGAGTCGGACAACCCCAAATTCTGAGATGACTCAGACTTGATTTCTTACCATGCCATATCTCATATGGTATGATAGGAATGGTTTTAGAGGGAACCCTATTTAGTAAGTATATAGCAGTTAACAAACGATATTCCCGAAGAAAATTAGGGAGGTCTGTGAAGCTCATCATGGATCGGACCATATCTAATAGGGTCCGGTTCCTCCGTTCTGAAATTCCATTGAGTTAAGGTATTCCTGATGGAGTCCATTGAGAGACTATGCCATTTTCCTTAAGATAGTCAAAAAATTCTCGACTAAGGTATTCACCTCCTCGATCTGATTGAAGAACCTTAATGGATTTTCCAGTTTATTTTTCTACTTCATGTCTGAACTCCTTGAACTTTTCAAAGGCTTCAGACTTATGTTTCATAAGATACACATACCCATACCTAGATAAATCATCAGTAAAGATTATGAAGTAGACTAAGTTGCCTCTAGCCGGCACATCAGTATGTACTAGGGCAAGAAGATCCATGGCCCTTTCCTTATATCCTACAAAAGGGAGCTCCGTTATTTTACCATGAAGATAGGATTCATAAATTGGATATGACTCAAAAGTCAACAGACTCAATAGCTCAATTTTCTCTAATTTGTTAACCCTATCTTCTGCTATATGACTTAATCTTAGGTGCCATAGATACCTATCATTAGGACCATCCCTAGGATATTTTGATTTTATGGCATTCACATTTTGCTCGAAACTAAAAATAGATACATCAATATGTAACTAATAAAGACCGTTAATAAGAAAACCATTTATAATTTTATTTCTTTCATAAAGAATGTTACAATGGTCCTTAAGAAAACTAATTACATAGCCTTCTAATACAAGGTAAGAAACGAAAATCAAATTCCTGCTTGCTGCAGGCACATAATAATAGTCTTTTAATACTAAGTCTAAATCAGGTGGTAGTCGAAGAGGGTATGTTCTCATGGCCATGGCAGCAACTCTTACTCCATTTTTGACGTGCAAGATTATCTCACCATCCCTCAGCCTCCTGCTATCCTCAAGATCCTGCATAGAAGTGCACAAGTGAGTACTAGACCAGAGTCAAGCATCTAATTGGATGCAGAAGAAATCGTAAGGTTAGACTCAATAATGAGCATACCTCCAGAAGGACCTACCTCCTTCTTTAGGGTGGCTAGGTAAGTAGGGCAGTTCCGCTTCCAGTGGCCGTCATTGTTGCAATGAACATACTTTCCTTTGTCAGTGGCCTTCTTCTTCAGCTCTATCTTTTTCTTCTTTCCTCTTTCCACCTTCTGCTTTTTCACAGACTTCTTTTTCTTTCCAAAAAACTTTCTCTTGAAAAAAGTCCGTTCCATAGCAAGCACTGAGCCTTTAGAATCTTTCATGGAAAGCTCAGCAGTAACCAGCATGTTCATAAGTTTGGCCAAAGAATTTTGAAGTTTATGCGTATGGTAGTTCATGAGAACTGCTCATATGCATCAGTCAAGGATTATAGAATTATATCATTCTGTAGATCCAAGTCCAACCTCACTCCGAGCTTCTCAAGCTCTTCCATGTCCTTGATCATCATCAGACAATGATCTTGGACTGACTGTCCATCATGCATCTTAGCCTTGAATAGTCATTTAGTGACTTGATACTTGGCTGTGCGACTCTGTTCACCAAACATCTCCAGTAGGTGAGCCAACATTTGATGAGCAGTCTTGATATCTTCATATTAGTGCTGAAGTTCATAAGACATCGAGCCCAAAATGTAGTATCTGGCCTTATTATCATTGCCTGTCCACTTGTCCAAAGATGCTCTTTGCTCAGCGGATGGACGAGCTGGTAAGATGGGAGGATCCTAGTCCAATACATGAGTTAACTTCTCGAAACCCAAAATGATTTTGAAGTTTCGAAGCCAATCCTTGTAATTTGGTCTGATCAGTCTATTGGTGTCTTCGTGCTAGTGGGTTGGATGCAGATATTTTTCTATAAAGAGTCAAAATTTCTAGTTAGATACTGTAATTAAGACTTAACCAATTTATTTAAAAATTTTATTTTTAAATAAATTAGCTTTCATTATTTTTTCAGATCCCTACACTCTCTCTGTAGAGATGTGAAAATCTCCATGATTACTGATTTCTAGTGGATGGTGCAGTCCCACTGACTTACTCATCACCTTACCTAATAGTTATTAGTGATGAATTAGCCAATGAGTGAACAACTCTTATTCAATGATTCTCTAATCATGATGCACCCAATCTTGATCTCTAATTCATGAATCTCACCGTGTCCGAAATATTAATCCACTGCTTAGTTAAGTTAGATCCACCATTTACATAGATTGAATTTCTAATTGAGTCTCTCACCGTATCCAGAATATTGAGCCCAATCCATCCTCCAGCCTGTAGCATCCAATGCCTAATAGGCATGATTGCATCTTCCCGGTGCAACTGAGCCACTATAACCAATCGAGAACAATCAACCCCAGGAAGGGCCCGCACATCTACAATGGTGGAAGACCTTAGACTTAATCTTTTCTTAGGAAGATTTGATTTAGGTCTCATTAAACTAGACTTGACATAGTCATAACCATTATGACTAACCTAGTGGCATGGGTTAGCTTGGATTATTGGCCACCTCAGATCAGAACTGAGTCAATAAATCTGACTAGGTAAGTGAGACCGGTGGAAGGGATATGCCATTAACTCGATAAGAATGCATTCGAGTTGAGTAGCTCTCAATTAAAAATTAGTTGATCGTATCTGCCAAACTTACCTTAGACACCAAATTGTTGAGCCAGAACCAATCGGATTAGCCTACAATCCAGACTCTAACCACTGAGCCTAATTAGGTCTTAGATCAATCACTCACGTGACTCGATCTTGACCCAGACTTAATCCTATTAGACTGATCAATATAAGCATTGTTGATCCCATCTAACCAATTCTTGATTCGGTTTGATCAACCGCTAGACCTAATTGAGCTATCCAAGCCTGAGCCCAATTTTATGAATATGTCTTAGATCTAAAAATTCTCAATTTTAGATCTAATATGTTTTATAATCTTAATTCTTAATTAAGTCTAGGGTTCAAAAACAAAACATGCAAATAAGATCCTAGGGTTTCAAAAACAAAACATGCAAATAGTTCTAACCTAATTAATGGATCTAATTCGACTAACCCGATAATCCATAATTTTATGATCAATGTTTTAGGATCTTTAATTCATAATTCTAAATCCTTATTAATCATGCTTAATTCTTAATTAAGTTTAAGACTGAGGGTTAGGGTTCGGCATTTCAAAAATATCTTTTTCAAATTTTGAAAGGTTATCTACATCCTATCACTGTTTCACTAAATAGGTCGACTCATTTCAAAAATGGATTGGCTTATTTCATAAACAAGCATTAGATATAGGTTTGATTTCATAAAACCAGTCAATGGATATTGAGCCAACTTCTTAATCGGACTGGCTCGGATTCCATCCAAGTTGGCCTAAATAGAAGTTGAGTTGACATGATTTTTAAGACAACTGGCTCAAAAAAAGTCAGAAGCCAAACATTCCTATTGAGCAGGCTCGAATTGAAGCTGAGCCGGCTCGATTTTTGACTGAACCAGCTGGAGCATCAATCTAGAAAGTGTATCATGACTGGCATGCTGGTCGAGCTAGCTCGATTCTTGAATGAGCCAACTTGACTAGTGTACAGAACCTTCTTAAGATCCTATTCATGTTTAATCTAAATCTATGTACTCTATATAAAAAAATCATGAAACTATTTAGGTCTAATCTAAACACTAAATCATGATAAAATTTAGATTAAACATGTTCAAATATAACATAAAAATCATTAAATCTAATCTAAAGTTTTTATGATTAGTGTTATAGATCGTAATGTATCGGGATAATCTTTCCACTGTAAGGGATAAACCTTATAGTAGGACAACCTACAGTCCATGCGATCATCATTTTTTATTTCTTAGATCAGATTATTATTTAGATCTAATCTAAAAATAATCTAAAACATGCATATATCATACATCAAAGAATCTGCTGCTCTGATACTAATTGAAGGAAACGTGCAGGGTTTCTAGCTTTGATTTTGAAAACTTTTTTCAAAGATTGCACAGCAAAAATGATTATTAATCATATTAATAATAAAAGCTACAGATCTAATCTAAAAATTCTATACTATACAGGATCTAATGTACATATATATGCATGCATATCTAAAAAATAAAATATCAAGTGCAGTACAACTATTTTACTACTTCTACATGTTTAGAACTCGTTATCTTTTTATAAATAGATGATCTCTACAATTTGATCTTCTCGATATAGATCTGATCATTGTGATGCAGCCACACATGCATCTAGCCTCTACAGGTGATCCATATGAGGCCCTGATCTTGATAAGTTCCTCTCGAGTGCAAGCTTACTGCTAGAATCTTTGATGGCTAATATCAGATCGAACTCCTTCAATCTTCTTCACTAGCTCTTCGGATGCTCCAATTTGCTGATGCAGATAAGATATACAAGAGGTTCTTCTTTCAAATCTGTGAACTCACGACCCTCGTTGCTCGCAATCTAGAAACCAAACCTTAGATGGATTCTAGGATATACACTCACCTAAGAACCTTGTGCCTAGAATTCCTCATGTAAAGAAGAGACCCTCTCTTCTTTTTCTCACATGTTCTCTCTCTTTTCTGAGTTTTCATCTATATGCCTATAAAATTAGGTATTTTATAGATACACACAAATAAGAGAGGCATGAGGGAGAGGTCTAGATTAAGTGGTTATCCATTCAAACTCAAATCCTATTTGAATTAAACTTGTAATCAATTAAACCTATCCATTTGAGACATGAGAAGGGAGGGCGTGCACCCTCTTATGCATGGAATTCTTCATGAGAATTCTCAATTCTCGTGAAGAATAGATGGTGCAATATTTGGGTGATGTGGCGCATGGAAAGACTAGTTAAACTAGTCTCTTATTTGACATCCAATTGAACCAATCCAATCCAAATTAGTTAGACCCAATTAGATCAAAATAAATCCAACTTATTTAGATTTAATTAGTCTTAGTTAAATTCTAATCAAATCAAGAATTAATCAGGCTAAATCTCTAATTAAATCCAAGATCAAACCTTCTTGACAATTAGATCATCTCATAAGCTAATCGGGTCAAATCCAAATGAATCCAATTTAATTAGTATTGATAAAAAATATTCACTCAATCAAGTTAAGTTAATTAGTAATCAAATCACTAATTAATCTTTCATTGATCAGCCATTAGATTGAGTAGGAACCTCTAGTGTGTGTGACCCCACAGATTCAAACCTAAGTCGGCAGCACAGGAATCAATTTTCTATACTAATTAAAGTGACTATCTAGCAATGGTACCCGACATCTGGATAGGCTGAATGGTGCAGTCGCAATATTCAGAACCTACATGAATATGATTATCGCATAATTCATCCCTTTTGACCTCTATGCATAAGATGACTTTAGGGTTTGACTGTCTATCCTAGATGATACATCCAAATCATGTCTTAAAGCAATTAGTCTTGTGACCCCTCGCTAGGATTATTCTGGCTAAGGCTTTGCTAAATTGAAATACTATTAAGCACATCTCCCGAGTCTAGAGTGGTCAATCCCATCTTGACTCAAGCACCGACTTCTTAAGTACTTGACTGTACCTAAAAATTTTTCATCACTGAATTAAAAATTTAGATAGTCCGACACCAAAGCATAGTGAGTTGCTTGAAAGTCATCATGGTGATCTTAGATCAGAGGGACACTTACATTCATATTCCATCAGAGCAATTCTTGACAATAGAAAAACTCTAGAGTTGGTCACGTTCAGTATAGATGTACCCCTACATCTCACCTGCATATCATACCAGTATCTTCATACTCCTTAGTTAAGAGGACAACTAATCTATATGGCACACAATAACCTATACTCAATAAACATTATCGTTCTTGGTAATAACATATCATTAGTCATGAACTATTTTGAGAACTAAACGATAAATCCTTCTTTGTCGATTCTAAATAGTCCTAAGAACTTTATCACATCAGAGAGAAGTTTATTAGAAGCTGAATGATTTATGATGAAAAATTAGAATAATTTTTATTTAATTAATAATTTATATATAATTACATAAATTAGCTCAATCGTTAACAGGCTAACGATTGGCTTTGGGACACCATTTCCAACATAAAGATCTATAGAGATAGATCTAATATGATGCTATGCTTGTCCTAATCTTGGTACATTGAATTAATATTGAAAAGATTCAACATGGAGAAAAGTAAAAGATGTTACTTGCCCATAAGTTAAGACATATGCTTCTCTAAAAAGATGTCTCCCAAGACATCAGAAGAAAGAAAAAAATGAAATCGATCCTTATGCTTCGATAGTAGGATCTATTATATATGCCATGTTATGTACTAGATTTGATGTGACTTATGCTTAATCATAGTCAGCAGATATCAGGTTGATCCAGGAATGGATCATTGAAAATTGGTGAAAAATATTCTTAAGTATCTGAGAAGAACTAAAGATGTTTTTTGATTTATGAAGGGTCAGAGTTGAAACTAGAGGGTTATACTGATTTTAGTTTTTAGTCAAACCTAGATGATAGCAAGTCAATATCAGAATATATGTTTATCTTAAATGAAGGTGCAGTAAGTTAAAAAAGTTCAAAATAGCAGACTGTAGCTGACTCAATAATAGAGGCATAATATATTGCTGCTAGTAAAGCTGACAAGAAGCCTATTGGATGAAGAAATTCATCGAAGATCTAGGAGTGGTTCCTGAGATAGAACGACCAGTACCACTATATTATGATAATACTGGTTAGAAATCCAAGCCAAGAAATCAAGATCTCACCATAGATCAAAGCACATCCTCAGATGGTTCCACCTCATTCAAGAGATTATCGAGAGATAAAATATTATGTTAGAACGAGTAGATACCAAGAACAATATAGTAGACCCATTCACTAAGATCTTATCACAGCAACTGTTTAATCACCATCTTAATTGTATGGGTTTGAGATATAAAGGTGATTGGCTTTAGTGCAAGTGGAAGATTGAAAGAATAAGTGTCCTACAAGCCAATTACATATGTGCTATAATGAAACTTTTCTATATAATCCCCAACTCATATAATGATATTTATTCTGATATTAATAAATTGATGCATTTGATTCATTATTCCAATTGCATCTTTTATAGATTATGATGAACCTCAAAGATTAGGATAATGGTTTTAGGGGACATGAATGGATCATGCCTGTGAGACCTAAAATTCTAAAATTTTAATCTTAGACATTCTTGATCATAGAAATATTGAGTTCGGGATCAATGTTCTGGATAGATTAGCACATCCTATGTATGCTTGGTAAAGAGGATGACGAATCTCATAAGCCACTTATGTGGGGACACTAATATAAGAATATGGATACTCATCGAGGAATGAGTTCACTGAATTAACTCGCTAAAGAGAACATCTTATGGAACCTTACTTGTATATCAAAAGATAGTTCTCTAAGTAGGAGTTGTGCAAGTGATCCTTAGATCTGAGACCATCATGATACCTTATACACATAAACCCATATTTTTGGTTCATACTCAATCATGATATTAAATCATGAATAAGTATTCTGAATATAGTCAAGTGTGTATGAAGATTATGAGTAGGTCAGTAAGAAATTGATCACTCCTAGTAAGAGAAGATATTATCCTATGCATTCTCATCTATTGATAACTCAGTAAGACTTTGGCCAAAGTAGAATGAAGATTAGATAGAGCTTCTAATCATTCATTAGAGTTATCATTGATTGATGAAGAATTGACATGAATATATATTTGAGTTTAACATTTATCCATGCTCATAAACATATTCGGGATGCAGGATGATTAAAGGATTGAATTGCATGGGTACTTGGCATAAAAGAATATATTTAGTATTTCCATCAAATTTCATATCTTCTAGGTAGTCATGATAAGTTGCTAGATATCAATCTTGACTTGTGAGTTTTGATTGAATTAATGAGATTAATTCAATCCTCAATTAGATGGTTCTTCTAATTAGTGAAATTGGGTTGGCATTAACTCTAATCGATTGAGATTGAGTCCAATCGGATTAGATTAAAATTCTCCCAGGCCTACTACTAGCTAGATGTGGAGCCCAATGGGTCACACACATAAAAAAATTGATCAAGAATTAATTTTAGGATCATTGGATCCTAATTGGTTAGCTAATTGGCATGCTAGCATATGTTAGCTAACCTAATTCCTTGCCAAATCAGTTTTGGCTTGAATTCTTATACTTTTTACTAACCAATTTTAATTTAATATGAATTTTGGTAAGTCAAAAGGGTTGGCCATCAGATATTTACCACTTGGTATTATCTGGATTTAATTTGGACTCATCTTGGAAGAATCCAAGGGGTCTAGGACTCTCTCTCATGGTTGATGCCACCTTGTATGGCGTATGCACAAATGTTGGCACACAAAAGGACCTAAAGTCCTCCTTTGGGACGTTGACCAAGTCCACATCTCCCTAGGATTCTCTCTCATGGTTGGTGCCTACAATTATTGACTGGTCAAAGTTTGTGGGTGTAGGATTTAATTCTCCTGGAAAAACAATGTGAAGAGTCGCATAGGTTGAGTTTTAGGCGCCTAAGAGTCCTTCTGCTTGAAGGAACTATAGTAGGTGCCTACTTTGGGACTCTCTCTCCTTTATCCATGCCAAGTCAAAGAAAATTTAGAATAAATCAAAAAAAAAATTAGAGTTAATGAGGGAACGACATATATATGATGTTCTGGAGGCAGAAATCAGTTTTTACGTGCCTCCAAGACTCCTACATTAAGGGACTTATCTGGCCTCTTGATAAATCATTTGGATGGCTGATAAGGGCTTGGGAATGGGTGTGATTGGCACCCCATCTGAAACTATAAATAAGCCTCGGATAGAAAGTATTGGGTATTCCAATTCAGAAGCTTGTCTTAATTTTCTTTCTCCCTTTCTTTTAGACAAGATATTGGTAAGACAAGGAGTCTTCCTTTAAACAAGGTCTTATCCAATACAAGGAGTCTTAATTAAGATAAGGGTTAGGAAGATTATTTAAAAGAGATAAGAGAGAAAATAAGAAAGAATAAATAAGAGGGAAGAAGTAGGAAGGAAGGCCAAGTGATTCTAGTTTAGAATTCAGCAAGCAAGGATTCAAGAAGGATTGTTTTTGAACCCAATTCCCATGTGGATTATTGTTGGAGGGCGAACAGTGGGTGCCTCGTGGAAATATATCATCACCAATTCAGATATATAAGAGTATGTTACCTTATCTTATATTATATATATGTATATGATTGAAAATCATCAAGGCCGGTCCTAGGGTTTAGGGTTTAATAGATCAAAATTTTAAAATCAATTGCTTCCGCCATGTCTATCAAACCCAACAAGTAAGCCCGCTAGAAGGCACTACATCAAAATCTTTAGAAAACAACTTTATTGAAGGATTGGTAAAGAATCGGAAAGAATAAGAAATGTTAACAAAGTACTATGACATAGAAGAAAATATTTTGTATTCCTAGTAGATATATAACATGAGGAGGGATATGAAGTTGTTTGGAAACTAGGACCTAACACCTATAATCCTTATGCTCAATTCCATAACCAAGAAAACATCATGAATAAGAGTGGGATTCCAATTTGGTATGCTCATGAGATTGCAATTGCATAAAACAAATACATCCAAAAAGATGTAATAAATTATAATTAATAGTAATGACAAAAATATTCTCATAAGGAGATTGATTGCCAAAGAAGGGATGCAGTTAATAGTGTAAACAATCGTAAGAGCAGCTTCTCCCCATAAATATTTAGGATATGAGATAGAAATAAGTAAAGCACATATTGTTTCCAAAATATGTCTGTGCTTATTGTCTACCCTCCCATTTTGTTGAGATGTGGGTGGACAAGAATGTTGAAGAATGAAGCTATTTCAAGCTCTAAGCTTGCTTCTCTCTCCAATTGAGTACCCTTAAGAATACACAACTATTCATAAAAATTTTCCTAACATGCACTTGATGATTCTTAATTAGTAGCCTATAACTGTTTCATTCTCTTGTCAAAGATAGGTGGAGCTCTTCGCTCTCCCTTTTCTTTCAAAAGAAAAAAAAAATCAAATATAAAATGAAGAGTCCCTAAACCTAGATGTATATCAGATTAGTAAAAGCTAAACTTATTTTAGAATGAATGCTAGATAGCCCCTAAATGAAGAGTGTCCAAAGGAATAAATTCTTTCCTAAATCAGATGTTTGATATAAAAGTTATTGCATCAAGGCTCAAGGATGCTAACGTGGCTACTGAGAGGGCACCAAAAATTGGTAGGGGATAGGATACCGAAAACCTGCAAAAAAAAAAGTCCACATGCTAGAGGTTCTCTAGTAGGAGACCCTTCAATGCCTAAGTTAGCCGGAGTTTGAGCACAGTGGAGGAAAGGAGGAATGGATTCTCAACTAGCTTGGGTGCTTACTTTGATTATTTGGCTTACCTTTTTTGGGTTCCCTTTTTAGCTCATTATATAGAAGGTAGTCGAAGTTTGTTATACCCTAGTCTATATGTTGCTAGGTTAGGCTATTTGACAAGTTGATCATGGGTGTCTGCTAGGCGGGCGGGTGCCTACTAGGTTGTTGGTCATGGGCCTTTGCTAGACTTACATTCTTGAGCATGTCAGAAGATTTAGTGATCGCCAATATGGTCAGACAAGTTGAGGTCAGAGCATAGCCGAGAAGTTGCCATGGTTATATTTATTTTGAGTTTGATTATGGGGACTCATCCATGTCGTTGGTAAAGTCCCGATTCAAGGATCAGTGAAGTCCCAACCCAAGGGTCAGTTGGTGCCTGAGCATGGGGTTGGACAAAAATCAATAAAGATCATTTCATCCTTGCTTGTGGCATAGTCGTTTAATCGACGTCGTCATCGTGGTCGTTAGGTGTGCTTTGGAGGGTGAGCTTCGAAGATTATGGCCTAGGTAGATTGACTCTACAACACTTGCCCCTTATTTTCAAATCCAAGGTGCTCGGCTTGGGTGGAGGAAGTATTGCTTTGCAGAGATGATCCTCGAGACAAGTTTGGGCTGGCGATTATGAGTCTATCAGTCTTTAAATGCACCATCATGTCATTTTTGACTCTGATGGGATAGGTTGCCTTGTAGATTACATCTCGATCATCATGGTGGATTCGGTGCATCATGGATCATGGAGTATTTATGAGGGATGGGCAGCTCAAGGTGTATCATCATTCTACTCCAAAAGATGTTTTTGACGGTTGTAGTCTCACCAACCATAGGATGCCATCTATCGGGTGATGATTAGCCTAGTGAACTTCACGTGGATCAATCTGGGAGGCCAAATCTGAATGGTGGTGTGATAGAGAGCTATAGGTTTTGGCTGTTCCAATTTTTATTATGTGGTCAGGATCTGATTGCCCAAGGTCCACTCCGATTATAAGCATGCGATATAAGTGTGATTTCCCTACTTCTACATTCATCTTCCTGCCCCATTTGCTTCCTTCTTGCTTAGCTTTCATAGGAGTTCTACAGCTACTCTATGCCTTCCCATTTGGCTTCAGTGGGTGTCGTTCTTGCTGGAGGGTGCTACTTTTCTTAGTTCCGCTTCTCTAGGCTGGCTTTTGGTCAGTTCTTTCACTTATTTGCCTCCCTTTTGGTTTTATTTGGTCCCATGGCATTGTCTTTTGGTAAGAGAGGTCCAAAAGAAAGTAGTTGAGGTGGTCGAGACCTCCAGTGGCCTACTTCTCGATCCTAGTTTGAGGAAGATCCCTAGACTCCTGCCAGAAGAGTCTCCTCTCCCAATCATTGGGATCCCAAGTTGCCCAAGGTGGAGAGTCCGATGAGGGGATTTGGAGACTTCTTTGGCCCAAGGGGTGGTGAGTCAATGATCATTGAGGACAATCTCTAGCGACTTGGTCTCGGTATTCCATGTTGGAAATCGAGAAGGATTAAAGCATGCATTTTCAAAAATTTTATTACAACAGAAGTTAAAATTAATCTACTATTAATTCTATGCATTCTATAATGAAATCATAAAATCCTACTTAGGATCTAGACATACTAATATGTTATAGAAAACTTAAATACGATTGATCAGCAAATCATATTCACTAATCGACTTATGTTTAGAACATAATACCTGTGCATGGGTAGATGATCTCTACAATCTAAATTCATAGAAGGAAGCCCACATATCATGCTATAGTCGTATACTTGTCCGGCCTTTACGAATGGTCCACACGAAGCTCCTGATCCCGACCAGCTCCATGGAGTGCTAGCTCCTCTTCGGAGCTTTTAACGACTGATTTCGATTGATTCGATCGACCACCTTCTTTTCATTCTCTTGGATGCTCTAGAAAATTGGAAGATGATCTTTGGAGGATGAAAAGATGGTGTATCAAATTTGGTGGTGATTGGGGACTCATAGTGCTTAATCTCTCCACCCGAATCCCGAGTCCCAACTTCATGTTTTACACACCCAAAAACCCTGACGCTCGAAAACACTCTCATGCCCTCTCTTAATGGAATTTTTCATGAAACAAATTTTCATAGGTAGAGGGACTCTCCCTCTATCATACAACCACTCTCAAAAATACTTTTTAGATGGGTGACCAAAAAGAGAAAAATAAAAGAAGTGGTAGTGAGGAAAAATTGGCACAAGAGAAACTTTTCCCTCACTTTTGAATTTTCTACCCTCAAAACTTGCGCCCCCTATCTCAAATTCTCCCTCACGAAGCCTCCTCTCCTTCTATCACATGCCCAAAAAAATTTTCTTTTATTGGCGATAATTTGATGGGCAAAATGCATGGGAGAAGATAAGTATGGGCGGTTGAAATAATTTCAACCTCCCACTTGAATTTGAATTCAAATGAAAGTCTATCCACTTCCATCGCCTCATTCAAGTGAGTGATGAGCAGAAGGACTCACTCTCCTTTTGTGCACCCTCACTCAGATATCGCTTAAAAAAATGTGCGACAAAGGGCTAGGGGCATGGAGATAAGGATGAAAGGGAGTTGGGAGGTTTCAACCAAACCAACCAATTCAAGTTGAATTCAAAATTCAACTTCAAATCAATCTAATCCAATGCTTGGACCAGGTCAAAAGAATATAAGAGAGGGCACACACTTCTCTTTTGGGTGTGGAAAATCCCATGCACATTCCTAATGTGCGTGGAGAAAAAAAGGGTCAAAAGGTCAAGGCACAGAGAGAAGAGAATTTGAAATTCAAACTCATTTTGAATTAGTCCAAATTGGTTTCAACCAAATCAATTTTTCAGACCCAATTAGACTAGGTCAAACCTAACTAAATTAGTCTTAATCCAATCTATTTAAAATATAATCAAATTAAAAATTAATTAGGTCCAAGTTCTAATCAAATTAGGATTGAATTTTTCATAGCGATTAGGTCAACTCATGACTTGATCAGATCCGACCCAATCGAATCAAATTTAATTAGATTTGATCAAATTCTTATCGCTCAATCAAAATAAGCTAATTAAAAATATAATTATTAATAAATTTTTTAATAAACATAGAGTTCCAATCAGGTGGGTGTCTGAAAAATAGAGTCTCATTTACATGAAACTCTTGATCTAAGAGTTCCAAATGAGTGGAACATTTGATCGAAGTATCCCAAACGAATGAAACTCATGATCATAGAGTCTCAGACCAGTAGGACTGTTGATCATAGAGTCTCAGATAAGTAGGACTCAGAGTCTCAGTCTAGTAGAGTCTCAGTCTAGTGGGACTTTTGATCATAAAATTTCAGTCTAGTAGGACTCTTGACCATAGAGTCCCAAACCATTCAAACTCTTGATCAGCCATTAGATCAGATAGAAACTCCTATTGTGTGTGATCCCATAGGTTTGAATCCTAAGCTAATATTATAGGAATCAATTTTCTATACAAATCAATATGACCATCTAGTAATGATACTCGATGTCTAGATAGATCAAATAGTCGCAATGCAACATCGACAAACCTATAGCATATGGTTACCGTATAATTCATCCTCTTGATCTCAATGCTCAAAAGATGACCTAGGATTTAATTATCAACCCTATAAAATCATCTACAATATATTTCAAAATTTAGTGTCCATCGAATGGACCATCCTGATTGAGGTTTTGCTAAATTAAAATACAATGATGCGCTTGCTCCAACACTTGAAGAGATCAATCCCATCTTGACTCACACACCGACTTCACAAGTACTTGACTGTATCCAATAGCTTTCCATCACTGAATTAAAAATTCAAATAGTTCAGTACCTAAGTACAGTGAGTTGCTTGCAAGTCATCATGGTGATCTCAGGTTTAAGAGATACTTATATCCATATCTTTCATTAACAACTCTTGATAGTAGTGAGCTACGCAGTTGGATCACTTTTAGTGAAATATATCCCTATACTTCACCTGCATACCATATCAGTATATTATACTCCTTGATTAAGAGGACAACCAACGCATATGGCACACAACGACCTACACTCGATACGTTGTTGTCCTAGGTAACAATGTATCATTTGATCATGAATAAGTTTAAGAACTAAATAATAAATTCTTCTTTGTTGAGTCTAAATAGTTTAAAGAACTTCATCATAGAAGAGTTCATTATAGAAAGATGCATAAAAATGATGAAAATGTTAAAATAATAATTTTATTTATTATAATAATTTAAGTATATTTACAATCAGCTCAATCATCTACATACTAGATGATTGGCTTTAGGATACATTTTTCAATAACTCCCACTTAGACTAAAGCCATTCAGAACAATATTGTATACCCATCTTCCACTTGTGTTTATCGAATGCTTTGATTCTGAGGGCTTTAGTAAATGAGTCGGCCATGTTCTTTTTTCATCGATCTTCTGAAGATCGATGTCACCTTACTCCATGATCTCTCATCCAAGATGGTAGCAATGTAGAATGTACTTGGTGCGCTGATGTGCCTTCGACTCCTTCACTTGAGCTATGGCTCCAGTGCTGTCATAGTAAAGTAGAACCAAACCATCCAAGGAGGGTACCACTCCCAGCTTGCCAATGAACTTCCGTAGCCACACTGCTTCCTTCATAACATGGGATGCCATAACATACTCCATCTTGCATACATAATCGACCATAGTGTGCTGCTTGAAATTCTTCTAGCAGACCTCTCCACCGTTCAGGATAAACACATAACCTGACATACTATTACTGTCATCATGATCTAACTAAAAACTAAAATTAGTATATTTCATAACTTTTAAGTTAGGATCTCCGTACATGAGCCACTTGTCCTTAGTATTTCTCAAATACTTCAAGATTGTCTTTACAATCTTTCAGTGATTCTCACCTAGATCAGACTGGTATCTGTTGCCCAAGTATGGCTTCCCAAAAGGAGGGGTTGAATTGGATATTTCAAATTTAAGCTTGAGATATGAGCAAATTAAACTAGTTATGTGCTTAAATAAAACAAGCAATGTAATGTGCAATGAATAAAATCAATAAAATAGTAACACACAATCACAAACATAATGAATTTATAGTGGTTCGATACCAAACTTAGCACCTACATCTACTTTCTAAGTAAACCACTTAGAAATTCAACTATAATCACTAGGCTTGATTATAATTTGATTATTTTACTTAGGTTCACAATCCAACCCAGTTGATTTTGATCTTGGCTCATCAACCATAACCATACAATGATTATTTTTTCGAACTAATAATCAATTCTGATTGATTTTCACTTTGGCTCACCAATCAAGCTATACAACGTCCAACTCTAGGCTTGGACTAACCCAAGTTTCTCATCCCAAGAAACTTGAAATAAAGATGAAAAATCTAATAAACAAAACAAAAACAAACTCTTTGAAGCTTAAGAGAAGAAAATCTGGGAGCTTGGCTTGTAGGCTTGATTTCTTCTCTTTGAGTGCTTGAAAGAAGTAGGAATTGATCTTCGATGGTGATGGCCTGGATTCTTTTTGATTGAGGATGTTGGAAGGACAAGGAAAACTCTAAATAATACTCTTTTCTTTTCACCATTTGGCTCACCTACTTGAAAAACTAAAAATCTGCTTGGAAGCTCTCTCTTGTAGGTTTAAAAGTTTTCTTTCTTGTCCCAAGTATTTTCTTAAATATCCTTGAGGTTTTCCACCATTACAAGATACTAACATAGGCTTCTAGAAGTGATCTAATCATTGGAAGACTAAAAATAGCCATTGGAAGACGTATGGAGTGAAAAAGCTATGAAATTGGAAACTAGTCGTTATAGTCATTAGGCCGGCTTAGTTTCTAACTGGGTCGGCTCAGTCCAAATTAGGTCGACTTAGTTTTCAGTTGATTCGGCTCAGTCTTAGAGATTCTGAAACATCTATTTCTATCATCTTCTATTTTTTGAGATTGGGATGGCTACATTTTTTACTGGGTTGGCCTAGTTGTCACTGGGTCCGCTCAGTTGAAAATTGGGTCGGCTCAGTCCCCTGGGTCATGAAAAATTTTGCTTTTTGCCCTTTCTATCTTTTGCTTCCACTGAGACTCAGTTGGCCTAGTTTGCATGCCATGCATACCAAAGACTATTTGTGATCCTTTTTTTTTCTTAATTTCTTTATAGGCTAGACTTATCCCTTTGTCTTGATTTAATCTGCATTTTAACTTCTTGAAAGATATATCTAAACTAAAATATCTTCTCTAAAATCTTGAATAATGAATCTTCATTTAGATGAATGAAAACACTTAGAGTTTGTGAGCTTTTAAAATTTACAACTACACATCCTCACAAACAATATTAGTAATTTAACAATCTATACTCAAATGCTTTTGTTATCATCAAAATCAATCTAGGGTCAACAATCTCTCTCTTTTTTATGATGATAAAATCTTTTGAGTATAACCTTTCTTTTATATTTTAAAATGATATTTTCATTCAATCTTATCAATTAACTCATGCATCATATTTATTTTATCAATTTACATATGCTTCCCCTGAATATGATAAGTATGTTCAATTCTAAGTCAAATTTTGTGTTGCTTCTCCTTACTATGTGCCTAGGTTTCAATTTAGCAATTTGAATTATGATTTTTTCTATATTTGTAATTATAATTGAATTGCTATTGCTTGCACATTCTTTATTTAGTTCTTGCTAAAGTAATGCCCATTTAAGTAGTATGCCATTCCATTTAAGTGGTGTGCTATAGTGTGCCATTCTTTTCATTTAATTATATTTTAATTTTTATTTTATACTCATTTTTCTCTCCCTTTTTGTCATTATCAAAATGTATATGGACAATGTAAAGAGAGATTTGATCAAGCATGAAAAGAGATAATTTCATTCATTCATTAGAGAAATTTGATACAATTCAAGCCAAAAGTAAAACTTTATTCATTCATAGATACGAACAGTTTCAAGTGCACAAAATGCTAAAGTTTGAACATAACATGTCATAGATACCTATCATGAATATTTATAATCAAAATGCTCTAAGTATAGCTAGATGGATCTTATATGCAACCTAATCAATACTAGGCTTTGGAGGGTCGGATGAGGCTGGATCCATGGGTGCAGAAGTGTGCTGCTTGATGAACAGTTCTCTCACAGCATCTTTGATTCACTAAGGAAGACCACCAGATATCCTATCATATACGTGCTGCATAACTTCTCTGATCTGATCCTCATCTAATCTGACAGTGGATGAAGATGGAGCAAGCACATGATGCTGTGACACGGGCTCTGGCTAATATCTTTCTTCCCTTTCCTCATCTAGCTTCACCCAAATACCATTTACTTTCTTGAACTTCATCCTATGCATTGATTTCAGATTGTATATATCATAGTGTTGAAGCTTCCTACTAGGTTTTCCTTTCAAACTAACTCCAAAGTCTTGAAACACCAATGTCAAAAACATCTCATAAGGTAGTGCAGGTTTTTCTCTTTAGGATGCTTCTTGCATCACCCTCAAAATTAAAGCTAGAAGATTAAACTTTTCTCTCATTATGATATGACACATCATAGCTATGTCATTTTTATTGAAAAAATCAAACCTTCCTACTCTAGATAATAGAATCCTGACTGAAATGTTGTGAAGCAGTCTATTTTCCATGGATAGATCTCTAAAATGGATTGTTTCAAAGTGCATGGCATCATCTCTACCAAATAACAGTCGCAACCCACTCGCTCGATCATCTAGTCTCTTGACTTCTTTAGTGGGTGTCCTAAGTAAGCTCCCTAATTTCTCCACAATTAAATTGATCTTTACTTTCTTTACCTCTATTTCAAATAATTTAGGGCTAACCTTAGCATTTCCATAGAAATCCCATACTAAATTCGGATAGGTTGGGAGGTTGATTCTAGAACATAGGTATTCCCAACCTTGATACTTCAACCCCTCTCCAAATGCAAACCCTTCCTTTTCCAAAAGGCCAAAATCTACCCTTCTACCAGTTGTAACAACCTTAGAAGAGAGAGGGATGGGTGTAGAAGAGGGAGATGGAGGGAAAATTGGAGATGGAGGGTGAGGGGGTTGAGTGGATGGTCCTGGAGGAGGTGAGGATGACCGAGACAATCTAGAGGAATGGTCTTCACAAAACTTTGGTCACCGTTCTCCACTACTAATCCCCCTTCTAGGTGGTGGAATCAGACATGCATGCTTAATCCTAGGGTTACTGTTTGTTTCTTGCACGGCATGATTCCAAAATCCCACTCAAATTTGATGGAAAAAGATTTCTAGGGGAAGGTCTTTAGGGTTCTAGGGTTTCCTCTATAGACGGCTAAGAAACAAAACATAAAAGAGCCATTTGTCTATCCGTTAAAAAGAAAAATCCTGACAACTTAGCTAGCCTAGTTTTTTATGAAGAAAAACTAAGTTGACCCAGTACTAGGATGACTAAGTTTTTCTATAAGAAAATAATGGGATGGCTAAGTTTGGCATAGACTTGAATATTCTGAGTTTCAAGTCCAGAAAATTTTTTATTTATTTATTTTTTCTAAATGAGATAAAAATTGAACAAATGCAAGAAAACTAACCATATCAAAATCACTCATTTCATCATATGAAAATCAATTATCACAAGATATTCATTTAACAAATCGGATCAAATAAACCTAATTGTTTTCTAATTGTATAAAATCTTTCTTCATTCAAGGGTTTAGTAAAGATATCGGCAACTTGATTTTTAATAGGCACATATTCAAGAAATATATCGTTATTTTGAACATGCTCTCTAATAAAATGATGTCTTACTTTTATATATTTTGTTCTTAAATGTAATATAGGATTTTTAGTTAAATTTATGGCACTTGTGTTGTTACATCGAATAGAAATGTTATTATAAGTAATACTATAATCTTCTAGTTATTGATTAATCCATAATAGTTGAACACAACAACTCCTAGCAGTAATGTATTTGGCTTCCATCATAGATAAGGCTACCGAGTTTTGTTTCTTGCTAAACCAAGAGATCAAATTCACTCCTAGAAATTGACATGTACTATTTGTACTCTTTCTATCTAAGCAACAACCAGCAAAATCTGAATCACTATAACTAATTAAATCTAATAAAGATTGTTTAGAGTATCATAAACCAACATCTTGAGTATTTATCAGATACTTAAAGATTCTTTTAACTGCTAATACATATAATTCCTTAGGATTTGATTAATAACGTGCATACATGCATACACTAAATATTATGTCCGGCCTACTTACAGTTAAATATAGTAAAGATCCAATCATACCTCGATATAGCTTAGGATTTACTACTTTTTCTTTTGGATCTTGATCAAGCTTGCAACTTGTACTCATGGGAGTGCCATTTTCTTTGACATTCTCCATCCCAAATTTCTTTAGCATTTTTTTGATGTATTTACTTTGGTTGATGAAAATTCCCTCATTTGATTGCTTGATTTAGAGTCCAAGGAAGAAGTTGAGCTCTCCCATCATACTCATCTCAAACTCACCTTATATGAGATTAGTAAACTCTCTACACAAAATCTCATTAGTAGCATCGAATATAATATCATTAATATATAATTGAATAATTAATAGATCACTTGATTTTTTTTAATAAATAGTGTTTTATCTATATTACCTCTTTTAAAATCATTGTTTAACAAGAATTTACTCAATTTATTATACCAAGCCCTAGGTACTTGTTTTAATCCATATAGTGCTTTGTTAAGTTTATATACATGATTAGGTAAATCTTAACTTTTAAAGCTTGGAGGTTGTTCTACATAAACTTTTTCTTCAATTAAACCATTTAAAAATGCTCTCTTCACATCCATTTGAAAAAGTTTAAAATTCATGAAGTATGCAAATGCTAAGAGCAATCTAATAGCTTCAAGTCTAGCTATGGGTGCAAAGGACTCATCAAAATCAATACCCTCTTTCTGATTGTATCCTTGTGCAACCAATCTAGCCTTATCTCTAATTACATTATCCTTCTCATCTAGTTTATTTCTAAAGGCCCATTTAGTACCAATTACAAGAAAGTTTTTAGGTTTTTCAACTAATTTCTAAACTTTATTTCTTTCAAATTGGTTTAACTCTTCTTGCATTGCTAATATTTAATTTGGGTCCTTTTCAGCTTCAATTATATTTTTAGATTCTAAATGAGATACAAATGCAATATGATTCATAGCTTTCCTAAGAGATGATCTAGTTTTAACTCCATGAGATGGATCATCTATTATTAATTCTTTAGGATGATTTTGATCATACCTTCATTTCTTAGGTAAATTGGATATACCTTGATCATCTTGGGATTATGGCATTACTTCTTCAACCTCTTGCTTTTTTTCTTTTTTTTCTTGAGGGGGAGTATCTTCAAATGATATATCTTTCATTTTGTTTTCTAGAATTTCTACATCCACATCAAGCTCTTCTTCTCTTATTTTAAGAGAGTTAGTTTCATCAAAAATAACATGCATAGATTCTTTCATAATCAATGTTCTTTTGTTAAATACTCTATATGCTCTACTACATGATGAATATCCTAGAAAAAATCTTTCATCTGATTTTGCATCAAACTTTTCTAGCTTATCTTTACCATTTATAAGAATAAAATATCTACATCCAAAGATTTTAAAGTATGAAATAGTTGGCTTCTTTTCTTTATGGAGTTTGTATGGAGTTTTCTTTAAGATTAGTCTAATTAGAGCTCTATTTAATACATAACATGTAGTGTTAATAGCTTTTGCCTAAAAATATTTTGGAAGGTTGCTTTCACAAATCATGGTTCATGTCATTTCAATCAATGTTTTATTCTTTCTTTCTATCACCCATTTTTGTTGGGACATCCTAGGTGCTAAAAAGTTATGATTGATTCCATTTTTAGAATAAAAACTTTGAAATTTATGATTTTCAAATTATGTGCTATGATCACTTCTTATATATAAAACATTACATTCTTTTTCTCTTATTATTTTATTAAATAAATCAACAAACATATCAAAAGCATTATCTTTATGTAATAAAAATAAAAACCATATATATCTTAAAAAATCATCTATTATAACAAAGCCATATCTTTTTTCTCCAAGACTAGTAGTTGAAATAGATCCAAACAAATCCATATGGAGTAATTCTAGAGGCCTAGTAGTTGAGACAATATTTTTGAATTTGAAATAAGATTTTGTTTGTTTATCAAGTTGGCATGCTTTGCAAATTTTGTATTTTTCAAAATTTAATTTAGGTAAGGCATGCTTTGCAAATTTTATCTTTCTCAAAATTTAATTTAAGTAATCTCTTTACTAAATTAAGTTTAATTAGTTTTGCTAGTGAGTCCATACTTGCATGACCTAATCTATTATGCCAAATCCAACTTGATTCATTTAATTTAGCATTCATAGCAACAAGACACTCAATATTTTTATTTTTAAGTTCATCAAGATCTACAATGTAAATATTTTCATGTCTTTTACTATAAATTTAATACTTTCATCTAAAGAGCTAGTTACAATGCAATGAGATAATTTGAATGAAATATTAAAACCTTTATCATAAAGTTAGCTTATGCTAAGCAAGTTATGCATTAATCTTTCAACATATAAAATATTTTCTATGCTAATAAAGGGTGTTATCAAGATATTACCAACAAAAATAATTTTTCTTTTACCGTTGTCTCCAAATATCACAACACCTCCATTTTTAGCATCAAGAGAGATAAATTATGATTTATCTTCCATCATGTGCCTCGAGCATCCACTATCAAGGTACCATCTTCTTTAGCTCTTATGGATGCCAAGCACACCTACACAAGTAATCAAGCAAACTTAGGTACCCAAGCTAACTTGGATCCTTTGGGGTTAGTACAAATGATTTCTTTTGGAATCTAAATATATTTTACTTTTATTTTGCTTGAATTAAAGGTTTTGCATTCAATAAATTTATGTCCAATTTTATTGCATTTATAACATGTAATTCTTCTACCATAATTTTGAGATTTTATATATACATTTTTTAATGAATTTTACTTTCTTGATGTATCACACCCTATACTGAATTTATCAAGAATCATCTTTTGATTTTTAATTATTAGTTATAGATTTTTAGAGCTTAGTATATATCTATCTACTATGGATCTTAATCTTACAACTTCATCTTGTAAAGATATAATCTTTTTATTTGATTCATCTAGATTAGTTTATAAAATCTTCACATTTTCTTCTATTTGAGCTTTATCTTTACTTAAGGATTGATTCTCTTTCTTTAGTTTCTTATTCTTACGTAATAGCTTCTTAAAGTCATTAACTAGGTCATTGAAAGCATCATATAATTCTTTAAAAGTAAAATCTAAAATTAAAGTATCATCATTTACCTCATCATTATTATGTTCCATAAGGCAAAGATTTATCTTTTCTTCTCTTTGATATTCTTCCTCACTTGAAGAAGAGTCCTCATTATTGTTCCATGTGGCTTGTATGCTTTCTTCTTTATTTTTTTGAAGCTTTTCTTCAACATTGGATAATCCATCTGAAAGTGTCCAGGCTTGTTGCATTCATAGCAAATAGGTGGTTATTCTTTCTCTTTATTTTCTTTCTCTTTGCTACCTTCTCCCTTATTAAACTTTTTCTAGGTTCAAATCTCTCCCTTCTTCTCATTAATTTCTTGAATCTTCTTACTATCATGGCCATCTCCTCATCATTTTCCAAGCTCTCTTTGGAATCACTTTCTTCCTTATGGATGGTAGCAACTTTAAGTGCAATACTCTTCTTTTTCTTTACTTTCTCTTCTCTTCCTTGGTTCATGTTCAGCTCGTGGGTCATGAGTGACCCAATTAATTCCTCCAATGCTAGAGTATTTAAGTCTTTCATCTTTTGAATAGCAGTCACCTTTGGCTCCCAATTCTTTGGTAAAGAACTAAGAATTTTGCGCATAATATCATTATTAGTATAATCTCTTCTAAGACTTTTCAAACCATTCAAAATATCAGTGAACCTAGTAAATATTTCAGTGATGGTTTCATGCGGTTCCAATTTAAATAACTCATACTTATGCACCAATATGTTTATCTTAGACTCCTTAATTTGATTAGTATCCTCATAGGTGACTTCAAGTCTATTCTAAATTTCTTTGACTGATGAATATGTTGATATTCTATTGAACTCATTAGCATCCAAAGCACAATATAAGAATTTATTGCTTTGGCATTAAGTTGAGCTTTGTTCTTATCATGTTCATCCCAATCCTTTTTAGATTTTGGGATGGATACTCGATCAACAATAATTGTTGGTGTGTGAGGGCCTAACATTATGATATTTCACTTGTCATAGTCTTGTGCTTGGATGAATATCCTCATTCATGCTTTTCAATATGTATAATTTATTCAATTAAATAGTGAAGGTCTATTAGTTGATTGCCCCTCAACTAATAGAGTCTCAATTAGGGTTGCCATGTGATCTTTAGCTTTTTGATAGCTTCATCAACAACTAATACTAGAGCACCTACTCTGATACTACTTATTGCCCAAGTATGGCTTTCCAAGAGGGGAGTAAATTGGGTATTTCAAATTTAAGCTAAAGATATGAGCAAATTAAACTAGATATGTGCTTAAATAAAATAAGCAATATAATATGTAGTGAATAAAATCAATAGAACAATAACACAATCACAAACATAATGATTTTATAGTGATTCGATGCCAAACTCAGCACCTACGTCCACTTCTTAAGTAAATTATTTAGAAATTCAACTATATCCACTAGGCTTGATTATAGTCCGATTATTTTACTTAGGTTCACAATCCAACTCAGTTGATTTGGATCTTGACTCACCAACCATAACCATATAATGATTATTTTTCTAGGCTAACAATAAATCTCGATTAGTTTTTACTTTGGCTCACCAATCAAACCATACGATGTCCAACTCTAGGCTTGGACTAACCTAAGTTTTTCATCCCAAAAAACTTGAAACAAAGATAAAAAATATAATAAATAAAACAAAAATAAACTCTTTAAAGCATAAGAGAAGAAAAACTAGGAGTTTAGCTTGTAGGCTTGATTTCTTCTCTTTAAGTGCTTGAAAGAAGTAGAAATTGATCTTTAATGATGATGGCCTGACTTCTCTCTAATTGAGGATGTTAGAAGGTCAAGAAAAACTTTAAGAAACACTCTTTCCTTTTTACTATTTGGCTTGTATACTTGAAAAACTAAAAATCTACTTGGAAGCTCTCTCTTGTAGGTTTAAAAGTTCTCTTTCTTGTCCCAAGTATTTTCTTAGGTATCCCTGAGGTTTTCCACCATTATAAGTCACTAACATAGGCTTTTGGAAATGATCTAGCCATTAAAATATCAAAAGTAGCTATTAGAAGATGTGTGGAGTGAAAAAGCTGCGAAACTAGAAACTAGCTATTACAACCACTGGGCCGGCTTAGTTTCTAACTAGGTTGGCTCAGTCCAAACTGGGTCGGCTTAGTTTTTAGCTAGATTGGCTTAGTCTCAGAGATCCTAAAATATCTATTTTTGTCATCTGCTATTTTTTGAGACTAGGATGGCTACTTTTTTTACTGTGTCGATCTAGTTATCACGGGATCGGCTCAGTTGAAAACTAGGTCGGCTCAGCCCCCTGGGTTATAAAAAATTTTGCTTTTTGCTCTTTCTATCTTTTGTTTCTACTGAGACTAGGTCGGCTCAGTCTGAGACTAGGTCGGCCCAATTTGTGTGCCATGCATGCCAAAGACTATTTGTGATCTTTTTTTCTCCAAATTTTTTATAGGCTAGACTTGTCCCTTTACCTTAATTTAATCTTCATTTTAACTTCTTGAAAGATTTATCCAAACTGAAATATCTTCTCTAAAATCTTGAATAATGAATCTTTACTTAGATGAATGAAAACACTTGGAGTTTGTGAGCTCTTAAAATTTACAACTACACATTCTCACAAATAATGTTAGTAATTTAATAATCTATACTCAAATATTTTTGTTATCATCAAAATCAATATAGGATCAATAGTATCTACTTACTATCCCTAGTGAGTATGCCACATTCGGTCTCGTACACGTCATGGCGTACATAATAAAATCCATCACTGAAGCATATGGAATCCTACTTATACACTCTCTCTCTTAAGGAGTTGTCTGATAATTTCTCTTCGAGAGAGTAATTCCATGGCCTATTGAGAATAGCCCTTTTTGGAATTCGCCATGCTGAACCTCTTCAGCACGGTATCAATGCACGTAGACTGGGACAATCCAAGCAACCTTTTAAATCTATCTCTATAGATCTTCATCCCCAGGATGTAGAAAGCTTCTCTTAAGTTATTCATAAAGAATTACGATGACAGCTAAATCTTTATTTTCTATATTGCAGGGATATCATTTTCGATTAAAAGATTGCCATCCACATATAGTACAAGAAATACTATTATAAAACCATTAGCCCATTTATAGACATAGGGTTCCTCTCTATTCTTAACGAAGCCATATATTCTAATGACTTTATCAAAATGTATATTCCAACTCTACGATGCCTGCTTCAATTCATAAATGAATCTCTAAAGCTTACACACCTTGGACTCATCTATGGATGTGAAAAACTCAGGCTATATTATATACATTTCATCGTCCAGCTCTCCATTTAGAAAAGTTATTTTTATATTCATCTACCAGATCTCATAGTCCAGATATGCTGCTATTGCAAGCATAATCTAAATAGACTTGAGCATTGCCACCAGAAAAAATGTCTCATCATAGTTAATACCATAATGCTAATGATATTCCTTGATAATCGATGGGCTTTATAGGTCTCTACCTTCCTGTCTACACTCCTTTTCCTTTTAAAATTTTGCTTATACCTAATGGGTTTTATCCCTTCAGGTGGATCAACCAGTATCCATACACTATTGACCTTCATGGACTCTATTTCAGACTTCATGGCTTCCAACCACTTATCTGAGTCGAACTTCTACATGGCATCCATATAGATGATTGGATCCTTATCATTTGCATCGAGTTTAATAGGATCACCATTTCAAACCATGAAACCATAGTATCTATCTGGTTGATGTTGTACTCTACAAGATCTCCTCAAAGATGCCTCAACAATGGGCTCTAAATTTGATCTTATTAAATCTAGTTCTGTTGATTCACTAGAATGTGTCAGTTCTTCCACCCGTCAAACTTCACTAAGTTCAATATTAGAGGCAATAGTTTCTTCCATAAGAAACTTTTTTTTTAAAAAGACTTTCTTATTGCTGACGAACACCTTTTGTTCTTCAGCAAGGTAGAAATAATAACTTCTAGTTTTCTTGGGGTACCTTATGAACAAATACTTATCGAACCTAGGTCCAAGCTTTTTTGGCTGTAAATATTTGACATAAGTTAGACATCCCCAAACCCTAAGGTGAGAGAGTGTCGATCTACGTTCAGTCCATATCTCATATGAAGTCTTTGCAACAGAATTGCTTGGAATATTGTTCAAAACAAAATAAGTAGTCTTAAGTGCATACCTCCAGAAAGAAATAAATAGACTTGCAAATCCCATCATGGATTAAACTATGTCCAATAGGGTTTGATTCCTTCTTTCGGATACACCATTATACTATGGTGTTCCAAGAGGGATCCATTATGAGAGAATTCCATTTTCTCCTAGATATGTCAAAAACTCATTGAAAAGGTATTCACCTTCTCGGTCTGATTGAAAAGTTTTAATACTCTTTTCAAGTTATTTTTCTACCTCATTGTGATATCATTTGAACATTTCAAACAAATCGAATTTACTCTTCATAAGATAGATGTACCCAAATCTAGATAGATCGTCAGTAAATATAATGAAGTAGTAGAACCCATCTCTAGCACATGTGTTCATAGGTCCACATACATCAGTATGTACTAGACCTAGAAGCTCAGTGGCCCATTCATTCTTTCGAGTAAAAGATGATTTGGTCATCTTACCAAGAAGGCAGGACTCATAGGTAGTCAATGATTTCACAATCATCAATGTCAAAGATATGCTTCTTAACTAACCTATTGATCCTATTCTTATTTATATGACCAAGCCTACAGTGTCAAAGATAGGCATCGATGACATTATCTAGTTTTGGATGTTTATTTGATGTGTACATTATACTAATAGTCTATAATAAAATATAAATATCATTTTTTAATTATCCTCATATTACTATAATATAATTCACAATGATATCATAATTATTTTCTTTCATTAATAAATAATAACCATCTTGGACCAAAAATCTAATAGATATTATGTTTATTATAAAAGATGGATAATTATGACAATCACTTAAAATGATACTATTAATTTTGAAAATAAGTTCAAGAGTTTCTAATGCTAGGACCAAAACTTTACTTTCATCCCCAATGTTAAGGAATCTATTGTTCTTCTCAAATTTTCTACCAATTTGAAGTCTATGCAGTGAATTGCATATGTGAACTGAACTTTCGGTATCTAATATCCAAGTAGATGTATCACAAATAGAAAAATTGTAAGGTGTTACCATATAACAACCTTGACCAATAATCATTTGCTGATTTCTTATGTTCAACCTATTCGGATCAAGAGGATAATTTCTCTTCAAATCTACCTGATTAAGATCAATACTAGACTTCTCGTAATCAGGTCTTAAAAGCTTATCACTATCCAATAGTGAATGGAGCAGACTTACACTAGCTATTCTATTTATTTAAAAGAAAAACATGAAATCTTATTAGTACTTGAATTAATTAACTCTAAAGACTTGAACTTTAATCTAAAGGTCCTTCCACTATTTTTATGAATTGGTAGCCTTTACCTCCAATTCGAGAAATTATACTAACTCCTTAGTGGGTATTAAAATCTACATAGACTACAGACGGGCCCGAGAAAAGCTCTGACCAATCCATGTGCATCTATAGGTAGGTTCATAATTAATTATTTCTCTAAATAATTTTTAATATTTAAGTTTTGCCTTAGAAGTCAATTTAGTAGGCTATGGCCTTCATTGAAAAGGTCTGATTAGGTCTAATCATTAACATGTTCGGTGCATCAAATGAGCGAGGATTAAGCTCGAGGAAAGCTCTGACCAACCTGATCGCTGTTCAGAGAGTGCAACCTAATTATCATATGATGGATAGTAATTCTAATATCCAGATGAACATCAAGTATAAGGCACCTTCAATGTCCATCTAGAAATTTGGACTCTTTACTATTCACCTTAATGGGAGGCTATGACTCGGTTATTCTCATAACTTAGTCATTTAAAGGATCTAATAATTTAGAGAATTTAGGTTACATGTCATTTAAGGATAGAAAGGACATGGATCCATTTTCTCCTACTGACTTCACCAAGTCAATAGGTTAGGATTAGGATCAATTTAGATCCATGGGCAACTAATTCAGTCTTACTGATTGAAATCAGTCAAATCGATTCCTAGTGACATGGGTCGGCTTGAATAACCAAGTGATCTAATCAAATCCTAATCAATCATGTCGGCCAGATAAGTGAGATCAGTGGTAGGGATATGCCATTAACTTGTTAAAGATTGATTCAGTGCGAGTAGCTCCTAATTAAAAATAACTAGTCTTGACTGCCAAACTTATCTTAGACACCAACTGGTTAATTAGGTTCAATCTGATCAACCTAGTGATTATAGGCTCGATCGCGTAGTCATGAATCAAGTCCATCTTGGTCTTTGTTAAAAATATGGACTCGTTTAACTACAACTATTAAAGTTGAATCTAGAGTATCCTTGACTTAATCTAATTCAATATTTAGTTAGATTTGATCAATTATTCTAGTTTAGTCCATTCTTTAACTAACCTTAGATCTAACCCAATTAATGGACCTAATTCATCTAACCCATTAATCCATAGCTTATGTAAATATCTTAGAATATTTAATTCATAATTCTAAATCCTATGAGATAATACTTAATCCTTTAATTAAGTTTTGGACTGATGGATTGAATTTCGATATTTTAAAAATATTTTTTAAATTTTAAAAAATTTTTAATTTTTTGCTCACCAAATGAGTTGACTCATTTCAAAAATGAATCAGCTCATTTCATAAATAGCAACCTATTACTATTTTCATAATAGAAAATAAATCATAATAAAATTAAAACATAAATCACATATTAGATCTAATTTAACATATTGATGTTTAATTTTTTAATTTAATATTTTTTATTAATTAAAATAATTTTAATTAACATATAAATATATCATATATGCTAGTATTTAATTTTTTTAATTAATATATAAGCATGTCAAGCAATCCTTGCTATGATACCATTGTTTGAAATCGAGCAGGGTTAAAGCATGCATTTTTCAAAAAATTATTATAGCAAAAGTTAAAATTAATCTACTATTAATTCTATGCATGCTATGGTTAGATCATAAAATTTTACTCATGATTTAGACATGTTAATATGTTATAGAAAACTTAAATACGATCGATCAGCAAATCATATTAATTGATCGACTTATATTCAAAATATAATAACTATGCATGGATAGATGATCTCCGCAATCCGAATCTATAGGAGGAGCCCACGATATTGCATTATAGTTGCACACTTGTTTGGCCTCTATGGATGGTCTACATGGAGCTTCTGATCCCGACCAGCTCCACTAGAGTGCTAGCTTCTCATAGGAGCCTTTAATGGCTGATTTTGGTTGATCCGATCAATTACCTTCTTCTTGATCTCTTGAATACTCTAGAAAAACAAAGATGGTCTTCGAAGGATGACAAGATGGTGTATCAAATTTGGTGGTGATCGGGCACTCACAACGCTCAATCTCTCCACCCGAATTCTAAATCCCAACTTCAAGGTTTCATACACCCAAAAACCCTGATGCCTGAAAACACTCTCACACCCTCTCTCAATGGAATTTTTTGTGAAACAAATTTTTATGGGTAGAGGGACTCTCACTCTACCATACACCCACTCTTGAAAATACTTTTTAGATGGATGACCAAAGAGAGAAAAATAAAAGAAGTGGTAATGAGGAAAAATTGGCACAAGAGAAACTTTTCCCTCACTTTTGAATTTTCTACCCTCAAAACTTGCACCCTCTATTTGAATTCTCCCTCAAGAAGCCTCCTCTCCTTCTATCACACATCCAAAAAAAATTTCCTTTCATTGGTGATAATTTGATGGGCAAAATGTGTGGGAGGAGATAAGTATGGGTGGTTGAAATAATTTCAACCTCCCACTTGAATTTGAATTCAAATGGATATCCACTTCCATCGCATCATTCAAGTGAGGACAAGAAGAAGGACTTTCTTTCTGTGTGACCTCACTCAGATATTGCCCAAAAAAATGTGCAACAAAGGGCTAGGGGTGTGGAGATAAGGATGCGAGGGAGTTGGGAGGTTTCAACCAAACCAACCAATTCAAGTTAAATTCAAAATTCAACATCAAATCAATCTGATCCAATGCTTGAACCAGGTCAAAAGGAGATAAGAGAGGGCACACACTTCTCTTCTAGGCATGGGAAATCCCATGCACATTCCTAATGTGCATGGAGAAAAAAATGGGTCAAAAGGTCAAGGAGCAGGGAGAAGGGAATTTGAAATTCAAACTCATTTTGAATTGGTCCAAATTGGTTTCAACCAAATCAATTTTTTAGATCCAATTAGACTAGGTCAAACCTAACCAAATTAGACTTAATCTAATTTAATTAAAATCTAATCAAATTAAAAATTAATTAGATATAAGTTCTGATCAAATTAGGATTGAATCTTCCATAGTAATTAGGTCAACTCATGATCTGATCGGGTCAAACCCAATGAATCAAATTTAGTCAGATTTGATCGAATCCTCATCGCTTAATCAAATTAAGCTAATTAGCAATCTAATTACTAATAAATTTTTTAATAAACATAGAGTCCCAATCAGGTGAGTGCTTGGAAAATAGAGTCCCATCTATATGAAATTCTTGATCGAATAGTTCCAAACAAGTAGGACTCTTGATTGAAGTATCCTAAATGAATGAAACTCATAATCATAGAGTCTCAGACCAATGAGACTCTTGATCATAGAGTCTTAGATAAGTAGGACTTAGAGTTTCAGTCCAGTGGGACTCATAAAGGTAGAGTCCCAGTCCAGTGAAACTCCTATCATAGAATTTCAGACCATTGAAACTCTTGATCAGCCATCAGATCAGATAAAAATTTCTATTGTGTGTGACTCCATAGGTTTAAATCCTAAGTCAGTAGTATAAAAATTAATTTTTTGTACCAATCGAAGTGATCATCTAGCAATGATACTCGATGTTCGGATAGATCGAATAGTCGTAATGCAATATCGACGAACCTATGGTATATGATTATCGTATAATTCATCTTCTTAACCTCAATGCTCAAACGATGACCTAGGATTTAATTGTCAACTCTAAAAAATCATTAATAGTGTATTTCAAAATTTAGTGTCCATCGAATGGACCATCCTGATCGAGGTTTTGCTAAATTGAAATACAATGATGCACTTGCTCCAACACTTGGAGAGGTCAATTCCATCTTGACTCACATACCGATTTCATAAGTACTTGACTGCATCCAGTAGCCTTCCATCATGAAATTAGAAATTTAGATAGTCCAGTACCTAAGTGCAGTGAGTTGCTTGCAAGTCACTATGATGATCTTAGGTCTAAAGGATACTTATACCTATATTTTTTATGAGCAACTCTTGATAGCAGAGAGCTATGTAGTTGGATCACGTTTAGTAAAATATACCCCTACACTTTACCTACATACCATACTAGTATATCATACTCCTTGGTTAAGAGGACAACCAACGTATATGGCACACAATGATCTACACTCGATACATTGTCATCCTAAACAACAAACTATCATTTGGTTGCGAACTAGTTTAAGGAGTAAATTATAAATCCTTCTTTATCGAGTCTAAATAGTCCTAAGAACTTTATCACAGAAGAGTTCACTGAAGGAAGATGCAGAAAAGTGATGAAAAAATTAAAATAATAATTTTATTTATTATAATAATTCAAGTATATTTATAATCAGCTCAACCATCTACAACTTAGATGATTGACTTTAGGATATATTTCCTAACATTCCATCCCCTCGACCTTTTGGCTCAAAGTTTTGAGTTAGGAGGAGAGAGTGTCTTTGGCCCTGGAGAGTCGAGTCACCTTGTATGAGGAAACTTCCTGAGCGGGTCTTCGATTGCCTTTCCACTCTTTTGCCTCCAATATTCTCAACTTCTATAAGATCCTTCTAGCTCAGGTCATGCTGCATTCCATTTGGATAATCGTCATCTTCATTATCCTTTATTGCGGGTTGCATATTCACCCGAGCATTTTCTATTTAGGGTATTATTTACTTTGAAGAAGCAGCCCCATGAGAAAGGGTGGTGGTACTTCAGTCCTCATTATGGGTGTTAATTCATCGGTGGCCTTCCTTCCTCTGTCCATAACTAGAAGAGCAAATTCTTTTTTTGTTTCCACAAATATCCCTTGGGTTTCAACTAGCCCTGGGATGATATATGGCTTTCCCCCAATAGGGAGAAATCGATCCTCCCTGAGGATAAAGAGGACCATCAAAAGTTGTCGGACGTCGAGATTTTGAAGTTGGTAAAATTGATGATGGAATAGAATCTTTATAACATTAGCATTAGTCCAACTCTACCTTGGGGTATGTCTGGGTTTCTTTATTTCACCGGCTCTATGATTTGCTTCTACATTTCATGTTAACCTCCTTTTATCTTTCAGCAATGAGGATCATGTCTGTGATGATAAGACTTTTCTTTGTGAAGAAAAGGATGAGTACCGCTTCGGAGGGTGGACCCTCAAAGAAACAGACATCTCTAAGCATGCCCATGGGCACTCCTTCTAGATCTACTGGGACCTCTAGCACTGGTGTAGCCGGCACTAAGAGTTTTGGGGTTGTCATTGCACTGCCCTTGGGGATAGCATCTCCCATTACCATAGAGTCAGTTCGGGTGGCGACATTTCCCTCTTCTTAGTTGCTAGTGCAAACTAGCTCGCCTCCAGGTCCATCAGCAGCTCCAACTCCCATGGCTGAATGGGGAGTAAGGTTGCCCTCATTGGCTATTGGGGGGAGCCCCTAGCCTCTTCGGCAAGAGCTTGGAGGGATGGTTCGGCCCTTCATAACTAGCAACTTGCCTAGGAACTCATCCAAATGGTACTACTGCTAGATGACTGGGTCGAAACCAAGGCCTGACCATTAAACAAGGCCATGCATTTGTCATTCGGCGACCTCATGAGTGTGAGTTTTTGCCTTGGGCTGATCTCAAGGCCATGCATTTGTCGTTCGGCGACCTCATGATTGTGAGTTTTTGCCTTGGGCTGATCTTCTTGCTTGGCCCTTAAAATGTCCTGACTTGGTTTTCTCCTATACTTGATACACGACATGGCCCATTTCTACGAGGTGGTCATTGGCTTCAGTTTAGTAAGAAAGAAGCTTAAGGGCAACCTCTAGGTGGTGGAGGATGTTGCTCGTGTCTGATTCAAGTTCTTAATCGTGCGAGAGCGGATTACCCAACTTGAGGGTTCTCTCAGCCTAGAGCATAGTCTCATGGAGATGCAACAATAGAATATCATCAAGCTCGAGGTAGAGCTTCAGGCAAAGGAGGCAGTAATGAAAGATGCGGAGGAGAGGTTGTGGTTGATGGAAGCTGAAGTAGCAGCTACTAAGGCATTGGCGGTTGTTGAAGCCAAAGTGAAGGCTATTGAGGATTTTAAGGCATTGAGCAAGTTCGAGATTGAAGTCATTGAGAGCTTCTCAACATCTTATAGGTTCAGCTTTGATGCCTGTAAGATGCAAGTGGCACACTTCTTTCTAGGGGTCCACGTTAGCTGACTCGATCCTTATGTGATGATTGAAGGCGATGATTAGCCACCCATGGAGGCACCATCAGAGCCTACGCTACCTACCGTCAAGTCAGCAACCAGTGAGCCAGCCATCATTCCAGCTCTGGCCATCGACCCAGTCTTGATGTGGAGGCTGAAGTACTGTCCGATGACTTCTGAGTCCAATTTGCCTTCTCTTGTATCTACCTTTGGTGCCTTTTGTAATTGAAAACTTATAATATAATGGACTTTCTGATTATATAAACTTACCATTTGGGTTTGTCTCCTTTAAATCTACCTGAGATCGGACTTTTCGAGGAAGACTGCATATAGCATTCAGGTCCGATTTTCCTAAGCCACACACGTTCTTTCTTGTCCATACTTCTTGACGGCGATCGGCGTTCCTTCGTGAAGTGTGCTCTTTTGTCGTGTTATCTCGGTGGGATCTGATGCCTTGGCCATGTTTCATCTAAGGATGCTTTGCACTGATGTGGGCTCCCAAATGTTGCTTCGATTGTTAGGCAGGATTAGCCAAGTCAAACATCTTGGATGTGTCCTCGGATTTCTTTCAAGGATATAATCCATGGACCTCAGTTCGAATGAGGGTGCCCTTTAACATTGGGACCATGTTGGGTAGGGTCCTAGGGAATCTAGCTAATGTGGTTGTCAGATCTCATCTTTAGGATGGTTGGATGGATTGGTTAGTACTTCCAGTCAAGAAGATCTTCCTAGGAACTTGTGGCATGTTGCTTTGTAATTTAGGCTGCTTTTATTTGAAATGGGGCCCAAAAGGTTGTGGGGCGGTTCTCCTAAGAGAATAAACTTGAGAGTTAACTCATAGTTCCATGCAGACTCACCATGTGGCAATTCATGACGAGTTCGAAAGCATCCTTTGCGAACCGTTCCTTGGACTTGAATAGCCAGAGAATTAATGATGGGTGCCACTTTGAGGTTGGCCAAGTGGCTTGATCTAGCAACTTAGTGGGTTACTCCATGTTGTTCAAGGTAGCATTTTCCATACCGGCCCAAACCAATCGATATACCCTGTATTGAGCTAGACCAATGGAGAACCAAGATGGTTCCGACCTACGAAATAGTTCTCGAAGGGAGGGAGAAGAAAGAGAGGAAGAGAGAGAGAGGGAGAAAAGGAGAGGGAGAGGAGGAGAGGGACTTTGGCAGCTATCGGAGGTCATCTGATGGATGTCGACATTGATACACCTGGAGGGAGGGAAGGAGAGAGAGTAGAAGGTTCTTATCAGGCCTCTAGAGGCCGTCGGATGCCTCCGAATGGATGATGCCTCCAATGTGACATCTCCAGCGGCTATTGAGCCCACACTGAGGGGCCTAAGGATGGTCGAGTCAGAGGAGGGCCTTCGACCCCTTCTCTATTTGCAAAATAGTGGTACGCCCCTATTTTGGATTTTTTTTGGCTTTTAACATGTGAAGCCATCAACTAGGTTGCTGACTTCGTGAATTTTTATTTTTATTTTTTAAATTTTAGTTGGAGTTGGCAAATCATTTGCTAACTTTAATAATTTTTTAAAAAAAGGAATAAGCTGAAGTCCACAAATTATTTACCGACTTTGCCTATTTAAAAGCAAAATAAAAAAAATGGAACAGGGGTGAACCCTTATTCTGTATGGTAGGAGGGTGGAGGCCATCCTCGGCTACCCTCGATGCCCACTCATCGGCTGTTGGAGAAGTCATGTCGGTGTTGATGTCTATCTGGAGACCTCTGATGGCCTCTAGTGAGTCTTCTCCTCTCTCTCCTGCCCTTTATTCACTCGTACTGAGTTTGAAAAGAGCTCCGATGGCCTTTAGCGACTGCTAGGCCCTCTCTTCCTCTTCTCCCCCCTCACTCTTCCTCTCTTTCTTTTCTCTTTCTAGGCCATTCTTTACCAAGTCAATTTGTGCCAGTCTAATTTGGTATGGACCTATACTGACTCATACTGTCAGTTGGTTGACACGAGCTCCAGTACTGAGTCTGTGAACCTTGGTTCAGCATATCTATAAATATATCATGTTGCCTAGAGGTACCAACCTAAGAGGTAGGGGGTGGGGGGTGAATAGGATTCTTTTAAAATTTTAACCAAATTTACTTTCCAAATAATTTATGCTTCAATTTGTAATATCTTTAGTGATTGTAGAATATAAACAATAGTGTAGCAATAGAATTAAGAAAACAAAACCAAAGTATGAAAGTAAAGTAAGAATTAAAAGTATGTAAAGTATGCAAAGGGATACAAGAAAAAGCACCACACAAATATACCATAATTTATAGTGGTTCGGTGTAATCCACATCTATGTCCACTGCCCAAGCATCTCTTAGAATTTTTATTATAATCCATTCTTGATTACAATGTATTTATTTTTTTGGATTGACAAACAAATTCAGTTGGTTTTCATTGGAGCACCAACAAAAATCTTACATCATTAATTTTTTAAGCTCACTAACAATCTAGTTGGTTTTCACTGGAGCACTAACCAAAACCTTATAAGTCCAATTTTGGGACTGGACAAGCCTAATTCTCAAGTTTTTTTCTTCCAAAAAAACTTGAGAAGAAATAAAATTATAAATAAAAATTTTAGCATAATATAAAAAATAAAATTTAAATTCTTTAAAGCCTGAAGAAGAAGCTAATGATTTTCTTGATTGAAGCTTGGCTTTTGTTCAATTTATACTTGAGAAGATGTGGAAGATGTTGAAGAAGATTGCTTTTAAAGGCTTGTTGAAATCAGTGTACAATTTTTCTCTTTTTTTTCTTTTTTTTGGATATTCAATGTTCCTCACCAAAAATAAAAATAAAAGATTCTTTCTTTAAATTTTTTAATCTTACTTTTCTTTTGATTCTCCATCTTTAAATACCCTTGGAGATAGTTGAAGAGTAAGTCCTAGCCATTAGAAGCTCTAAAATGGCCATTAGAGGTGAGAACTAGCTATTGGGAAGAAGAAAGATCCATTGCAAAACTATCCATTGAAGGCTATCAGCACATTTTGAGTCTTCTTGATTGATTATGAGTCATCTCGATTTTACTTTGAGTCTTCTCGGCTACTCCATGAGTCATCTCATTTTTAGGTGTTCGAAAAATAGTTTTCTAAAATTTTTACACCCTGAGATCGAGTTCTTTTGATTTTGATGGAGGCATCTCACTGCAATTTTGAGAACCCTCGAAAATACTTGGAGTCATCTCTATCTCAATACATAGAAACAAGATTTCTATCTCTTGAGATGGAGATGACTCGAACTGATTTCAAATCCTTTCTATCTTGTACCAAGATATTGTGTCAGCATGCCAAATAGCTCGAAGATGACTCTAAATTTTTTGAAGATGGCTCATTTTGCTTTAGGGTCGACTCCACTAAGTCTTGAACTCAAAAAATTTCTTTTTTGAAGACCTTGATTTAGTGAATTTATGAAGATATTTTTCAATGAATATTTATTCAATTTTAACATCTAAAAAAATCTAAATACATACTTGAAATACATGATTAAATATGTAATATACTCAAAGTTTGGAATAATCAAAATCAATCTCAAGATCAACAATCTTTTTCTTTTTTATGATGACAAAATCTTGAGTATATACATAATAAAAGAAAATAATATGTTTTTATGCATTTTGCTAAAATATATCATGAAGTATAGATTAAGCATATGAATAAGCACTTCATAAAATTTCTCAATTAATTTTTTGGTTCATTGCACATTATTAGTACATACATATTTCATATACTCATATCAAAATAATGTTTAAATTCAAATTAATAAGTATCAAGGTTTCAAGTATCAAAAATTTAATTTTCTTAAGCATCAATCCTTCAAGCATATACTCAACATACTTCTTTCCCCTTTTGACAATATTAAAAAGCTCATGGAAAAAAATAAAAAATAATCATCAAAAACAATAATATGAATGTATCAAAGTAAGAGATGTATCAAGTTCAAAAAATTAATTTAAATGAATCATTTTTCTTTTAAAAATTTATCCTTTGATTCAAAATAAGTTCAAAATATTTATTTTAATTTTAGAAATTAGCTTAAATTTAAATATCTAAGGCTCCCCCACCTTTTGAATGAATATTATCTTTAATCAGATTTTTAAATATGCATTTTAAGCTTTAAAAGGAATAGAGCTTTTCAAAAAAATTGAATATAAAATCAAGCATAATATGTACTTTAATATTTTTTCTTCAAAAATTTTAGTCAATTAAATTCAAAAAATATATGTATCGAGTATGTATTGAGCAAGGTAAAATGAATAGTATCAAAGCAAATGATAATCAAATTTTTAAATTCATTCCTTTGAGTAAAAATTGCTTCAATACAAATACTTCATAAGAATTTTACAATGCACATAAAAAACTTTGGCATTAAATTTAAATTTTCAAATGAGTTTCAAAATTAAGTTTAAAAATTTATTTCTTGGAGTAAGAATATGTTTTCAAATTTAATTTAACTCCAACTAATTATCCAAAAAAAAGATAGAGCAATCAAATCAAGTAAATCAAATTGGAATAAATATATGAAAGCTTAATTTAAGAAGATCATAAAATAATTGATAGAGAGTTTAAGATCAAAATTTATTTATCTTAATACAAATTAATCAAAATTTTCAATCAAATCAAGATAAAAAAGCATTTCTCCCCTTATTTTGGAGATACCAAGAATTTATTTTTCTTTTAATATTTTAATAATATTATCTTTCCTTGTTTTTCATAATTATAACTGGATTATTTTATCTTTTAACTTTTCTCCTCCTTTTTCTTTCAAATTAAGCACATTTAACATGAATTTAATCACAAAATTTAGATTTTCTAAATTTGATAGATATTTTCAATTTCAAAGATCTTTTCAATTGAATAATCATTTCTTCTTTAATATTTTTTCTTCCTTACTTTTGTAAACAAAACTATTTTAAAAATTAAGCATATTTTCTTCTCCTATTTTTTAAATTTAACTTGAATTTAGATTTGATAATTTCTTTCCTTTTTTGAAAGCTTGCAGCAAATTTAGATTGAATTTCTTTCGCTCTTTTTGAAAGAATAAAAAATTTGTATTGAATTGAGATAAAACAAAATAATATTTCTTTCTTTTTTAAATTCAAATCAAACTTGGCTAATTTCAAAAAATATGTTTTAGTTAGATTTTTAAATAATATAAATCTAATATCACTTCTCTCCATTTTCAAAAAATATGGATCCAAAAATATTTTCTTAAACTCTATTAGAAAATGCTTTGAGCTTTAAAGATTCAAATCAATTTGGGGGATAAAAAATAAACCAATTAGGGTTATGATAATCAAACAAAACAAGTATGATCAAATCAAGAAGAATCTAGATAATGGTTCTATGGGATTTAATTCAACTAGAAAATTTTAAATCTTTAGGGGTAAATCTAAGATACAATGCATATCAACACATCATGCATTTAATGACGAGAGCGTCTGATCTTCAAGTGCTTTGATCATGCAATTTTTAAAAAAATTAATAATTAAGCATCTTATATGGGGAATGTTAAAAATTTATTTAATTTATAAGTTTTGCAATTAAAAGGATCCTTATACAATTATGTTTATTTTATTTTAAGTTTTTCAAAAGATAACAAGATATGAGGAGTTAGAGGAGCATGCTAAATTTAAAGTAAAACATGATGCATAAATAAGAGTACATAGATTTAGAAATTGAAGTAAAATCAATATATCCAAACATTCAGATCATAGAGTATGATCATTGTAAGCAGTGATAACTCATCAAAATTAATCAAATATACTTTATAATTATAGTAATTAATAATGATATGATGAGAGAGATGTTTTTCTTTTACTAAACATCATCACCCATTTTCTGAAGTATAAGCCATCCATCAATAAGAATTAGCTCGTTTTACTTCATTGGATGCTTGGTACACCTATAAAATTATTTTTTAACTTTTGGTACCCAAATTATCTTGGGCCCATTGGAGTTGGTGCATATGGTTTCTTTTGAAATTCAAATTTATTTGACCAAAGTATAGCCAATTCTTTTAGTGTTACACTCTAAAATTTTATAGCCTATTTTATTACATTTGAAACATATAATAGAACACTATAAAAAAAGTCATATACACCTATATCTTTTAGTCATGTAAAGTACATTCATAGATAAAAGATCAAATTCTAAAAAAAAAATTATATATACCCATGTTTGTCAAACATAAAAATATTATAATTATTTTTTAACTTACATTTTAATAATTAAATATGAGTAAATTAAATTTGCTAATGAGTACTTATGAGTAATTCAAATTTGCTAAAAAATATACTAAGTATTGACTGAAAGTGACTAGCACTAAGAGAGAAGCGCCAAAACTAAAAAAAAAAAACTGATGGGCCCATCTTCTTTGATTAAGTAAAATAATAAAATTATCATTCTTTCCACCAATAGGAATCTCAATGCCCCATCTCCAAGATTAGACTGCATGGAAGGAGAAAGCTTGGTCTTAGCGAGAAAGCTTGGTCTTAGCGCTACAGAGGTAGGATTCCTTTGCTGGCTACTAATACTAGAAATAAGGGCTTCATTGATAGAATTTTTTGATTGACATAATTTGTTAAAAAATTTTGATGGATCACTGATAGATTTTCATCAAAAAAGGAGTAACAAAATATAATTGACATGTTTAAAAATTTTTGATAAATTTCTAATGAATTATTTATCAAAAATAACTTCATCAATTTTTTTAAAAAAACTAAAATAATATAAAAATATTTATGATTGATTTTATGATAAATTATTTATCAATAATATTTCTGATGAAAAATTTTGTTACAAACATAATTTCAATATTTTTATATATAAATATTATCATGTCAATTAAGTTTTCTTGTGAGTTGGGCGAACCGATTTTACTTAAAATTTGTAAAGCTTGGATGACTACAATGCAAATTTTGATAGAGATGCGAATAGATTCTCATCAATTGAACTCAATATAGCCTATGAAATCGATTAGTTTTGAAATTTTTTAAGGTGACCAATAATATTCAAAAAAATAAATAGTTAGAATGTTATTAATGGAGGTCCTCAACTACACTTAATGGCTACTGAGTCTTTCATGAACCCTAGCAGCCGCATCTCCAAAACAACCCACATCCCAAACCCCTTTCCTCAAAACCCTGATGACTTCATCATGTTCTCCTCTTCCTCCACCGCCACTACCACACCGGAACAACCAGCCACCGTGTGGGCTCAGATCCATCTCGCTGACAGTCGGAACATCCCCCGCATCCACCGTCTCATCCACCAGATGGCAGAGTTCAAAAAGCTGACCCACCACTTCTTTGCCATCGAGTCCTCCCTCTCCTCCACCTTCTTCCCCTCTTCCCAACCTCTGCCATTCCTCTCCTTCGTTGTGCTCATCCTCGAGCTCTTCCCAAATCCCTTCTTCCAAGGCGATGAAGAGCACAAAGACACGGCAAACCCCTCTCTCTTATGTCCGATTATTTGGCTGGTGAAGCTGAAGTCCTGCGGACTCGGAGGCGGTGGTGCTGCCATAGTGGCGGATCTGCCGGCTTACTAGAGAGGCCCTTTAGCATTATGGGGCAGAGGGGAGAGGCCGAAGTTAGAGTAAGAGTTAAGTTCCTAGTTTTCTACCTTTTTACCCCTCCTTCCTTCTAAATAATTGAATTATTTTTTTTTAAAGAAAAGGTGCAGAGCAGTGATGGATTGCCCTTTCCTTTTCTATTTTAGTTTTCTAGGTTTTCCTTCCCTCCCTTTCCCCATCTTCTGATCATTAGAAAATGCTTTTTTTTTTTTTTTTTCTCTCTAAGCTACGATTGGGTGGGTGTGTCTGATTGCTGTCATTTCCGTGGGATGTGCTTTCATAGACATTCCTGTTCTATGGGTGCGTTCATGCACATCCCAAGTCCTATGATTGCATGTATGCATTTGTTTTTGTTGCTTCAGGAAAATTTGGTGAATTACATATTTTTTTCCTGCAAGTAGTTGAGCGACCAAGAGGATCTCATAGTGTGGATTAGTACTGCTGCTCTGCCTACCTTCAGGGCACTGTATGGTATAATTGAAGTGGATATAGATGTTGATGAGATCATAACAGTACATCTTGTTAACAAGTACAATACTCATAGCTTTGGAGGAAAGAAAAAGATTGTTCTTACAACATTCAATTGGCTGGGAGGCAAAAATGGTTTCCTTGGGATGGCCTATATTGCCACTGGCACCTCCTTCATTCTGATCTCAATCTTGTTCGCCTTGATTCATGTGAAATACCTAAACTAAATTTCTACACTGGCATGATAGCATTTCTTTTAACATAACGACGTGTCTTGAAAGATATTGCATACTTTCAAAATGTTGATAACAGCTGCATAGCAGGATGATCTCTGTATTCCTATCCATTATTTTGTCCTATAATTTCTATATCTCTGTTGTAATATGTTATGTTTGAAGCATTTGGTTTATCATGTCATTAACAAGTTGGCTTTGCAGCAGTGACTTTCTAACTGATGCAATTATGCTGTATGGCAATACATTAATTCATAGTCTCCCCTTAAGGTTTAAGTATATGTTATCCTTTCTTATGGTTTCTGTTTGCAAGCCCCATGGTGATCCAACTTATTTGTCTTGGAACAAGAAAAGCAACGCCAACTAATGTGAGGTTTTTGGACCAATAGGTTTTTGTTTTCAACTTCTTCTTATCAGTTATTTTGTAAATGCTTTTCTAAGAAGAATGCATGATTATTTTTATGTTGTTGGACATAACTAGCTCTCTCTGTGTCTGTGGTTATTATGATTTATGCATAAAACTCCTTCCAACAAAATTTAAAATAGTCTACATTCTTGATATAAATAGTACTTTCCTTTCGTGGGTTGCATGGGAATGAAAAGATTGTCAAATATGGCTCCTTATTTAATGTAAGGCGTAAAACTGTCTGCTCTTTCATTCCTCTTTTCTTCAACAGATGTTACAAGGGTCGAGGTTTCTGAAAGTTTTATCAGTAAGCTCCACTTTAGCATTTCAAAGGGCTTGCCTCATGCAGAACCAGTCTCAACTTTCAGGACAAATGAATACGAGCTAGTACACCTGTTCCTCTGCATGTCCACATTATTAACATGGGCTCTGGACTTACAAATATTTAAATATTCTTACTAATGCACGTAAAATTCTTTTTACTAGGTACAAGGTGTCCTATAGATGCTTCAAGGATTTTGTAGTTCTTTATTTTTCTGGGACATAGATTGGCAAAAATTTTGTGCAAAAGAGGGGATATACGCATCTCACCGGTCACAGACAAGTCTTGGAGGCATTCGAAATCAGTTTTTATTTGCTGGAACATGCTTGAAGCAAGTAAAGTTATTTATTAAAAAGGTAGAAGCCTCGCATGAAAGAGCTCCTATCCTAAAGGCCTTTTCTAACTCTATCTCTTCATGGCTCAAGGTATGCCTGTTGTTGTCTGGTGATTCAAGCTAGAATTACAAAAACTCCATTTTTCTAGTCTAACCACCATTTTTTCTATGAAAAATAGGTTGCGCTATGTTGCTTTGAAGGAGGAAGTAAAGTCAATTGATTCAGATGCTAGTATGATTGCTCTCCTTGGATTGATCAGTTCATTATCAAGGTTAAACCGATTAGATGCATTAGAATAGTATCATGTATCTTTGGCATCCCAATAACTACCTTAGCTTTGATATGATTATATGCTTTTCTATATGTATTGTACCATGTTTGCGTATTATCTGAAATTCACTGCATGTATTCTATTATTTGGTAGCTTATGCATGCCATCTTCTCACTTGTAAAAACTATTTTGCAGTTTATGTTCCAAAGCAGAACATCTGCTTCAAGTTGTTTCTAGAGCAGCTCCAAATTCTTATTTTGACTCTGATACATCTCTGCTAGCTTGTGATATGGCGGTTCACATTCTTGATCATCTTTTCAAGAAGTTGAATGAAGTCTATCTTGTTCAAGGTGATGAGGTTGCAGAAACAATTGATAGTCCATATCTGCTATGTCTGTTTTTATTGCTCTTGGTAAGATGCAATTTGTCTAAACGAATACTGACAAGCTATAAGAAGACGCATAGTTTTCCGTGGGAAGTTTATTGCCATATCTCGAGGGTCTTGACTCCTGGCTTTATGATGGAACTCTTAATGACCCTTACAATGAGGTATTCATAGTCCATTTTTTACTTTTTGAGGATGAAATATAATTGTAAGGCTGTCGGTCAAGATGTTCGATTATGAAATTCTACTGGTGCTTTACAATATTTAGGTACTTGACTACCATAATAATTTGAACACCAGATAATGCATGATTTGATAATGAACTAGTTCATCCATTTCCTGCTATGCTTGCTATTACTATGGTAACGAAAATGCCACAGATCGTCCAATCAACATCCGAAACACCTCGGCTCAAATCACATACCTCAATATCTTGAGGTCAAAGAAGTTACTAGGATACCCTCCGAGCTAGTGGTCGAGCTTCGACAGGAGATCCGAGATATTCTATTCGGAAGCAACTCAGATAGCATTCATGACTTTTAAACCATTTTGGATGAGCGGCTCCCCAACATTCTTGGTGATCCGTCTTATGGACTAACGGTAGTTCAGCTATGATCCAACTATGAACAAACTATTTTCGACTTCGCCTAAACTCACAGGAGCGAATAAGGCATCCCAATTTTGCTGGTAATGACCTTCCCACTCTAAAAAAGCAATCTTAACCTCGCCACGATGTTATCAGCAGTCCAAAATTAGCGGAACAGCAAAACATCCATAAAATCCTTTCTCTATAAATATCATAAATTTCGAGAATCTAGGTAACCAAGAAATTTCTCTCAGAGAATCTATTATTACTTCTTTGTACTCTGCTAACTTGAACATCGGAGGATCTTCATCGAAGTCAAATTCTTCAGTCTAGACTTTGTTTTGCATGTCACTTCAGCACTTTCTGCAAGAAGCTGACTGCTTTATTCTTGAAGTGAACCATTTTCAGCAACAACAGATATAGGAGGGGTCTTATCTTTTGAATATGCCATCAAAGAAGGCATCATTACATCTCAATAACATTGCAGATACTGTTGCCTCTCAGCAAGTAGATCTTTGGGCTAAAGATCATGCTCAGCCTCCGATGGTAGAAGCCTCTCTAATGGCTCAATCGATTCCTGTCATAATGGACCGGTTCAACCTACTCTTCTAGCAGGTTCAAACTCTAACAGTCACCGTTCAGGTGATCCAAACTGCTTTTGTGCCTCTCCCGATGGTGCCGCAGCTGAGTCAGGCTGTCCTTGCACCACGTTCCATGGTGCAACCTATACCTCTTTCAACAATTTTGGCTATGCCTCCTGCTTCAGCGCCACTTCAACCATCGATCTCACAGCCCCAAGCAAAGCCTCCATGGGCACCCCTATAAAGCCCGAAGAGGAAGCAACCTCATCGGCGATCCCTTAGTCTGCAATCTGGTTACGACTCTATACCCAATCGACACTCACCTCAATAGTCAGAGGCATGTATTGTTCAGGATCAATTCCTGGAGAAGAAGCTCCAAGAGCTCGATAAGTGGATCGAGGCCATTAATAAAGCTTCCTCATCCAGGCTTTATGATGGATTCAGCGATGAGCCTCCCTTTGACGAGAGGATTCTGAGGGAGCCACTTCCATCGAATTTTAAGTTGCCTCAGTTTGAAACTTACAATAGGACTATAGATCCCGTTGATCATGTGAAGACTTTCAAGATAGCCTTGCTCTTTCAAGAAGCATTTGATGCTATCCTCTGTCGGGCTTTTCTCACTACTCTCAAAGGAGTAGTTCAATAGTGGTATTCCAATTTGAAACTGGCTTCGATTCACTCCTTCGAAAAGCTAAGCCGGGCTTTGGCTGCACATTTTGTCAGCAGTCGTAAACAACAAAAGCAGTCTGACTACCTCAACACAACCCACCAGTGGGAGGGGGAGTCGATCCATGATTATGTGAGCCGATTTAATGCAGCCACCCTTGAAGTTCATGAATTGGATCAATTAGTCGTGATGACCGTCTTGATGGATGGATTGTAGAAAAATAACCTGAAGAGGTCATTAATAAAGTCTTTTCCTCCAAGATGGTCAGGTTGAAGATTGATCGAGAGGTGCAATGCCTAATTGGTAAAATAGCCTTCCTTAATCGTTTCATTTCTGGATCGACCAAGAGGTGTCTTCCATTCTTTTAGATGCTCAAGCAATTGAAAAACTTTCAATGGACCTCGGAATGCTAAAAAGCTTTTGAAGAGATAAAAAGGTATCTTAGGTCCCCACCTTTGCTCACCAAACTGCTACAAGGTGAGGAGCTCCTTCTCTATTTGGCCATCTCTCTGATGGCAATCAGTGTAGTCTTTGTCCGAGAAGAGGGACAACTATAGAAGCCCATCTATTATACTAGCAAGGTCCTTTATGATGCGAAAATCAGATATACCAAATTGGAGAAACTAGTCTTTGCCCTAGTCATCACTGCGAGGAAGCTTCTCCCCTACTTCCAGGCCCATATTGTGGTATTGTTCATGGATCAACCAATAAAAGCAGTTCTACATCGTCCAGACACTTTGGGTTGGATTGCAAAGTAGGCATTGGAGCTCTCAGAACTTAATATACATTATCGACCGAGGCCTTCTATCAAAGCCCAAATCTTAGATGATTTTGTCCTCGAATGCATTGTCCCTGATGAATAGAAGCCGGAAGGAACTATCTGGAAAAAGTCAAAAGACCCCGAAAGCTTAAAAGGCGACAAAAGCTTAGAAATAAATTCGAAAGTGACATGGACCTTATATGTCGATGGTTCATTAAATTTATCGAGATCAGGAGCCGGACTCATCCTATCCAGCCTGAAAGGAGATGTGGTGGCATATGCCTTATGCTTTGATTTCCTAACTATCAATAATGAGGTGAAATACGAAGCCTTAATTTCTAGGTTGAAGATTGTCAAAGAAGCCAGGGCACAGTGCCTGAAGGTCCTTAGCAATTCTGAGCTGGTGGTCGGACAGATCAAGGTAGAATATAAGGCTCGAGAGAAAAATATGAAAAAATACCTTCAAAAGATAAGAGACTTGGTCTCATTTTTCTAATATTTTGACATTCAACAAATCCCCAGGGTGCAGAATGTGAAAGTCGATGCCTTATCCAAGCTGGCATCTTTATTGCTTGTTGACTTGAAGAAGAAAACTTACTTCGAAGTGCTAAAAACCTCGAGCCTAGAAGAACCCACCACTATTCAGTAGATCAATGAAGAACTGAGTTGGATGGATCCTATTCTAACATACTTAAGGTCAGGAGAGTTGCCTAATGATTGGAAAGAAGCTTGAAAAATTAGAAATAAAACTGCCAGATATATATTGCTTGATAATTACTTATACATGCAATCTTTTTTCCTACCTCTTTTAAAGTGCCTGCGCCCATCAGAGGCAGATTACGCTTTGTAGGAAGTTCATGAAGAAATATATGAAAATCACTTAGGAGGTCGATCTTTATCCTACAAGATCCTTCAGCAAGGATATTACTAGCCTACAATGCAACAAGACGCGTAGAACTTTGTCAGAAGATGTGAATAATGCTAGCAGAATGATCGGATTCATCATTAACTAGCGGCGCTTTTGACCTCCATAGAAGCTCCATGGCCATTCACCCTGTGGGGATTGGATATCCTAGGCCCATTCCCTCGAGCCTCGAACCAACGTAAGTTTCTTTTTGAAGCCATCGATTACTTCACAAAGTAGATCGAAGTCGAGCCCTTGGCTCAGATCACTGAGATGAAGGTCTGGGACTTTATCTGAAAGTCGATCATCTATCGATATGGTCTATCCAGGATATTGATCTCCTACAATGGTAGACAGTTCACTGATGCTCGATTTTGTGAATTCTGCAAGGACCATGAGATAGAACAGTGCTTCACTTCGGTAGGACACTTACAAGTAAATGGAGAAGTGGAGGTCACTAACAGAACCCTCCTATAAGGTTTGAAAGCTAGGTTGGATCGAACTGGAGGGTCATGGACAAAAGAACTCTATCACGTCCTCTGGGCATATCGAACTACTCAAAGGATTCCCACCGGCCTATCGAACTACTCAAAATTTTAATTAAAAACTAATAATAAATTGAGATTAAATTAGTCTACTAAAGGAAAAAGAAAAGATTAGATTACGTACCTGGTTTCCAGCACTTACCAATTTTCTACAAGACAAGATATAGAAGTTAGAAAGATCAGATTAAAACTAAGCTAAAAGTATGAAGAACAAGAATTTAGAATATAATTTAAAATATGACAATTCCTCAGCAACGATGCCAAAAACTTGGTGTGTCTTAAAATTAATCACAAGTGCATAGTGTGCAAAGTAGCATGTCCCGCAAGTACGGATCGATCCCATAAGGAATTGTGTTTGAATGGCATTCAAACTCTTGCTCAGGCGAGCTTTAATAAAGAGTTTGGAGGATTGTTGTTACTTACTACTAAACAGAAAATTAATTACAGACAATAATAATCAAAAGATCTAGAACTTTTGAATTTACTAGACCAATGACTTAGAGAGCCTTTCTAAGATTTCTCTTATGATGTTCCTTGATTAAGATGTAATGCATAGAAAAGCATTCACCCTAATTAAAGAAGTTTTCTTTCAATTACTTCTTTTGTGTTACCCAAGTATGGACTATGAAGGGACTCTGATCCAACAATATTCCATCAAAATTTTTCACAAGAAAAAAGAGAAAAGAAATTAACAAAATTATAGGCCTTCTTCCTATTATCCTTCTTGCACCGAATCAAGCATGAACTATAAAGAGATTTAAATCTAATGATAGTCAATCAAGTCTCTTGGCAAGAAGCTTGAAGAAAGAATAATCCTAAACAATGAAAGCAAACAAGAAATCCTAAGAAAAAGCTTCTAATCATGGTTTAGCTTCATTGCAAATCCCAGAGGATTATTTAGCCAGGCATGATTTGAATCAAAGCTTTTAAAATTAATTAAAATTAAATTCTATACTACTTGCTAGAATTTAAATTATAAAAATTAAAGAATTACAGAAATAAACTATCATAGTGCTAAAATTAAAAATTATAAGAATTAAATTGCAAGAATTTAAACTATCCTATAAAAATTAAATTATTTAAAAAAATTATTACTAATAAAAATTTTTAATATAAAAAAAAATTTTAACTTTCAAGCCATTAACAGAACTTAGAGTTGAAACAAGAAAATAAAAATATAAAAATTTCTCTTGGCCGATCTTTTTCTGGCTAACTCTCCTTCTCATGTGTTGGAAGGATGGAAGAAAATAAAAAAAAAATGGATAAAAATTTTATTGGATAGGTATTCCTACCTGTCAGAGTTGTGGTGTGGAGATAGATATCTAAGGTAAAGGCATTGGATTTTATTTATAAGTGTAGAAAAGAGAAAGATTTTGTGACTAATGAAAGAAATAATAGTTACGAGATGGATGGATGAGATGGAAAAGCAAAAGAAAATGAATGGATGTGATGGAAGGAAAAGGATGGAAGATAAGATAAGAGAAAAAGTTACCATTCCATTATTTTTTAAAAATATATACATACATACATACATACATATATATATATATATATATATATATATATATATATATATATATATATATATATTTGTATATCCTTTCCTATTTGTCTAAATTCGTGCGAGCCTATGCTACGCACTTGATGCTCGCATGAAGAAGTATGCCAATACCCTTTTTTTGTATGAAATATTATGAAGCCTGGACTACAAACTTGTGTGGCCTAGATTCTTCCTTGCATTAAATGCACATGATCCATAAAAACCAAGAACCAGCCAAAGATTCGATCCTTTTCTCTTTCTTTTTTTCTATATTCCTTTCTTTCTTGTTTCTTTATCTATTGGGTCCCTACTACGCATCTAAGGATCTTTACATGTCATACTTTTGACAAGCTTGAATTTAGATTGGAGCTTCATCTGCATGTGTTGGAGAGCTATTTCGAGTTGATTCGCAATTAAGGCTTTATAATAAATTATTGCTAAAAAAGATTATAAAAAATATCAAATACAAAATAAAAAAAATTAATAGCATAGATTTTAATACTTTTTAATAAAATTAATATATTCATCATATCCTCCAATTTAAACTTTATTCATTCTCGAGTAAAAGAAATATTGATATACAATACTGACTTTCTTCGATATGAGTATTTATTTAACAATTTTAGAAGTAAATGATATTTACAAAGAAAATTTTCAAAGCATGTTATTAGGATATTAAGGCTATCCGATAGAATGGTTGAGTAAAGAATATAAAATTTTACAAAAGCATTTTCATGACTCACTCCTACCTTTATCCTTAGATCATCTAACTCTAAAACGGACTAGTGGTTTTGCATTCACACATTCATTCCTTTATTTTTTTTAAAAAAATACAGTTCGTGCAATATCTTAACCTCTTAAGCTTTCTATTCAATTTTTGTAGCGAGTGTTAGGCCAATGACTTCCAAATCAATTGATTTTAAGACATTAGATGTAAAACACCCCTCGGGCTTATTGACTCGAGTTTAACAGGCTACGAATTGAGACTTGACTATATGAGATTTTATTATTATTATTATTTAACATTGCCTATTTTTTTATGTGAATATCATTGCTTACTTAGGCAACGAGATTCGGTTATTTGGTCAGAAACCATTTTTTTTTTCTCTTCTTTTTTTTGAAGGAACTATATATATTAACATATACCACTTATACCCATAAAAAGTTGACTCTCTTTAGATATTAATAGAGAAGGCTAGAAATGCTCAAAATTAATTTTTATTCTAGACTTAATCTTTTATTAAATTTTATCAATATACAGTCCCTCGATACTTCATAATTTATCTAAAGTATGCATCAAATACTGCTAAAATATCTAATGTTACTCGAGTCTGAAGTATAGTCAGGTATATGAATATCAATAAATTTGTAAGTACAAAGGTTCAAAGCAAAGTTCAAAGTTTATCCCTTACCCTCTAGTTTATTCTATATTATCCTCAATGGGGTAAGAAAAATAAAAAATACAATAGATAAAAAGGAAGGCATACACCTAATTTGATGTGTCTTTGGTTTAGCAGGTATCTTCAAATTTTTTTTTTTGGCTCTTCCCTCCAACTTATTTGATATTGACTTTATTGAAGTAAAACCTAAATAAACTAAAAAGAGAAATTCAAAATGAAAAGATCTAGGTTGCCTCCCAAGAGCGCTAATTTTAAGGTCCTCAGTCAAATTTTTATTAATACTACTCCTAAGAAATTAGGTTGCCTCCCAACAAGTGCTAAGTTTATAGTTTTCAGTCAGACTAAACTCTAATCTTTATATGTTATCTTAACCTAGATTATATACAGGTTTGAAAAATTCGTCTGATCCTTCACCACCAATTCCAAATAGATGGTCTTTTTCCACATAACTAGTTTTATCGTAAATCTCTCTTAGTAGTTTTAATATTTTCTAGATTGGACCTAGGTTTAATTTAACAATTACTGGTAGATTTTTTGATGGACCTAGATATTCATACTTTAGGTGTTCAGGGAGTATTTTCAAATCCAATGGTAGTGTTTCTTCAATAACTGGTTCGATTGGTAATTCTAGTTCTAGTTGATTCTTATGATTAACAATTATCCAAATTTTATTTTCAAATTCTTGGTTCAACCCGAAATTAATTTTGATGTCCTCATGGTTCAAATCATTAGGTTTGTAGACATCGTCTTTGGTCAAGTTTTCTTCATTAGGTTGGTCCAATTCATGTTCTAGGTTAAAAACATTCAGTTCAATGGTCATATTCTCAAACGAGATCTTCATGAGTCTATTTTGGCAATTAATAATGGTATTGACGGTCACTAGAAATGGTCTTCCTAAAATAATTAGGATATGATCCTTTGGATTTAAAATGGGTTCAGTCTCTAAAATAATAAAATCTACGGGAAAGATGAAATTGTCAATCTTAATTAACATGTCCTCTACCACTCCTTTAGGGATCCTAGAAAATTGATCCACTAGTTGCAAGGTAATTCCTATAGGTTTTAGTTCTCTCAACCTTAATTGCTTATATATAGAGTATGGCAGAATGTTTACGCTGGCCCCTAAGTCTAATAAAGCCTTGTCAATACTAGTCTCTTTGATAGTGCATGAAATTATAGGAGACCCTGGATCTTTGTACTTAATTGGCACTTGACTTGATAAATAGGAACTCACACTTACTGCTGGGAAGGCTTTCTTGGATAAATTGGTTGTCCCTTTTTTTGTACATAGGTTCTTTAGAACTTTAGCATAGATTGGTACTTGATGGATCATGTCTAGTAGAGGAATATTTACTTGGACTTTTTTAAACACCTCTAACATTTTATTCAAGTGTTTCGATTATTTATTGGACCTTAGTCGGTTCGAAAAAGGAGCTATAAGCTTAGTGGATCTTGCAAACGGATTTGATGAATCATCGAGTGTTGATGACTCAGGCTCCTTAAGCTGGTTCTAATGGATGGGTTGTTTAGAAAATAGCTCAGATAATGAGTCTTCTTGGCTATCAGGCATACCCACCTTATTATCCACTTGTTTCTTCAATCTTAGGGTGTAAATTACATTCACTTGGTTGACTTGATTTCTATGTTGAGATCGTGGACCATTCTAGGCTCTCGGATTGGGTTCAGATTGGCTAGACAACCTATCTCCCTCTCTCTCACTAATGGTAGAGACTAGCTGACCTACTTGCATTTTCAATCAAGCAATGGCTTGAGTATTGGCATTAAAAGTTAGCCTATGGTTTGCATAAAGTTATTCAAGGTGGCATTGATATCAGTAGTTGATTTTGCCAGGACTTCTAGACTTTTTTCTAGTGCATTGACCTTGCTGCATATGGGTGTAGACACATGATTTATTTTGACTGGTCTCTGCAATTCTAAGGCCTCTAACCTATGTGTTAGGATTGCAATTTTAGCCTCTACAGCTAGGAAAGCTTGAACTTGGTACATTCCACCTCTTGAAGGTGTAGATCTTTTTGGTTCTCTAGTCATTTTTCATTATAAACTCTTCTCGGTTAGGTCTTCTAGAAATTGCTAAGCCTCATTGGGTTCTTTATACATAAATTAACCTTGGCACATGGACTCTAGCATGGTTCTGAAATTTGAGTCTAGCCCCTCATAAACTATTTGACATAGCCTCCAGGTCTCTATTTCATTGTATGGACATTAGGTCAAGAGGTTTTTAAAATGATCAAAATACTTCCAGAATGATTCACCAGCAAGTTGGTAAAATTGGTTGATCTTGTTCCTAATTCTAGCTATTTTATGATGGAGAAAGTATTTTTTTAGGAACACTCTTACAAAGCCCTCTCAGGTCATGATAGATTGATTTAGTAGGTTGTGTAGCCACTTTTTGGTATTATCCTTAAGGGCAAAATTGATTAATATCAGTTTGATCTCATCCTCATCAGAAAATTATTATAACCTCATGGTTGCATAAACCTCTTCAAATTTCCTAATAAATATATAAGCATCCTCTATTTTAGTGAACTTTGGAAGCATATTAATCATTTGAGATTCAATTTCGAAGTTATTTGCAGTAGATTGGGGCAACCTAATGTAAGAAGGCTAGATGGATCCAACTGAATAACATAAATCCTTAAGAGTTTGAGGTAGATTGATTTCTTTCATTTTAGAAACTTTAAGACTTGACATAGGAATTAAGTCAATTCTAACTAGTCGACCCAAAATTTTTCTCCATGAGGGAAGTGGAGAATTCACTTTATTTTATATATTTTGATTTTTTTCTTTTTTTTAGATTTTAATAAAAGGTCATAATTAAATATAGTTTTTTTAAATTTTTTTAAAGAAGAGAGAAGAGGAAGATAGATAGGAAAAGTGTTCTAAAGATGGATCCTAAGGAATCCTAAATATAAAGACGAAAGAAAAGAGTGAGAAGAATTAGTTAAGATTTTTTTTTTTAAATACTTATCAAGCAAATATCTATTCTAGGTTACCTTGATTCTAGACAACTCCTAACTGCCAAGGCTGCCTTAGAGCCATCTAAGTCAAAAATCAACAAGCTAACTAGCTAGATAAGGGTAAGATTAGTGGGAGTCTTCCTGTTGCTTTTCTTAGACACCAATTAGATTGGCCAGGTAATTAAATGGAATCAATTAAAGAACCATCTTTCTTCGAGCTCTTGTCCCTGAACTCCTTTCCTAGACACCAGTCAACTAGCCAATTTTGACCCGATCCAACTCTTTCCGGTGCCTTATCCTAATAAGCTCGAATGTCCCTATGATTGACATCTAATTGATTTAATTTAAGGGTTAGGGTGAATGTAAATGAGAAAACTTATTTATAGGCTAAGGAAGGGTGATGAAATCCCAATCTTATCTTGTTTAGGTTTGTTCCCTTAAAGTAATTTAAATATGCTTATGCACAACCAATAAGAGCAAACAAGTTTTAATTAAAAACTAATAATAAACTAAGATTAATTTAGTTTGCTAAAGGAAAAGGAAAAGGTTAGATAATATACCTGATTTTCAGCACTCACCAATTTTCTACAAGATAAGATATAGAAGTTAGAAAGGTCAGATTAAAACTACTAAAAGCATGAAGAACAAGAATTTAGAACACAATTTGAAACATGCCAATTCTTCAGTAATGATGCCAAAAACTTATTGTGTCTTAAAATTAACTGCAAGCACATGATGTGCAAAGTAGCACATTCAGTGAGTACAGATCGATCCCATGAAGAATTATGTTTGAATTATGTTCAAACCCTTGCTCAGGCGAGCTTTAATAAAGAGTTTAGAGGATTATTTGTTACTTACTACTAAACAGTAAATTAATTGCAGACAATAATAATCTAGAAATCTAGGGCTTTTAAATCTACTAGATCTGTTGGTGCAGAATCTGGTTGACATCGGAACGAGCTGAAGTCGAGGAAGATGAGGTCACCGTCGGTGACCTGCAAAATAAAGTCCCATTTGGAGTCGGTGGTGGTGGCTCCAGTAGGATCCTTCGATAATCAAGTCAGCTCTTCTGACCAACAGAAATGAAGTGCTTAGGCAAGAGTTCCGCAGAGTTTTGGAAAGGAGAAGAGAGCTTCGAGAAAACGTATCTAGAGGATTTTTTTTATAGATGGAGCTTATAGCAGATTGATAGTGACAGCTGCAGCCATCTGGTAGCGGGCTGCTCGAGGTTTGATGGAGTCTGTCATAGAGGAGGGCACCGTCTGTAGCAGACTGATGGTGATAGCCATCGTCGTCCGATAGCGGGTCACTGTCACTTACAGCGGACTGATAGTTACGGCCATAGCCGTCCGGTATTGAGCCGCTCGGGACCGCATGAGGGGTGAAGAGCTTTGACGTATGTCAATTTTAGAGGAGTTTGGACTCCTAAAGGGAATACAACTAGAGGAAATCATTCGAGAGGAATGCTAGCTAAAATCTAGAAGTAATTCATTGGAGGAATCTGACTAAAAGAGAAGTTCGAAAGAAGTTCGGCTCCTGTAGAAACTTAACTGAAGTAGGAGTCCGAAATAAGTTCGACTTCTAAAGAAATCTGACTGAAGGAGTCCAAAAGGAGTTCAGCTCCTGTAGAAATCCAACTAAAGGAGAGATCCAGAAGGAGTCGACTCCTGTAGAAACTTGACTGAAGGAGGAGTCCAGAAAGAGTTCGACTTCTGTAGAAATCCGACTGAAGGAGAGATTCAGAAGGAGTTTGGCTCTTATAGAAATTCGACTGAAAGAGGAGTTCGGAAGGAGTTCGGCTCTTGTAGAAATTTGATTGAAGGAGTCCAGAAGAAGTTCGGCTCCTATAGAAATCTGACTGAAGGAGAGATCCAGAAGGAGTTCGACTTCTGTAGAAACTTGACTGAAGAAGGAGATCCGGAAGGAGTTCGATTCCTATAGGAGTCCGACTAAGGGAGAAGTCCAGAAGGAGTTTGACTGTTGGAGAAGTTTGGCTGGGGCTCGACTACTAAGAAGTTCGATCGACTGAAGGAGTTTGGCTATGGTTTGGCCACTAGAGGAGTTCGGCTGAGGTCCGACCACTAGAGGAGAATTTTCGATCGAAGCTCTTTCATGATTGCTAATTGCATTTTGCCAAGCATCAGACTAGACTTCGACGGGAGCAGAATTTATCCCCAACAATAGTTCCTCTACTTTCGAGTTCAAAACTCGAAGAAAGGAAGTACAAAAAAGGCAACTGCCGAAGTTTTTTTTCGGGCTCTACACCTATTGCGGTTGAAGCTCGGGGGAGATCTTATCTCCAATCGAGGTTGATGTTGAAGTTGAGGCTCGGAAGAGATTTTGCCTCCAACCGAGGTCCAAGGAGATCTTGTCTTTTGTCGATGTTGCGGTTGAAGCTCATGAAAGATCTTATCTCCAGCCGAAGTTGTCGTTGAAGTTGAAGCTCGGGGGAGATCTTGTCTCTAGCTGAGGTCCAGGGAGATCTTGTCTCCTGTTGATGCTGTGGTTGAAACTCATGGGAGATCTTATCTCCAGTTGAGGTTGAAGGAGATCTTATCTCCTATTGACGTAGAAGCTCGGAGAAGATCTTATCTGCAGTCGAGGTCCAAGGAGATCTTGCCTCCTATTGATGTTGCGGTTGAAGCTCTTGGGAGATCTTGTCTCCAGCCGAGGTTGTCGTTGAAGTTGAAGCTCGAGAGAGATCTTGTCTCCAGCCGAGGTCCAAGAAGATCTTATCTCCAATTGACATTGCAGTTGAAAGCTCATGAAAGATCTAGTTTTCTATCGAGTTGAAGGAGATCTAATCTCCTATTGACGTTTGAAGTTGGAGATTGAGAGAGATCTTATCTCTAGTCGAGATTGACATTGAAGTTGAAGCTCATGGGAGATCTTATCTTCAGTCGAGATTGAAGCAGATCTTTCTTCTGTTGACGTAGACATTGAAGCTCAGGGAAGATCTTTAACTCTAATCGAGATTGAAGGAGATCTTATCTCCTATTGACATAAAAGTGAAGCTCAGGGGAGATCTTTATCTCCAGTCGAGGTTGAAGAAGATCTCATCTCTTATTAATGTAGAAGCTCGGGGGAGATCTTATTTTTTTTTTGACGTAGACGTTGAAAGCTCGGGAGAGATCTTATCTCCTGTCGAGGTTGAAGGAGATCTTTATCTCCTGCTGAAGTTGAAGCTTGGGAGAGATCTTATCCCCAACCGAGTCGGAGCCTCTCTTCTCACTACGTCTAAAATGAACGAGGCCTTCGACTTTGCTCATGTTAGGATGAGGTTTTCCTCCTATTCTAATGGACTATAAGGACACATAAGAACTGTTTGTCGGGGCCTTCTCTTCTTACCTCATCTAAAATGAACGAGGCCTTCGACGTACTCATATTAGGATGAGGTTCTCCTCCTGTTCCTAACATGGCAACAGGAGCATAGATGGGCCATTGAATGAGCCTCTCTCCTTCTTCTATCTTAAATAATCAAAGATCTTCGGCGTGCTCATGTTAGGATGAGGTTCTCCTTCCATTCCTAATATGGCAATAGGGGCACAGATGGGCCGTTGAATGGGCCTCTCCTCCTCCTGTCTTAAATAACTAGAGGTCTTCGGCATGCTTATGTTAGGATGAGGTTCTCCTCCTATTTCTAACATGGCAACAAGGACACAGATGGGCTGTTGAATGGGCCTCTCTCCTCCTCCTGTCTTAAATAATCAAAGGTCTTCGACGTGCTCATGTTAGGATAAGGTTCTCCTCCTGTTCCTAACATAGCAATAGGACATAGATGGGCCACTGAATGGGCCTCTCTCCTCCTTCTATCTTAAATAATTAGAGGTCTTCGACGTGCTCATGTTAGGATGAGGTTCTCCTCCTATTCCTAACATGACAATAGGGGCATAGATGAGCCATTGAATGGGCCTCTTCCCTCCTCCTGTCTTAAATAATCGGAGGTCTTCGACGTGCTCATGTTAGGATGAGGTTCTCCTTCTACTCCTAACATGGCAACAGAAGCATAGATGGGCCGTTGAATGGGCCTCTCCCCTCCTTCTGTCTTAAATAATCGAAGGTCTTAGATGTACTCATGTTAGGACGAGATTCTCCTCCTGTTCCTAACATGGCAACAGGGGCACAGATGGGCCATTGAATGAGCCTCTTTCCTCCTCCTATCTTAAATAATTGAAGGTCTTCGGCATGCTCATATTTGGACGAGGTTCTCCTTCTGTTCCTAGCATGGCAATAGGGGCACAAATGGACCGTTGAATGGACCTCTCTCCTCCTCCTGTCTTAAATAATCGAAGGTCTTCGATGTGCTCATGTTAGGACGAGATTCTCCTCCTGTTTCTAACATGGCCACTATTGATTGCTTCTTTCCTATCATCACATAGCTTTTGCGTTGAGAAACAATAATATTAAAATGGAGGAGTTTTATTGAAGGAATATTACTGGTAGTACATTCTTAGATTTTCTGAGTTCCAAGGTCATGGGAGTGTTGTTCCTCCGAGCTCCTTCAGACAATAAGTTTTGGGCTGGACGACCTCCACCACTTCATACGAGCCTTTTCAATTTGGGGCAAGCTTCCCCTGGCTTTGAGGCTAAGAGATGGTGACTCATCGAAGCACTAAGTCCTCCACTTTGAATGTTTTACTTCTGACTCTGGAGTTATAGTATCGGGCCATCCTTCATCTGTAGGCCACCATCCGAATTTGGGCTTTCTCTCTTCTTTCTTCCAATAGATTGAGGTTGACTTTAAGGTCCTATGGATTATGCTGCTCGTTGAAGGCCACGACCTATGCTGATGGGAGTTTAAGCTCGATTGGTATAACTACCTCCATTCCAAAGGCCAAGAAAAATGGTGTTTTCCCAATCAGTAGTCTTTGAGTAGTTTGGTATGCCCAGAGGACATGGTAGAGTTTGTCCACCCAGGCCCCCTTTGTTCTATCGAGCCTTGTCTTGATATCTTGCAGCAGGATCCAGTTGGTCACTTCAGCTTTTTTATTTATCTGTGGATGGGCTACCGATGTGAAGTGATGGAAGATATCTAAATCTTCGTAAATCCTAGCGAACTATCATCCGTTATCCATTATGATAGTGTGGGGTAGATCGAACCGACAGACGATTGACTTTCAGATGAAGTTTCGTACCTTGGCCTCGGTAATTTTTGCTAGTGGTTCGGCTTCGATCCATTTGGTGAAATAGTCGATCACGATCAAGAGGAACTTCCATTGTTCGAATGCTGTCGGAAAAGGTCCAAGTATATCCATTTTCCACTGCGCAAATGGCCAAGGTGCGCTCGGTGGAGTAAGCTCAAAGGTCGGCTATCTTTGTATGTTTGCATTCTTCTGACAGTAGTCACATTTCTTAACAAACTCCATAGAGTCATGATGGTACAAGGTTGGCCAATAGTACTCTTACCGAAGTAGTTTTTATGATAGGGATCTAACTCCTGCATGACTTTTATAAATTCTCTGATGCACTTCCCATAATGCGGAGTTGGCCTCTGAAGGTCGGAGATATCTCAGCAGCGATAGCGAATACGGCCTCTTATACAACTTACCTTCATACAAAACATACTGGGAGGCTTGATTCCTAAGTTTTCGAGCTTCTTTCGGATCATGAGGAAGAACTTTCTCTTTGAGATAGGTAGCTAATGGGTCAATCTAGCTCGGCTCGAGCTCCGTCTGCATAACGAGCTGTGATTCCTCCGAGCTTGGGTATTTTAGAGTCTCAAAAAATACTTCTTTGGATAGTTCGGTCGGAGCTGAAGTGGCTAATTTGAAGAGGAGGTCGGCTCTTATATTTTCTGCCCTCGAAATCTATCGAATGCCAAAACTGCCAAAGGTCGGGGTCAAATTCTTTACTTTCTCAAGATATTTCATTATACCTTCCTCCCATGCTTCATAGTTGCCACTAACCTGGCCGACCACTCATTGGAAATCATTGTAGACTTGAAGCCAGTCTACTTTTAATTCTCTTGCTATTTTCAATCCGACGATCAGCGCTTCATATTTGACCCTATTATTAATTGCAGAAAATTCGAAGCGTAGCGCATACTCGACGACGATTCTCTCAGGACTGACTAAGACTAACCCAACACCTGCTCCAATGGAGTTGGACGAACCATCCACATACAGGGCCCAAAAACCATCGAAAAGGTTGGCACTCTCTTCAGAGAAGCTTGGTTGCAATAATAGAGCACCGATCTCATTTTGTTCAAGCTCAGCATCATTCGGAATGGTACATTCTACTATAAAATCTATCAATATCTGGACTTTAATTGATGGTCGGGGTCGATTGTTGATGTCAAATTCTATGAGCTCGATTGTCCATTTTGTGATTCTTCTGGAAGCATCCGTTCAATGAAGAACTGCTTTTATTGGTTGCTCCATGAGGACCGTTATGGTGTGCCCTTGAAAGTAAGGTCAGAGTCTTCTGACAGCAATTAGAAGTAAGTCACTTTTTCTAGCTTAGAGTATCTGATCTCTACATCCCTCAGGATCCAGCTTACATAGTAGACTAGTCGCTGCATCTTCGCTTCCTCCTTGACCAGGACTGCTGCTAAGGCCGTCGGAGAGACCGTGAGGTACAGGAATAATTCTTCTCTAAGTTCAAACTTTGCCAGTAGTGGGGGTGAGCCGAGATAATTTTTAAGCTCCTCAAATGCTCGTTGGCACTCCATCATCCAGTAGAAGTTCTTTGGTTGCTTGAGAACTCGAAAGAAGGGCATACATCACTCAGCCGATCTCGAGATGAAGCGACTCAAAGATGCTACTTTTTCGATCAGGCATAGAACTTCTTTGATTATTTTTGGAGCAGTCATCTCTAGAATAGCTTGGATTTTCTTTGGATTTGCTTCAACCCACACCTTGACACCATAAACATTAGAAATTTTTCTGATGTCACACCAAAGGCACACTTGGTTGGATTTAGCTTCATCTTGTGCTTCCTGAGTGCACTGAAGGTTTCTTCAAGATCGGTGAGGTGGTTTATAGAAGCTCGGCTTTTGACGAGCATGTCATCCACGTACACCTCCATATTGCGGTCGATCTGCTCCTTAAAGATCTTGTTGATCAGGCGCTGGTATGTTGCCCCTGCATTTTTTAGTCCAAAGGATATAATCCTATAACAATAAAAACCACGGTCAGTAATAAAAGTGATTTTTTCCTCATCCTCCGGTGCCATCCGTATCTGGTTATAATCGAAGAAGGCATCCATGAAGGTGAGAAGCTCGTAGCCTAAGGTTGCGTCTATCAGTTGATCGATCCTAGATAGAGGGTAGCTATCTTTTGGGCAGGTCTTATTTAGCTTTTTAAAGTTTATACACATCCTTCACTTATTGTTTGCCTTTTTGACGAGGATCATGTTTGAGACCCAGGTTGGATAGTTAACTTTTCGGATGAATCCAGCTTGGAGGAGCTTGCCTACTTCTTCTATGATTGCTTTATACCTCTTCGGGACGTGGTTGCGCATCTTTTCTTTTATCGGTCGATACTTAGGATCAACGGTCAGTCGATGTTCTATGACCTCGACATCAATTCCTGGCATATCTGCTGGGGCCTAGGCGAAGACATTCGCATTATTTCTGAGGAAGGTGATGAGTTGCTCCCAAACCTTGTCCCCTAAATTGCAGTCGATCTGTACAGCATGCTCCACATTCCCATCGTTTAAGGGCATAGATATGAGGTCCTCCATAGGCTCACCCTGCTCCTCAATGAGATAATCGTGGACATCTAGCCCATCAATAAGATAAGGGTCGGACTGTTCTTCCTTTTATAGGGCGATTGAGTAGCAGTGCCTCACCAGAGCTTGATCTCCCCTGACCTCTCTGATCCCATGACTTGTCGAAAACTTCATCTTCAAATGATAAGTTGATACCACTATTCAAAGTGCATTTAGACTAGGTTGGCCGAGAATAGCATTATAGGTAGATGGAATCCTTACGACTAAAAAATTGACCTATGTCTTAGCCAGCTTCGAGTGTTGCCCTGCAGTCATAGCCAAAGTTATTATGCCCTCGACTGGTACGGCATCGCCAGTGAAGCCTACCAACGAGGAGTTCATAGGTCCCAAATGGTTATTGAGTAAGGACATTTTTGAGAATGCATCATAAAACAAAACATCAACCGAGCTTCCATTATCTACTAAAATACGATGTACATCATAGTCAACAATGTTTAAAGAGATTACAACCACGTCATTGTGCAGGAGCTGGACTCCTTGAGCATCTACCTCAGTGAAGGTTATGGGTTCTTCAGTCCTCCATCTCTTCACTAATCCCTTGAATTCACTGGCCTTTTCTCGTCGAAGTCTCTCCGAGATTGTGTTGATGATGCCGAGAGGTAGCCGATCTTCTTATTGCTCCTCCCTCCTTGGTGGTTCAGGCTGCGATAGTATTCTTAGCTGATCTTCCCACCCTTCAGATCGATGCCGTAGGAATCGATCGAGTCTGCCTCACCTGATGATCTCCTCGATCTCATCTTGAAGCTGAACATACTCTTCAGTATCATGACCGTAGTCACGATGATAAAGGCAGAACTTGTTAGGATTGCGCTTGTCGGGGTGAGTATGCATCCTTTTCAGTCTCGATAGTTGCTCACTGATTTTCATTTATACTTAGATTTTTGGAGTATTAAGAGGGACGTAGTTATGAAATCTTCGGAGGGGTGAATCCCACCATGCCCTTCTATCGGGACTTCCCTGCCTTCGAGCTCGGGGAGGAGTTTGGGCTCGCTTGTGCTCAAAGAGAGTTTGGGAGCACGACCGAGCTTCACTCGGCTTTCCTTCCACAGCGGGCCTGCCCAGCTTGCTGATTCATCGCTCTTCAATGATTTCAACATCCTTGGCCTTGAAGGCCTCTTCAGCTTAGGCATAACCATCAACCCGAGCCAGCATATCGACAAAATTTTTGGAGTACTTCTTTTTCAAGAAGAACAACAAATCATTCTTCTGAAGGCCGCCCTTGAGTGTGGCCATCGCAACTGACTGATCTAGATTTTGGACCTCCAATGTAGCAGCATTAAACTAGATAACATAAGCTCGAATGGATTTTTCCATCTTCTGCTTAATGTTCAACAAGAAATCTGAACCTCGGCGGGGACGCCGGCTACTAATGAAGTGAGCCACAAACTGATGGCTCATCTGATAAACGAAAAAGATGGTACCTGATTTATGTATCGAGTACTAATTTCTGATGGCTCCCTTAAGAGTGGACAGAAAAGTTTGGCACAAAATGACGTATGGCACATCATGGAGCAGCAACATTATCCGAAAAGCCTCAAGATGGTCGACTGGATCGATGGTTCCATCGTAACTTTCAAACTATGAGAACTTAAAGTTCGGCAGAATCGATTCCTGCATAATTCTCTAGGAGAAAGGATGGTCAGTGCGAATATCATTATCGTGTGAGGAGTGAGTATGATGGAGCTCTTTGATTCGTCGGCTTATTTCTAGGAGCCTTTGATCCAGGAGATCTTTACGATCATTGATCTCTAGGATTTTCTAGTGGAACGAGTGTGAGGCTTCCCCCTGGGTTGAGTCATAGTCTGAGCAAGGGCCCTCCATCATCTGCTTCCCCCTTTCAAAGATCAGAGGTCGGACAGTCCAAGTTGGCTGTCTCCAAACCGAACTGTGGGGCTTTGGAGAAGCCTGCTCCCACCAAATCGATGTTGGAGCCCATCGATGTACGGCCCGCATTGCCTTCATGAGATTGCGAACCTGCTAGACCAGCAGGTTGAGCTGCTTCGCATTTACCATGGCTGCAGGTGGAGCCTGCGTTGCTGGAGCTGAAGTAGGAATGCATAGGTCTGGATGGGATCTAGCTGTAGAGGTCATTGATCGCCAGATCGAAGCTTTCCTGAGAGATATTTTTTCTCGAAGAAGAACTCTAGAGAGAAAGAAGAGAGATCGCTGCTGAGCACTTCTTTAAGAATAACAGTACTCCAAAAATAGGGGGCCCTTCCTCTAGCACCAATTCTATTGGTGCAGAATTTAGTTGACGTCGAAATGAGCTAGAGTTGAGAAAGACAAGATCACCGTCGGTGACCTACAAAATAAAATTCTATCCAAAGTCAATGGTTGTGGCTCCGATAGGATCCTCCGACGATCAAGTCAACTTTTTTGGCCAACAGAAATGGAGTGCTCAGGCAAGAGTTTCGTAGAGTTTTTGGGAAGGAGAAGAGAGCTTCGAGAAAATGTATCTGAAGGATCCCTTTTTTATAGATGGAGCTTATAGCAGATTGATAGTGACAGCTGCAGCCATTTGGTAGCGGGCTGCTCGAGGTTTGGTAGAGTCTATTATGGAGGGGGCACTGCCTATAGCGCCGCCTGTAGCAGACTGATGGTGACAGCCATCGTCGTCCGATAGCGGATCATTATCACCTTTAGCAGACTGATAGTGATGGTCGGAGCCATCCGATATTGAGCTGCTTGGAGCCACATGGAGGGGTGAAAAGCTTTGACGTATGTCAATTTTAAAAGAGTTTGAACTCCTAAAGCAAATATGGCTAGCGGGGATCATCCAAGAGGAATGCTAACTGAAATCTGGAAGCAATCCATTAGAAAAATCTGACTGAAGGAGAAGTCCGGAAGGAGTTCGACTCCTGTAGAAATTTGACTGAAGGAGGAGTCCGAAAGAAGTTCGATTCCTGAAGAAATTTGACTGAAGGAGGAATTCGAAAGGAGTTCGACTCCTGTAAAAATTTGACTGAAAGAGTCCGAAAGGAGTTTGGCTCATATAGAAATCCGACTGAAGGAGAGATCTGGAAGGAGTTCGGCTCCTATAAAAACTTGACTGAAAGAGGAGTCTGGAAGGAGTTCGGCTCCTATTGAAATCTGACTGAAGGAGAGATCCGAAGGAGTTTGGCTCCTGTAGAAATTCGACTGAAGGAGGAGTTTGGAAGGAGTTTGGCTCCTATAGAAATTTGACTGAAGGAGGACTTTGGAAGGAGTTTGGCTCATGTAGAAATTCGACTGAAGAAGAGATCCGGAAGGAGTTCTGCTCCTATAGAAACTTGACTGAAGGAGGAGATCCAGAAGGAGTTCGGCTCCTATAGGAGTTTGATTGAGGACGAAGTCTGGGAGGAGTTCGACCGCTGGAGGAGTTCGGCTGGGGCTCGGCCACTATGGAGTTTGACCGGCTGAAGGAGTTCGACTAAGGTTTGGCTGCTGGAGGAGTTCGATTGGGGTCCGACTACTGGAGGAGAATTTTCGATCGAAGCTCTTCCATGATTGTCAGTTGTATTAGGCCAAGCATCATACTGGACTTCGGTGAGAGTAGGGTTTATCCCCAACAAGACTAATGATTTAGTGAGCCTTTCTAAGATTTCTCTTATGATGTTCCTTGATTAAGATGTAATGCATAAATAAGCATTCAACTTAATTAAAGAACTCTTTTTTCAGTTACTTCTCTTGTATTACCCAAGTATGGACTATGAAGAAATTCTGACCTAACAATAATCTATCAAAGTTTTTCAGGAGAAAGAAGAGAAAAAAAATTAACAAAATTATAGACCTTCTTCCTATTATCCTTCTTGCACCGAATCAAGCATAAACTATAAAGGAATTAAAATTCAATGATAGTCCATCAAGTTTCTTTACAAGAAGCTTGAAGGAAGAAGAACTCTAAATAATAAAAACAAATGAGAAATCTTAAAAAAAAGCTTCTAATCATGGTTTAGTTTCATCACAAACCCTAGATGATTACTTAGCTAGACATGATTTAAATCAAAGCTTTTAAAATTAATTAAGATTAAATTCTATAGTACTTGCTAGAATTTAAATTATAGAAATTAAAAAATTATAGAAATAAACTATTCTAGTGCTAAAATTAAAAATTGCAAGAATTAAATTACAGAAATTTAAACTATCCTATAAAAATTGAATTGATGAAAAAAATAAATTTTTATTACTAATAAAAAATTTTAATATAAAAAAAGATTTTTTAACCTTCAAGCTATTAACAGAATTTAGAGTTAAAACAAAAAAAATAAAAATATAAAAATCTCTCTTGGCCGATCTTTTCTTGGCTAACTCTCCTTCTCAGGTGTTGGAAGGATGGAAGAAAGTGAAAAGATGGATAAAAATTTTATTTGGTAGATATTCCTACCTATCACATGGGCTCCTACAAGAGTTGTGGTATGAAGATAGATATTCAAGATAAAGGCATTAGATTTTATTTATAAGTGTAGGAGAGAGAAAGATTTTATATTTTTTAGATGTGGGACTAATGAAAGAAATAAGTAGTAAGCCAAGAATAGAAAAATTATGTTTATTTATAAAAGCAAAGTTCTTATAAGGGCGATAGCATAGATATTACTTTTATAAGAAATAAAAAAAATAAAATAGCACGACCATGAGTTTGCCAAAGATGAGATCGCATTTTAGGCACTTGTCTCTCTGCAGCTTCGAGCCGTTGCCTTGGAAGACACCATAGCATGTTCGCTTGGAACCCAACTTTGCACGACTTTGAATTAGGATACACTGCATCAATACAAGCATGTGCTGGAATATCTGATGAATAATCAGATTCACATCAAAGCATCAGCCACAGCCAATGCTGGGACTGAAGAAAGTTCAGGCCAACTAGAATGCACTTGATGGAGATGTTCCTGCTGAGGTTGAGGCAGCATCCGCTTGGAATCCAATTTTGCCCAACCTCGGACCAAGGAGCCCTCCATCAATACAGATGCATGATAGATACCTCGGGGAACAATGATTAGGATTGCATCAAAGCATCCCATTAACGCCTCAAGACTAAAGTCTTGGACGAAACCATAGCAGAGGGAGTCTTAGGGGCATAAGATGCAATCTTGACCTATGTTCCCAGAGGCGGCCCAACTCCTTCCTCCTCCCCTTGTGAAGGTAGCATGACCTCAAGCACCACTGAGAGAATCATGTAACCCTACCCTCACGAGGTGCAAGAATAGTGAAAAAGCTCTCAGGGCCAGGAGAACAGCCACCCTCGATAGGAGGAGCAAGATGACAAAGGTCTCAAGATCGAGAGTAGAAGTGTCCTGCCAATGAAACATTCATCATTAGTATCTCTGAATCAGCTGAAGCCAGCCAGTGCTCGTCAGCCTCTTTGGGTGGATGACAGTTACTACGATGAAGGAATAGAGCCTCATCCCCCTCCGAGGGATTGTGCCATTTTGTTGGCATTTTACAAAATAGTTTTCAACACTGCAAATGAAAGAATAAAATAATGGAAGCCCACTACAAATAGGAAAATCCACCATAATTGTTAAGCATCAAATCATGCCAGAAGTTCAAAATTGGATACTTTTGCCGCCCCACAGTTGTATACCAAACTTCGCATAAGGATTATGATTACGATGCTTCTGGAACTGTGTGCATTTAATACCACACAAGAAAATGGGTACATCCCATCAAATATGCACATGAATAGCAAAAAGATTGGTTCATAAATTTTCAAATCAAAATTAAATAATCTAAAGCCTTTCAGGCTGAGGTCATAACTTCTCAGATTGGAGTAAAACAGGAAGATCAAATCAGAAGCAAAAAATCATGGAAAATTAAAAAAAAAAATTCTCTTCATAAAATTTTTCTATACAGTGACTCTGACATGCCAAAATATACAAAAGGCCAAAATACATAAAAAGCTCATGAGATATTTTCCGAGTTGGTGGTGGAAACTTCTGGGACCTCATCCAGAAAATCTAGATCTAATTTCGGATGCCTAGAGGCCACCTCATCTCAGACAATATGTTTTTCTTCATCATAGGCATCAAGCATAAATAAAGCTTTTTCATCCTTAAACTCTTCTGATGCTCGAAAATTATCAATAGCCCTCGAAATAGCAAGCTCAATTCATGCTTCCATGTTGCACTGCAACATGGCCATTTTCTCTTCCACTATTTTTTCCATGATTTGAGCCTCTGCTTTGGACACCTTGACTTTGGCAGATCAAGCTTTGAGCTCCTTAATTTCAGCCACTAAGGACTTATTAATGCTTAATAGCCGAGCATTTTCTTCAGCGGACCTCTTTAATGCTACCTCAGCATCTTGAGCTTTCTTCTCAACAGCATTGGCTCTATCAGAAGCCTCCCTGGCCATCTTTAATAGTTTGTCTTTGGCCACTTTGAGCATTGAGGCCTCCAATTCAAATCTCGATGCTTTAGTTAAAAGATCAATAGTGTTTTCCATAAATTCATTTAAATAATGGACGAGCTGCCAAAATATTCCACACAATCCACAACGAGTAAGACTTAAAACAAAGAGATCAAAATAAAACATAACGATATCTATTTCTCACTCATCTGAATGAAATAGTCCAGAGCCTTTCATCTCTTTGTCTTCAAAAGCTCGGCCAATAGCTTGTTCGCATTGGCAAGATAGAGAAAATTGGAAAAAGCTTTGCATGCCAGATCATAATCTTCCAGAACAGAAGCTTCAAGCGGTACCATGGCTGGTGCGGTCTTGGAAGTTCCTATAGCTTCAATAACCCACACTATACCCGATGTGGTCCTAGAAATACCAACTGATGTGACCCTATCAGTTCTTATAGCTTCAGTAAGCTGTACTCCATCTATCATGACCCTAGAAGTTCCTGCTCCCTTAATCATTCCTCCTCCAGAAAGAAATCAGAGATGTTGGGAGCTAGCAAACTCAGAATGACCTCGCTGAATAAACATTCAATAGGGATCCCAAGGTTCTCCTTAGGAACTAGAGGATTCGAATCATGTGGGACCCACATAACTTGAAAATCCTTGATCTTAGGAGGATTGAATGCTTTGATTTTAGAGGTCGGTGGTGTTGAAAGAAGCTCAACCCAGGCATGGGCAAACCTACCACTAATCGCCTCTGCTTTCCTCTTTCGAAGAGTCTTCGGGCCCAATGCCTTCGATGAACTTGAATCCCTCCCTACGATCCAAAGCGTTAGTTGATCAACATTGGATTCAAGGACCTAAATGAACAAAAATACAAAAGGTAGATATGTACCTTCGAAGCTAACTTTGTGAGGATTTGTGGTGCTCCCAAGCATTAGGAGGCCATGGAAGGAGTTGGGGTGTTGACTTCGAGGAGACTAGGATAGGAGTTGTCCTAGGATGAAAATGGTGTTTAGCCCTCCACGGGCTTAAGATTCAGATGTTGAGGATCTTGAGGGACTTGGTTGGTACTTTGAAGACATGGAACACAAGATGGAGCAAAAAACCAAAGCCGGAGTATGAAGACTGCAAAAAAAAAATTTTCTGTAGGTTAGTCGGCTCAGTCCAGGACTAGGTCGACTAAGTCTCAGTACACAGGCCAAATAGAGAGGAGCACGTTCGGGACTGTAGGCTAGCACACAACTAGGTCAGCTCAGTCTAAAATTAAGCTGATCTAGTCTCAAGTTAGCCTGCTTGGTACTAAGACTGAGCCGACTTAGTTCGTGTGCAGAGCTACGTGAGGGTCTGTTCGGGACTAGGATAGGAACTTATCCTAGGGATCTTAAGGCCTGATTTGAGAGGTCTTAAGGAGGCAAACTCATGTATGGATTGGGTTTAGATCCAAGGGATGAGAGCATGGGAGACATGGGTGTACATAGGCTCGATGAGTGCTTTCATGTATTGGGTTAGTCAGGAGAGTTTTTGGTCAGGCCTAATGGCTATGTATAAATACATAGATTGTATTAGGATTTTAAAGAGAGCAATCAATACATATCTTTTCTTCCTCAATCTCTCTTCTTTCTTCTCTCTTGTCTCTAGTGTTGTTGCCTTAGTTTCTTGAAGAAGCTCTAGAGAGTGGAGGCACCTCGCTCAAGCCCAAGGAGGGAGGCACCCTAGCATAGATCTAGGTGATGATCTATGGTATGCTGCCCTTAGAGAACAAAGATCTCTCCATATCCATACTAAAGATCAAGGGCTTTCACAACATGGTATCAGGGCTTGTGATGTCAAGAGAGGATTGGCATTCTAGCAGTACCATGGTTTCTTACAATTGGTATCAGAGATGGGTGATGCCATGGTGATTGCACCAATATTTGGTATCAGAGCCTGATGGTGCGCGGAAGAGAAGAAGTCATATAACATAAATTAGGAATCTACACGAGTGTTCCATAGTATGTCTCAGATCTATCTTTGTTATTGCTATGGTTTGGCTAACCGAGAGCAGTAAGTTGAAGGTGGAGGTTGAAAGGATTAACGAGAAGAATTTTTTCCAGGGTGGAAGGTTTGGGTGCATGATTTGCTGGTCGGTCTTGGAGGAAAGATCGAGATGTATGATAGGTGACAGATAGGGAGCGCTGGAGTGCTACAGTATCATTTTTCTAAAGATGCAGGGATGAGAGAGTCTCGATGGTGCAGTAGTCGAGGAAGGTATCTCAATAGAAAGCATCAGGATTCTCTATGAAGAGGGCAGTTGATGGTTAAAGAGAGGTTTTTCAAGGGATAATGGTTGAAGGAAGGCTAAAGAAGCTACTATACGTCCTTCGGTTGTAGAAAGATGGGAAAGTATCGGAGATGTGTTCAACGGTTCGACCAGAGCATGAATTTGCGGAGCCTTAGGATGATAGAGATGGATGATCCGTGGAGGTCCAGCAAGTTAGGATTGGATAGCTGTAGAGCAATATAGAGATCAGGCAGAAAGCACTGGACTACTGCAGTAGGGCTTCCCTAGAGGCACAAGATTGAGAAAGGCTCGGTGGTGCAGCAGTCGAGGGAGGTATCTCAGTAGAGAGTGTCAGTAGACATCTCAAGAAGACCTGGAGCAGGTCTCAGGGAGAGTTAGGAGGTCTCTGGGAGTGCCATGAGGTCTCAAGCAGTCAGGAGTATCTTAGGATCAAAGAAAATTTTTTTTTTTGAAATATATCTCTTGATCTGATCAGATCTGAACGAATCTGGTTTGAAAAATCTAGATTTTCCTTCAACTGATATCAGAGTCAAGGTTCTAAAAGTATTTAGATCTGATTTCAAATTTATTCTAAATAGAAAATAAGTAATTTCAGATGTCACATGAGATGTAATTAGATCTGAAATCAGAAAAAATTAAAATTAAATGATTTGGATCTAAGATTGGAGAATATGCATGACTAGTTCTAAAATAGAATAGTTCTATAGAATAGTCTTGTATGTTTTCAATTTAATTTGATTAAATCATATTTTAGATCTATTTATTTACTATTTTTTGATATTATAATTATTATAATAATATTTAAAAAATAATAAATAAAAATTATTTAATTTTAAACATCATATGAGATATGATTGATGCATGTCTAGACTAGTTGTAGAATAGTTCTACATAGTTATCTAGATTAGAATTTATTTTGATTAGATCAATTTAAATCTAATTTTTTAGATTATTATGAGATAATTTAGATCTAAAAATATGCATGATTCGATACATGAGATGTATGCAAAATATGCCATGATTAGATCTAATTTGTATATGAGATATATGATATAGATCTAAAACTGTTTTGTAGTATTGCATGTTCCTGATTAAGGCATTCCTCTTGGCCGTCCGGTCATAAGAACGAAGAAGGGTTTAAAGGCCCTCTCCTTCCATCCGATGGGGTGTTCTTATGATGTGTAGGGGTGCTGCGCGTTCGTCCTTAATTAGAAATCCAAAACTTACTTTCTGCAAAACCCTAGATCCTGAAACCCTAGGATTTATTGTGCATATTTTATTTATAAATCCTACTTAATTAAAAATTAAGATTATAAAATATTAATTAGATCTAAAATTGAGAATTTCAGATCTAAGACATATTCATAATACTGGGTTTCGGACTTGGGTAGCTCAATTAGGTCTAAGCGGTTGATCAAATCGAATCAAGAGTTGGTTAGATGGGATCAACAATGCTTAAATTGACCAGCCTAATAGGATTAAGTCTGGGTCAAGATCGAGTCACGATCAAGCAAGACCTAATTAGGCTCAGAGGTTAGAGTCTGGATTGTAGGCTAACCCAATTGGTTCTAGCTCAACAATTTGGTGTCTAAGGTAAGTTTGGCACATACGATTGACTGATTTTTAATTGGAAGCTACTCGACTTGAATGCATTCTTGTACGAGTTAATGGCATATTCCTTTCCACTGATCTCACTTACCTGGCCATATCTATTGACATAGTTCTGATCTGAGGTGGTCAATAATCTGAGCTAACCCATGCCACTAGGTTAGTCATAATTGTTATGACTATGATAAGTCTAGTTTAATGAGACCTGAATCAATTCTTTCTAAGAAAAGATTAAGTCTGAGGTCTTCCACCATTGTAGATGTGCGGGCCCTTCCCGGGGTTGATTGTTCTCGGCTGGATACAGTGGCTCAGTTGCATCGGAAAGATGCAACCATGTCTATTAGGCATTGGATGCTATGGGCTGGAGGATGAGTTGGGCTCAATATTTTGGATACGGTGAGAGACTCAATTAGGAATCCAGTCTGTGCAAATGGTGGGTCTGACTTAACTAAGGAGTGGATCAATATTTTGGATACAGTGAGATTCATGAATTAGAGATCAAGTTTGGGTGCACCATGATTAGAGAATCATTGAACAAGAGTTGTTCACTCATTGGCTAACCCATCACCAATAACTGTTAGGTGAGGTGATGAGTCAGTTGGTGAGACCGCACCACCCACTAGAAATCATTAATCATGGAGATTTTCGCATCTCTATAGAGGAAGTGTAGGGATCCGAGAAAATAGTGGGAGCTAATTTATTTAAAAATAAAATTTTTAAATAAATTGGTCAAGTCATAATTACAGTATCTAACTAGAATCTTTGACTCTCTATAGAAAAATATCTGCGTCCAACCCATTAGCATGTATCCTGGACACACATAGACTGACCAGATCCAATTATAAAGATTGGCTCAGAAACTATAAAATTATTTTGGATTTCGAGAAGTTAACCCATGTATTGGACCAGGACCCTCCCACCTTACCAGCCCATCCATCCACTGAACAGAGAGCATCTCTGGAAAAATGGATAGATGAAGATAATAAGGCCAGATATTACATGTTGGGCTCGATGTCTGATGAGCTCCAATGCCAACATGAAGATATCGAGACTGCTCGCCAAATGTTGGCTCACCTGCAGGAGATGTTTGGTGAACAGAGTCGCGCAGCCAAGTATCAAGTCACGAAATGACTTTTTAAGGCTAAGATGCGTGATGGGCAGTCAGTCCAAGATCACTGTCTGATGATGATCAAGGACATGGAAGAGCTTGAGAAGCTCGGTGTGAAGTTAGACTTGGATCTGTAGAATGATATTATTCTGCAATCCTTGACTGATGCATATGGGCAATTCATCATGAATTACCACATGCATAAACTTCAAAATTTCCTTGGCCGAATTAATGAATATGCTGGTCACCGCTGAGCTTTCTATGAAAGATTCTAAAGGCTCAGTTCTTGCTATGGAACGGACTTCTTCCAAAAGAAAGTCTTATGAAAAGAAAAAGAAGTCTGTGAAAAAGCAAAAGATGGAAGGAGCAAAGAAGAAGAAGGCAAAGCCAAAGATGAAAGCCGCTACCAAAGGAAAGTATTTTCCATTGCAACAACGATGGCCATTGAAAGTGGAACTGCCCTACTTACCTAGCCACCCTGAAGAACAAGAAGGAAGGTCCTTCTGGAGGTATGCTCATTATTGAGTCTAACCTTATAGTTTCTTCTGCATCCAGTTGGGTGCTTGACTCTGGTTCTAGTGCTCATCTATGTGCACTTCCATGTAGGGTCTTGAGGATAGCAGGAGGTTGAGGGATGGAGACATGATCCTATGCATTGATAATAGAACAAGAGTTGCTGCAGTGATAGTGGAAACATACCCTCTTCGATTACCATCTGATTTAGACTTAGTTTTGAAAGACTGTTATTATGTGCCTGCAGCTAGTAGGAATTTGATTTCTATTTCATGCTTAGCACTAAGAAGGCTATGTGATTACCTTCTTTAAGGACCATTGTAACATTCTTTATGAAAGAAATAAAATTGCAAATGGTTTCCTTATTAATGGTCTTTATCAGCTACATATTGATGTACCTATTCTAACTATCGAGCAAAATGTGAATGCCAAATGACCTAGGGATAGTCCAAACGATAGATATCTATGGCACCTGAGATTAGGTCATAGAGCAGAAGATAGGATCAACAAATTGGAGAAAAATGGGCTATTGAGTCCATTGACTTTCGAGTCATATCCAACTTGTGAATCTTGTCTTCAAGGCAAAATGACCAAACTTCCCTTTTGTAGGACATGGGGAGAGGGCCACAGATCTCCTTGCCCTAGTACATACTGATGTGTGCAGCCCATTTGATGTGCCGGCTAGAGGCAATTTTGTCTACTTCATTATCTTTATCGATGATCTGTCTAGGTATGGGTATGTGTATCTTATGAGACACAAGTCTGAAGCTTTTGAAAAGTTCAAAGAATTCAGACATGAAGTAGAAAAACAAACTGAAAAACCCATTAAGATTCTTCGATCAGATCGAGGAGGTGAATACCTTAGTCGAGAATTCCTAGACTATCTCAAGAAAAATGGCATAGTCTCTCAATGGACTCCACCAGGAACACCTCAACTCAACGGAAATTTCAGAATGGAGAAATCGGACTCTATTGGATATGGTCCGATCCATGATGAGCTTCACAGACCTTCCCTGATTTTCTTTGGAGGACACTCATTATTAACTTCAATTTATCTACTGAATAGGGTTTCCCTCTAAAACCGTTCCTACCACACCGTATGAGATATGGCATGGTAAGAAATCAAGTCTGAGTCATCTCAGAATTTGGGGTTGTCCGGCTCATGTCAAAAGACAACAAGCAGATAAGTTAGAGTTTAGGTCCTTTCAGAGCTCGATTCATAGGATATCCTAAAGAGTCATTAGGATACTATTTCTACATTCCAGAAGACCACAATGTGATTGTGAGTCGACATGCCATCTTTCTTGAAAAATAGTTTATTCAAGATAGCAGCATTGGAAAGCAGATTAAGCTTGATGAGAAAGTCTTCACAAGTACAACAAGCTAAGGACCAATTGGAACCAAATCAGGTTGAGCCAATAAGAACACTACCTCCTCCACCTCGTAGATCGAAAAGAGTTTTCCATCCCCCTGAAAGATACTTAGGTATTATTTCAGAGGAAGTAGAGAAAATGTTCCTCGTAGGTAATGGTGCTCATGGTGATGATCCCAAAACCTACAATGAGGCGATATCAGATATCGACTCCGAGAAATGGCTAGAGGCAATGCAGTCAGAAATTGACTCGATGCACTCAAACCAAGTCTGGACCTTGGTAGATCCACCAGAAGGTATAGTACCTATTGGGTGTAAATGGATCTTCAAGAGAAAGATTGGTGCAGATGGGAATGTGGAGACATTCAAGGCTAGACTAGTGGCAAAAGGTTATAGTCAATGCGAAGGCATTGACTATCAGGATACCTTTTTCCCAGTGGCTATGCTAAAATCCATCCGCACATTGCTTGCCGTTGCAGCCTATTTCGATTATGAAATATGGCAAATGGATGTGAAAATGGCATTCTTGAATGGATATCTTGAGGAAGATATCTATATGGAACAGCCACTAGGTTTCACATCCAGTGATACTGATCATAAGGTTTGCAAGCTGCAAAGATCCATATATGGACTTAAGCAAGCATCTCGGAGCTGGAACACTCGTTTCAATGATGTGATCAAAAAGTTTGGTTTCATCAAAAATGAAGAGGAACCATGTATTTTCAAAAAGGATCAGTGGGAGCGCTGTTGTCTTTCTCGTATTGTACGTGGATGACATCCTCCTTATTGGGAATGATATTCCCATGATGACAACAGTCAAATTATGGTTGTCCAAGGAATTCTCCATGAAAGACCTAGGTGAAGCATCCTTTATTCTAGGAATTAAGGTCTATAGGGATAGACCGAATAGGATGCTAGGACTTTCACAGAAGATGTACATAGAGAAAGTACTAAAGAGGTTTAGTATGGAAAACTCTAAGAGGAGATTAATACCCTTCAGACATGGTATTCATCTTTCCAAGAAGATGTGCCCTAGCACACTTGAGGAAATAGAATGCATGAGCAAGATCCCTTATGCTTCTGCAATAGGGAGCCTCATGTATGCCATGCTATGTACACGACCTGATATAGCCCATGCTGTGAGTGTCACAAGCAGATATCGGTCAAATTTAGGTGAAGAACACTGGACTTCTGTGAAATGTATCCTTAAATACTTGAGAAGAATTAAGGATATGATGTTGGTCTTTGGTAACGGAGAACTCCAAGTCCAGGGATATACAGACTCCGATTTCATGTCCGATATAGATGATCAAAAGTTGACATCTGAGAGTCTGTTTGTGTGCAATGGTGGTGCTGTTAGTTGGAAGAGTTCCAAGCAAACGGTGATAGCAGACTCCACCATGGAAGTAGAATATATCGCTGTATCAGAGGCTATGAAGGAAGCATTTTGGTACAAGAAGTTTGCTGCAGAAATCGGAATAATGCCATCATATGCCATTCCTCTATACTGCGACAATAATGGCACCATAGCCCTTGCTAAGGAGCCGAGGTCTTATCAAAAATCTAAGCACATTGAGCGGTGATAACACCTCATCCGTGATTATCTCGAGAACGGTTATGTCGAGGTCAAGAGAGTTAACTCCGCAGATAATGTGGCAGACCCACTTATAAAGCTGTTGGACCAGTAGAAGATTGAAGCCCACCTTGAGAAGATGGGACTTAGACTTGTAGCCAATTGACTTTAGGACAAGTGGAAGATTGTTAGATATATGTGCCCTAGAAGCCAGAATTGGCTGACACTTGTAATACACTTCTAGGGGCAAAATTATAATTTTGACTATAATCAATAAAATGGGTTATTTTCTATTACATATGTATATTTAGTGTCTGTGATACATCCTTTGAGTTAATGGTAATAATAATTCATATTTTCAAGAGTTGAAAATTTAAGACATGAATAATCATTATTAACTCATAAAATGCTCCCGACCATAGGATCATCACGAGGATGGTGATTGATCCGGAAGGTTGGTGTACAATCGCTTCTCTTTAGTAGATGAGTCTTGAGTCTACGGTGTGGAGACACCGGAGCGAGAGTATAGGTACTCGTTAGAGAACGAGGGCACTGAGCGTGACCACCTCGAGTAGTCATTAGGAAGTCTACCTTCTCGTCAATGACTGACTCGATGCTGCAGTAGTGTGTCTGGTTCTTTGACCTGAGGTGCATCGGCAGTTCACCTTGAGGGTGTTATAGTTTGACTACACCATTACTCGGTCTCCTAGCCATATGGAACCCTGAGGTGTATGTTGGCTATAGCATGTTCATTGTAGGAACTGGATAGCATCAAGATGGAATCTATCTACCTCGGTGGTAGAGGAGCAGCCCTATGATGATCATGAGAATCAAGTCCTGAAGCCCATGGCCATGGCAGAGTGAAATAATAGAAAGAGTTTCTATTTAGCTTTTCACATTGGACTTGAATCGAATGATTACATCATATGACAGAGACTAGGGTTTGACGAGTTCACCTTAACCCTAATCTGATCGGGGCTCAAGATAGAAGAACTTAATCACACAGGTAGCTGCACCAAGAGGTTCGCATTCAGCTCTGATGGGTTGCCACCATATACTGCTAGGTGTCACTGGTGGATTTTGGGAGCAATTAGAATGATTTAGATGATCGATCATTCTAGCTGTTCGAATCAGAAGAGTTCTGATCCATCGAAAGGAGTTTCGATGATGTCGATGATAGAGATCATGACATATCCCATTACCATACAGAACTGAACCTAACTGGGTCACACAAATAAGGGTTTGAATCTGGTGATCATCAATTGAACTGATCCAAGTTCAATTGATCTGAATGAGATTCAATTAGGTTCAAGAAAATCGTGCTAGCACTCGATTGAACCTAACGTTCTTCTTTTACTATCATAAATAGTTGTCCTGACTGAGCCAAAGGAGTTTGTGCTCATTTAGAGGCCTTCACTTTGTCTGACTGGAGCTTGTCCAAGTCAGAAAAGGTTGTCTTATTTTGTAAGACATTACCTGCCATTTTTGGTCACCTGCCATTTCTCATCCTTTGACTTTGGTCAAAAGTTGACCTTTGACTGGTCAAATGTTGACCATTGATACTTTGACTTTTGTCCATGTATCACGCACCTATTGGAGGGCTGGTGGGGGCCTGTCCCCCTGCCAGAACCTGGCAAGGAGGAGGGCGCATGCCACCCTTATCATGTGCCCAAGCTGGAGGCGCCTAGGAGTTCCTATTGGACAGGGACTCCATCTCCTTTTTGGATTCCGATTAGAGTTCTCCTAAGAACCAACTTTGACTGGTCTTAGGTGTCCTCTAAGGAGGAATCCAGGGGACTCTATTCCCATCAATCAGATTTAGATCTGATTTCATAAAAAGTTATGATTGGATGGAAAGAAGAGGAGTTGGATCACAGATAGTCTATAAATAAGACCTTGCGCCCAACTCAAAATATAATTGGAGAATCACAATTCTCCACGCCCCAAGGCTGCTTCTCCTCTCCTCCTCCATGCCAAAGCACCTTCTCCCTCTCCTCTCCATGTCCAAAGAGGTTTGGATTCTTGGTTGGTGCAATCTAGACGAGAGAAAGGCGACTGAATATTTAATTTTTTATTTGAATACTTGTTAGGCTATCTTTCGTCAGAATCGAAAGAGCCATGCAGTCTAGGAGTATACGCACACTCTACGTCGTGAGTCTATAGTCAGTCGTATGCATAGAGAGGTAGTTATTTCTAAATCTTACTAGATAAATTAAATTCATATTTTTTTATCATCTTTCTGATAAATTTATTCTTTGTTATAGCTGATGAGAGATGGAGTGATGCCCAGTCATAGCAAGATCTTTCGATCCAGCCACACAGATAAGATGGGCAGATCGATGAATGCCGCGATTGGGCATATTTTTGTAAGTTTTAAATATATTAGTATATATGATTAGTATTATAGTATTTTTTATAAAATTTTATTTTAATTTATAATTACAGGATTAGTTAGATGTGCTCGTGAGCAAGGACCCGGATACCTCTAGGCTCCATGACCATCTACCTCAAATCTTAGGGCTTGAGCACTCTAGGAGGATCTGATGCAGGCCTGGACACACGCCGATGAGCTACTGATCCAAGGCAAGCATCTCCTCATAGACTTTTGGTATCATCAATCGAAAAGAGCTTGACGAGATGTTGGCATGGGCAGATCATACTGCGATGCGGGTAGATTGGGCTGAGGAGTGTGCATCTCATTTGGAGGGCATCGTGAGAGACATGATGTCGATGCTCAGCATGCATTTTGGAGTCACGGGCTTCGAGGATATGTTAGCCCACATTCTAGCTCCAGCTCCAGCTCTAGCTCTGGCTCCAGCACCAGCTCCAGCTCCAACTCCAACTCCGACTCCAGCTCTGGCTCCAGCTCTAGCTTCGGCTTTGGCTCTGGCTCCCGGTGACGACGATGATGATGTAGATTTAGAAAACATTTGATGTATTTTATTTTTTAAAAAAAAATATTATAATAAATTTTATTCGATAATAAAATTTTAGTATTTTAGAATAATTTTTATATTTATTATATTTCTCATGTTATATATCTATATTTATTAGGTAAAATATATAAAAAAATAAAAATTTTAATTTTTTTAATTATTCAAGATCTACGACAGTAGTTTTATAACTATTGCCATATCTGTGCCAACCACTGTCATAGGTTTCTGATGCAAATGGTGCCAATCACTGCATTAAATCTATAGCAGCAGTTAAGAAACCACTGCTATGGATTATCTATGGTAGCGGTTATGTAACCGCTGCTATAAATAACCTATGGTAGTGGTTACATAACCGCTACTATAGGTCGATTTATTGCAGTAGTTCATAAATCATTGTAATAGGCTATCTATGGAAGCAGTTTAAACAATCACTACAATAACCACTGTCATAGAGCTACAGCGATGGCTTCAATAGCAGTGGTTAAATAACCGTTGCTATAGCCTATGGCAGTGATTTTTTGGGCTACGACAGCGGTTCATAACAGCTTTCGTAGCCCTTTTTTATAGTAGTGGGGGGCTAACTCATGTATTGATCGGGTTTAGATCCAGGGGATGAGAGCATGGAAGACATGGGTGTACATGGGCTCGATGAGTGCTTTCATGTATTGGATTAGCCAAAAAAGTTTTTGGTCAGGCCTAATGGCTATGTATAAATACATAGGTTGTATTAGAATCTTAAAGAGAGCAATCAATACAGATCTTTTCTTCCTCAACTCTCTTCTCTCTTCTCTCTAGTGTTGTTATCCTAGTTCCTTGAAGAAGCTCTAGAGAGAGGAGGCACCTCCCTCAAGCCCAAGGAGGGAGGCGCCCCAGCATAAATCTAGGTGATAATCTATGGTATGCTGCGGTTTGGCATTTGGGTGGTACCATGGTTTCTTACAAACTTGACTAATGCCTATGTTGAATAGGATCTGCTCGGACAAGAGCACCTTTAACTTTGGAATCTAAAATCCATGCAAGCTTTTTAGATCCAGTTTCAAGTGTTGGTTTAGTGGTGGATCTTTTAACAAGGCCTCTCGAGGCTCCCCCTAATCCATAAAATCCCAGTCTTCACCTAAGGTGCAAGAAACAAACAAGAATCATCTTTTCTACCCATGAATGGTGGAAGGAGCGCCTTGGATTAACAAGAGGATATTCCTCCTATTCTTGAGAGTCACGTACCATCAATCGCAAGCTTCAGGATGCCTCTTAATAGTGAAATGATAACGAAAAAGGGTGACGATAGGTTCCCACCCAGCCAAAATATATGCTACAGTAAAACCACAAATATGCCACCATGAATTCGGCACCACCGAGCATAATGACATCTCAAGAAAATGAAAAAGAATGATAAAAATGTGATGAATAGAAAATCTTAACCCAGCTTGGAAGCATTCCTCATATACGTCGATCCGACCCGAGGGAGGACTGCAAATATGTTCCTCTACCTTTGGAACCTCAAGTTGGAACTTTGGAGGAAAGTGGAACTAACTATGGATCAGTATCAATTTCCTCTCCATCATCTCTAATTGAAAGGCCAATGGGGCAAACTCGAGATCCCCAAAAATAGCCATCTTTTGTAGAAAGAAAAAACTAAAAATGAATCGAGAGGAAAAGAAGACAAATAGAAGAAAGCAGAATTTAACTTATTCTCCAGAGACTTTATATACAAGTCGGATCAATAGAAATCTCTAATGATTTATCTTCTCAGAACATTGAATTCAAAAGACAGGAACCGATACAACTTGGACATGCGGCAATCACATATCAAGCGCAACCCCCATTGTTAATATGACAAATGGATACTGACGGCCAAAATCATACTACACTGTCTGTAAAGGAATGTGCAAAGACGTGCCGCAAAAATTAGCATGCGAATGGCGGTTTTGATTCTATTCCTTTTGGATTTTTTCAAATTATCTCATGTATACATAAAAAATGATAAAAATGTGGTTCATATCAAAAATCAAATCTAATAGCTCAGGGTACTATACAAAAAGAAGAAGTAAATCACTTCGGCAAAAAAAAAGTTCCCTTCATAAATCCTAATGCTATATTTTGGTTACCAAAAAAGAAAAAAAACTTCTTAACATCCCATCCCAGAAGGACCATCTTCAACCTCCACTTCTTTTGTTTGCATGGTTGAGTTCATCTTATTCATCCCCATGATGATATTGGATGCACTTGTGAACCTTCCGAGGCAGACACATATAACAGACCTTAAGCTCTCATCTGATTGGTCTGTCTGCAAACATTCAGTGACGTCTGCAGAAAGATGTGCTAAAGTGATCTCTTTACATCTCTCAAAGCCTATAGAAAATCCTAGCTTACAAGCCTTGACCATGAAGTCAATTCTAGTCTTTTCCAATCAGTTGAATCTTTCTCTCACCGCTTGAAGTTTGGTTTGGGATGCTGAAGGTTTTTGGGTTGTCGGTCCCTTTATATATAAGGAAACTTTGGGCCTCCGAGATATCTTCCCTTCATGACAACCCCTGCTGGATGATCTAGGCCTTTTAATCAACTACCTATTGGACCCTCGAGGAAGATGAACTTCTGATGAAGAGCTTCTCCTCCCCTTAAGCATCCACTTTAGGTGTTTAATGTCATCATGAGCTCGATGGCAATCCCATTTGGCTTCAGACCTCTACCTCTCAAGAACTTTAATCCTCCGGCAAACCCTACTTAACTCATCGTCTCAACGATCGATCATTTTTTGGGCCTCAGAAAGTGCCTTCTTGGGCCTCAATTTTCTTAATCAAATCAGCATTTGCAGCCTTTTCCTATTCCAAATAATACTTAAGCCTATCAATCTCCTTCTTTGCCTCAACGAGCTCCAAACATCAGGCTCCGGAGTTAACCCCAACAAAATTAGCTAAATAATAGCTAATTAAGGCTAAAGACCTCAAGGCACCTGCTATCTGATGTTGAGCACCTTCCCCATCCAAAGCTCATTTGTTTGTAAAAGAGAGTTGACCCCCCAAAAACTCAACAGCAATCTTGAGATTATCGACAGCTGAGGAAGAAGAAGGGTTGACCATGAAACCTCCACCGGAACCTTAGCTGATTGCGTGCTAGATGTAGGAACTTCCTATCTTGGTGGATCAAGGACTTCAACCACTTCGACTGAAACAAAAAATTCAGTCACCTCTGTAGTCTCTATAGATCATTTAGGGAGATTTTTTATCATTTCCATGATGGCATGCACCAGAGAAGCTACCAGAATTGTCTCCATAGTAGTTTCCACTGCCAAATCTATCACTGCATCGGTGATCTTCATTATCGAATCCCCTAGCTCAACCTTGGCGTCAGCCACTAAATTTTGTGGATCGCTCATCAGTAGAGATTCATGTCCCTTTATATTGGGCAGAACAAGAAGAGGAACAACCAGAGGAGCATTATCTGAAGCCCCAGCTGTGGAACTCCCGCAAGCTTGAGATTGGGCAGATGAGGCTCTAGTTCACGTCCTTTGAGCCAATAGTGTTTTCAACCTCTTTGCCATCATGGGATCTATTTCCCTAGAAACTCATGAAGAAAAACTTTGAATAGAGGAATAAGGAACATGGGAGATGTTGTAGTCACAATCACGCTTCTCTCTCACGCGCACACCCGCCAAATGCACTTAAAAGAAGGGATACGAAGGCGAATGGACACCCTTTTAAATTATTTCCTCAAAATGATCAGCGGACGGGTAGATCTCTCAATCACAGCTACTTTTGCACTGGGAGATGACGCCATCAATAATTAAATACTGGAGTACAACTAAAAATAAAGGCATAAATCGTTCGATCTAAAGGATCGCTTGGAAATAGTCCTTTTGTCTGATTCTCAAACTTAGCACTAGTAGGTAGTGTTATTGTGATAATGAAAATGCCTTAGATCGTATGATCAACATCCAAAACACCTTAGCTCAGATCACATACGTCAATATCCTGAGGTCGAGGAAGTTACCTCAATACCTTTCGAGCTAGTGGTCGAGCTTCGATAGAAGATCTGAGCTATTCTATTTGACAGTGGCTTGGATAACATTTATGACTTTTAAACCACCTTAGATGAGCAGCTTTCTAATATTCTCGATGACCCATCTCATGGAGTAACAACGGTCTAGCTGTGATCCAACCATGAACAAGCTATTTTTTACTCCATCTAAACTCACAGGAGTGGATAAGGCATCCCAATTCTGCCAGTAACGACCTTCTCACTCTAAAAAGCGGCCTTAATCTCACTATGATGTTATCAGCAGTCCAAAATTAGCAGAACAGCAAAATGTCCACAAAATACTTTCTCTACAAATATTACAAATCCAGAGGATCCAAGTAACCCAGAAATTTCTCTCAGAGAATCCATTGTTGCTTCTTTTTTCTCTGCTAACTTGAGCATCAGAGAATCCTCGCCGGAGTCAAATCCTCTAGTCCGGACTTTATTTTGCAGATCACTCCATCACTTCCTATAAGAAGCTGACCGCTCCATTCTCAAAGCGAACTATTTTTAGCAACAACACTTGCTATCCATAAATGGATGATACATGGAACATGTAAGCCTTGCCATCTGTTTTAGTGCTAAATGTCATCTATGTCTATATGATACATTTCCCCCTTTACTCATGTATTTAACTTCCATCCTTGACTGCAATTTTTCTCTTGACCATTCAATTGCAAAGCATATGGTAGCAACTTTATTAGGAAATTTCAAATATTCAAAGCATTGCTACAAATATTATTGATAGCATAGTTGATACCTAGAATATGCTGTAAGATGGTCCAAAGGGGAAAATGCATGCCAAAAATAAGTGAACTATTTATTGGTTAATAAATTAATCCTCAGAGAAATCATGCTCGTGTAATGGGTGATTTAACCTTGTTACATATTATATTCATCGTTTCATGCAGGCGGCTTCCATAACTATCTTTCCAAACAAAATTCCTTCTTTTGTATATTCTAATCCTCTAATTTCTTTACTAATTTTTATAAGCATTTCTAACTTATTTACTTATTAATTTTTATTTTTTCAGCTTAATGATCATTGGTTTACAATGGTGGAGTTGGATTCCTTTATAGCTGGTTTAGCTTCTATGGGATATGTAAAAGATAGTACAACTAGGCAAGTCATTGAGGAGTAGAGATTTATAGAGCAGAGCATTGTACATGAAGATGATACTGGTGCAACCTCAAAGAAAAGATTTTGTATATGTCTAGATACATATATTTTTAATAGTCACTTAAGCTCTAAAATAATATATATATATATATATAATATTTTCTTTTCTTTTGCAGATTCAGGCTGGGGATATGATGGGTGGTGCCAAGAAAAGATAGGGATTGTATTGCTGATGGCTTCATAGGTTAATGAATTCTTAGATTTTGCAAAGTTAACTTTTTGGTATCATCAATTCAACTTTATTTTATTCTCTTTTTGGTGTAGCAAAAATGAGCTTAGAACTATGTATAAAGTACAGAAGATTAGCTAAAATTTATTTATTTCATGTTTTAAGTTTTAGTCTTTACTTTTTTTTATATTCAGAAATATGATGGTATATAGTCTTACTTTTTGGATTTTGATAAAATAAAAAAGGTAATTGAGATAATTTTTTTGAGACTACCACTATGTATATTTACTTTTCATTAATACAATGGTGAAAATTATCTTATTTATAGTTGTTTCATCTCTTTGAGGCTATTAGTTTTTATATATTATTTAGTGGTACAGGATGCTTAAATAAGTTACCAACACATTATTTCTATTTTTATTTATTATTATAGATGATCCATATTTTGAAATTGGATAGGATAGTAATGTCTAAAAGTTGATTATATATTCATATTTTATTATTGATAGTAGAGATCTATTTATATCTATGCTTTGGTAACTTCTATGAATTTTGATCCATGTGTATTTAGTTACCCATGTTTAATAAAAATGTGTGTACATTAGGTTTATACCTATGTATACAGTCTTACCTACGTTAGATGTTATGTGAGTAAAGTAGAGGATATACACATGAAAGAAAATAATATGAGTATAAGCTATACCCACATCAGACATACCCATATTTAACCAAATGTATGCACCAACGTGGGTTTAGACGTATTCCCATGTTTTTTAAGCCTTTATCCATGTATCTTTCACGTGGGTGTATCTTTGCTTTCTTATAGTGGAATGATTTTTAAATAAAGTTTTGATAAATATATTCTTCGTAAATTTTTAGTTTCTTAAAGAATTATATCCAATTCAAGCTTTATTGAAAATAGCTTTTTGATTAATTAAAATAGATTGAAGTTTTTGAGAGCCAATTAAAAACTTGTTAAGCATAGGCTTCAATGTTTCAATCTTTTTCTTAATTTAGTATTTTTTTTTACAAAAGATTTTTTAGATTTCAAAAGCTTCTCTTTTTCTTTAATCAAGAATTTTTTAGATTTTACAAATTTTTTTCTTTAGCTAAGATATTCTTTTTCTTCAATAATTTTTTTTTTCAATCAAAATTTTATTCTTCAGTCAAAAATAGATTTAATTTTTTAAGTTTTTTATTTTTTAATTTTAACTTTTTAAATTCATCCATTAAATTATTAAAAGATTCAAATAATTCATCAAAGATAAATTTAAAGCAATTTTCTATATTTACCTCATTATTGAGAGCCATGAGGCAAGGATTTGCAATACCTTCTTTCTTTTTCTCATTTTTCTCTTCTTTGCTTTGCTCCCTCTTTATCAATGCCTTCTTTTTCTTTTGTTTCTTCTTTTTCTTTTTCTTTTTATCCTTACGAGCCATAAGGCATAAGTTGGATGAGCTTCCTTATCTTCTTAGGAGCTTGATTCTTCTTTTTGATTTGCTCCCTCATAAGTTCTTTTCAATTTCTTTCATATATGTTTTGTTAAAATATATGAAGAAATTATATTAAATACATTTAGATCTAAGGAGCAATAAAGCAAGTTCATGGTCTTAGCATTTAGTTGCATTATTTTTTTATCAACAAACGATGCATTGTGTGTAAGGGCCATTAACAATAATCTTTCATAGATTATAGTCATGTACTTGAATGAAGATGATGAATACATTAATTATAACATAAAAAATATTATGAATACATTAATTATAACATAAAAAATATTAAAATCTATGCTATTTTTTTATTCATATTTGATACTTTTTATGATCTTTGTAGGAATAATTAATTTTAAAGTCTTAATTGCAAACCAACTAGAAATGGCCTTCCAATACATGCAGATGAAGCTTCAGTCCAAATTCAGGCTTGTTCCATGCACGATATGCAATGATACAAAGATGCGTGGTTAGGATCCAATGAATAAAAGAAAAAAAGAAATAAGAAAAAGGGGGAAAGAAGAGAAGCTGGACACGTGTTTTGGAGGAATTTTTGGTGGCATTTAACCTTTGGAGTGGGACCCATACAAAGAATTTAAAGGCAATAGGGGTTCTGCCATTACGGTGAAGGCAGCACATTGAGTCACGAAAGTTCATGCAATTGATTTGATGGAGCATGTGGATGCATGCGCAAGTAGCATGGGACCCTCGATTTCTTAAACTTTTGGATCGATTTTTAAATGGAAAACACGGGAGGCCTTGGACATGCACGGAACAAGAGGCCAAATGCGGGGTCACACATGCAAATGCAGAAATAGTAGCTGGGCATGAGGCAAAGATGGCAACGCGCAAAGAAGGAAAAAAAAATCTTTAGAGAGAAAGAATTTGGATTTAATGGCAACTCTCCTTCTTGCCCTATCTTTTCTTTTTCCTTTCATCTCATTCATCTATTTTCTTTTATTTTTCCATCTCAACCATCCATTCTCTTAGAATGCATCTTTTTATTAGTCCCACATCTAAAAATTAGGAAAACCTCTTCCCTCCTAATACCTATAAATAAAGCCCAATGCCTCTACCTAAAGATATCTCTCCACACCATAACTCTTGTAAGGGCCCGTGTGACAGGCGAGAATACCTATCCATAAAATTTTTATCTATCTTTTTTCCACTTTCTTTCACCCTTTCAACATACGAGAAGGAGAGATAGCTAGAAAAAGTATACCAGAGGAAAGTCTGTTCTTTTTATTTTCTTGTTTCAGCTCTAAGCCCTATTATGGCTTTGGAGTCAATTTTGTATTAAATTTTTATTTTAGCAATAAAATTTTATGTTAATTTTTCTTTAATTATTGCTTGTGTAATTTAATTTATGCAATTTAAATTTAGCATATATGATAGTTTAATTTTTTTATTCTACTTATTTAATTTTTGCATCTTTTTTATTTTTTATAATTTAAATTTCAATAAGTAGTATAGAATTTAATTTTAAATATTTTTTAAGTTTTAATTTAAATCATGTCTAGCTAAGCAATCCTCTGAGGTTTGTGATGAAGCTAAACCATGATTAGAAGTAATTTTTAGGATTTCTTCTTGGCTTTATCTTTTTAGTTCTTCTTCCTTTAAGCTTCTTGCCAAGAGATTTGATGGACTATCATTGGATTTCAATCCCTTTATAGTTCATACTTGATTCGGTGCAAGAAAGATAATAGGTAGAAGACCTAAATCTTTGTAAATCTTTTTTCTTCTTTCTTGTGGAAAATTTTGATGGATTATTGTTGGATCAGAGTCCCTTTATAGTTCATACTTGGGTAATACTAGAGAAATAGTTGAAAGGAGAGTTCTTTAATTAGGGTGAATGCTTATCCATGTATTACACCTTGATCAAAGAACATTATAAGAAAAATCTTAGAAATGCTTTCTAAGTCATTGGTCTAGTGGATTCAAAAGCCCTATATCTTTAAATTATTATTCTTCATAATTAATTTATTGTTTAGTAGCAAGTAATCAAACAAACCTCTAAATTCTTTATTAAAGCTCGCTTGAGCAAGGGTTTGAACATAATTCAAACACAATTCCTCGTGGGATTGATCTATACTTGCCGAACATGCTACTTTGCACACCTTGTGCTTGAGGTTAATTTAAGACACATCAAGTTTTTGACGCCATTGCCAAGAAATTGGCATATTTTAAATTATATTCTAAATTTTTATTTTTCATGATTTTAGTTTAATTTTAGTCTGACCTTTCATTTTTTTTTTCTTTCTTATTTTATAGAAAATTGGCGAGTGTTGGAAACCAGGTATATAATCTAATCTTTTTCTTTTCTTTTAGCTTACTAATTTGATCTTAGTTCAATATTTTTTTTATTTAAACTTGTTTATTCTTATTGGTTGTGCATAAGCATATTTAAACTACTTTAAGGGCACAAACTTAAACAAGATAAGGTGGGGATGTCATTACCCTTTCTTAGCCCACAAATAACTTTTCTCATTTGCATTAACCCTAAGCCTTAAATAAAATCAATTAGACGTCAACCCTAGGGACATCCGAGCTCATTAGGACAAGGGAACCCAAGAGTTGGATCGGGTTTAAGTTGGTTGGCTTATCGATGTCTTGGAAAGTAGTTTGTGGGACGACTAGGCCCGAAGGAAGATGATTTTTAATTGATTCCATTCACTTACCTGACCAATCTAATTGGTGTCTAAGAAAAGCAATGGGGGGACTTCCACCGACCTTCCACTTATCTGGCCAATTTGATTAGTCAATTTCAAACTTGGAGTGCTCGAAGGCAACCTTGACAGTTAGGAGCTGTCTAGAATTAGGATAACCTAGGATAGATAATTGCTTGATAAATGTTTGAAAAATCAAAAAAAAAATTTAACTAATTCTTCTTCTTCTTCTCTTTTCTTTAAAAAAATTAAAAAATAAATAAATAAATAAATATAAAATAAAGTGAGTTCTCCACTTCCTTCGTGGAGAAGAATTTTAGGTCGACTAGTTAGAATTGACTCAATTCCTATGTCAAGCCTTAAAGTCTCTAAAATGGAAGAAACCAATCAACCCCAAACCCTCAAGGATTTGTGTTATCCAGTTGGATTTGTCCAGCTTTCTTGCATCAAGTTGCCTCAACCTACTGCAAATAACTTCGAAATTAAACCTCAAGTGATTAATATACTTCCAAAATTTACTAGAGTAGAGGATGCATATATATTCATTAGAAAATTTAAAGAGGTTTGCGCAACCATGAGGCTATAACAACTTTCTGAGGATGAGATCAAACTGAGACTAATCAATTTTTCCCTTAAGGATAATGCCAAAAAGTGGCTATACAGCCTACTAAATCAATCTATCATGACCTGGGAGGGCTTTGTAAGAGTGTTCCTTAAAAAATACTTTTTCCATCATAAGATAGCTAGAATCAGAAATGAGATCAACCAATTCTACCAACTAGCTGGTGAATCATTTTGGAAGTATTTTGATCATTTTAAAAATCCCTTGACCCAATGTCCACACCATGGATTAGAGATCTAGAGGCTATGCTAGATAGTTTATGAGGGGCTAGATTCAAATTTCAGAACCATGCTAGAGTCCATGTGCCAAGGTCAATTTATGTATAAAGAATCCAATGAGGCCTAGCAATTTTTAGAAGACTTAATCGAAAAGAGTTTACAATGGGAAATGACTAGAAAACTAGAAAGACCAATACCTTCAAGAGGTGGAATGTACCAAGTTCAAACCTCTCTAGCTGCGGAGGCTAAAATTGCAATCCTAATATATAGGTTAGAGGCCTTAGAACTATAGAGACCAGCTAGTGTGAACCATGTGTCTGCACCCATGTGCAGTAAGTGCAGTGCACCAAACCATATCCTTGAAGATTGTCCTCTCCTGGTAAACCTAACAAAGAATGGATGTGCACAGGTAAATGCGGCATACCAAAAATCAATGAACAATCCTTATGCACCCACATATAACCCAAGATGGAGGAATCATCCAAACTTCTCATGGTCGCAGAACCCAAATGTAGGTGGTCCTAGTTTCAACTAGCAAAACCCAAGGCCCAACCCTGTGTTAAACAACCCACCAGGCTTCAATAATCCTGAAAAAAAAACTTGGCTCTTTAGAGAAAAGTCTGGAAGTCCTAGCCAAATCCAATGCTGACACCAATGCTACATTGAATAATTTCATGCAAACCATGGACCAACTCTTAAATGCTAACACCCAGGCCATAGCCCATCTAAAAATGTAGGTAGGTCAGCTAGCCTCTACCATGAATGAGCGAGAACGAGGTAGGCTGCCTAGCCAACCCAAGCCCAACCCGAGAAATCAAAATGGTCCACGACCCCAACATGAAAATCAAGTCAATCATGTGAATGCCATTCATACTTTAAGATCAAGAAAATAAGTGGATAACAAGATAAGTACATCTGACAATAGAGAGGACTCATCTGCTGAATAACTTTATGAATAACCTACCTTACAAACTCAAGCTCCTGAAACTAATAGTATATCCAGCCCTATACCCACAACTCCTAGAGCTTCTTTTCCAAATTGACTAAGAATCAAAAAATAATTGAAACATTTGGATAAAATGTTAGAGGTGTTCAAACAAGTCTAGATAAATATCCCTCTGCTAGACATGATCCAGCAAGTACCGACCTATGCTAAATTTTTAAAAGATCTTTGCACTAAAAAGAGGACCACCAATGTACCCAAGAGAGCATTCTTAGCTGCAAGTGTGAGCTCTTACTTGTCAAGTCATGTGCCAATAAAATATAAGGATCCAGGGTCTTCGACAATTTCATGTGTTATCGGAGAAACCCACATTGAGAAGGCCTTGCTAGACTTAGGGGCTAGTGTAAATATTTTGTCCTATTTAGTTTACGATCAATTATGATTGAGAAAACTTCAGCCAACAGGGATCACGTTGCAATTAGCAGACCGATCTTTTAGGATCCCTAAGAAAATGATAGAAGATGTTTTAATCAAGATTGATAATTTTATCTTTCCTATAGACTTCATCATTTTAGAGATCGAACCAATTTCAAATCCGAAAGGCCATATCCCAGTTATTTTAGGAAGACCTTTTCTAGCAACTACTAATACTGAAATCAACTATAGAAATGAACTTATGAAGCTATCTTTTGGGAATATGACCATTGAGTTAAATATATTTAATCTGGAATAGGAATTCATCCATCATGCTAATGTAAATGTAATCCAAGATGAAATTTACTAATCCATTGATATTAGCGATGAATAAGTTGATCTGGAGTCAAGTATTTGGCTAAACCATGAACATGAAGACATCGATGAAATACCTATTGACCATAGGATTAGCCAAAGATGGGAGCCTCCCACTGAACCACTCATGAAAATGGCTAAACCATCATCCGAGCCATCAATAGAAGAGGCACCCAAATTAGAACTAAAATCCCTCTCCAAGCACCTTAAGTATGCTTATTTAGGTCCAGCAGAAATGTTGCCTATTATTATTGCATCAGACCTAAATCCTAAACAAGAGAAGTTATTAGCAATCCCGAGAAAAAATTGAGAAGCAATAGGCTGGATCATAGTAGATATTAAGAAAATAAGTTCCTTCATAGTTCAACATAGGATACACCTAAAAGAAGGGGCCAAACCAACTAGAGATGCTCAGAGAAGACTCAATCCAGTTATGAAAGATGTAGTCAAGAAAGAGATTTTGAAATTACTTGATAATAGAATAATTTACCCCATCTCAAATAGTTCTTGGGTAAGCCTAGTTCAAGTGGTACCCAAAAAGTCCAGGATAACAATGGTCCAAAATGAAAAAAATGAACTTATTCTGACTAGGATCCAAACGGGATGGAGGGTCTGTATAGATTATAGAAAATTGAATGCGGCAACAAGAAAAGATCATTTTTGTTTACCGTTTATTGATCAAATATTGAAAAAATTAGTCGAACAAGAGTTCTACTATTTTCTTGATGAATACTCTGGCTATAACCAGATCTCCATAGCTCCTGAAGATCAAGAAAAGACTACATTCACCTATCCATTTAGAACCTTTGCCTATAGGTGCATGCCCTTTGGGTTATGCAATGCACCAACAACCTTCCAAAGATGTATGATCAGCATTTTTTTGATATGGTTGAACGATTTTTTAAAATTTTCATGGATGACTTTTCTATCTTTGGCCCTACCTTCTCCAAATATTTAGATCATTTGGGACATATCCTAGAAAGATGTAAGGAGAAGCACTTAGTTCTTACTTGGGAGAAATGCCAATTCATGGTTAGAGAGGGCATAGTTCTTGGCCATGTAGTTTCACAAAAAGGAATTAAAGTAGACAAGGCCAAAGTAGACATGATTGCTAGTCTTCCACCATCCAAATTTGTTAAGAAAATCCGTTCATTTTTAGGACATACTGGATTCTATAGATGGTTCATAGCCAATTTTAGCAAAGTGGCTCGCCCGTTGACCAACTTGTTAGCAAAGAAAACAAAATTTTAAGTTTACTCCTGAGTGCCTAAAATCTTTTAAGTTCCTTAAAAAGGCACTTATTTCAGCTCCCATTATTCACCCACTTGTCTGGAATGTACCCTTTGAACTCATGTGCGATACATCTGATCATGCTGTAGGCATAGTTTTAGGTCAAAAAATTGATAAGCTGCCTAGAGTTATTTACTATGCCAGTAAAACCTTAAATGATGCATAGCTTAATTACACTACCACTGAAAAGGAGTTCCTAGCCATTGTCTTTGTCTTTGAAAAATTTAGATCCTATTTGGTTGGGTCCCACACCATTGTGTATACTGACCACTCAGCTATTAGACATCTCTTAGCAAAGAAAAATGCCAAGGCACGCTTAATTCGATGGATCTTACTTCTTCAAGAATTTGACCTAGAAATCAAGGATAAGAAAGGAACAGAGAATGCAGTAGCTGATCACTTATCCTGAATCATAGTCGCACCATCTAGTGAACCACCTGTTAATGAATTTTTTTCTAAAGAACAACTCATGTCTGTATCTACTAAACCATGGTATGCTAATATTGTCAATTATCTAGCCATTGGTAAAGTTCCTTCACACTGGACCACTCAGGATAAGCATAAATTTCTTGCTCAAGTGAAGTATTACATTTAGGATGATCTATATCTTTTCAAATAGTGTCCTGATCAGATCATTAGGAGGTGTATTCTGGATAATGAGATTAGAAGTGTTTTATCTTTTCGTCATGACTTTATATGGTGGTCACTTTGCATCCAAAAAGACTACCACAAAAGTCCTCCAATATGGATTTTATTGGTCCAATTTATTTAAAGATGCACACGAGTACTGTAGAAGTTGTGCTCGATGCCAACAAATGGATCAAATTATCAAGAGAAACATGATGGCACTTAATCCAATTTTGGTGGTTGAAATTTTTGATGTATGGGGGATTGATTTTATGGGATCATTTCCAAGCTTCTTTGAAAATGAATATATTTTAGTAGCTGTCGATTATGTCTCTAAGTGGATAGAAGCTATTTCTTGTAGATGAACAGATAGCAAAGTAGTCATTAAATTCCTCAAAGAAAATATTCTCTCCCATTTTGGTACTCCTAGTGCAATCATTAGTGATCGGGGGACACACTTTTGCAATCGATCCTTTGCTGCTTTATTGAAAAAGTATAATGTCATCCATAAATTGGCCACGCCATATCATCTTCAAACTAGTGGGCAAGTAGAAGTGTCCAACAAATAAATCAAACAGATCTTGGAGAAAACTATTAATGCTAATAGAAAGGATTGGCCCTTAAAACTTATGGATGCACTTTGGGCATACCGCACAGCCTTTTAAACCAACCTAGGAATGTCTCCTTATAGGATTGTGTTTGAAAAATCTTGTCACTTGCCTGTTGAGCTAGAATACAAAGCCATGTGGGCCATCAAAAAATTAAATATGGACTTGGATGCAACTAGAAATCATAGAAAGCTTCAGATTAATGAATTTGAAGAACTTAGAAATGAAGCTCACGAAAATGCCAGGGTATACAAGGAACGAACAAAAGTGTTCCATGATCAAGCAATTCTTAGAAAATCTTTTATTCCTAAATAGAAAGTTCTTTTGTATAATTCTAGATTATACCTCCTCCCTAGAAAGCTGAGAACTAGATGGACAGGACCATTCTTAGTTAAAGAAGTTTTCTCACATGGAGCTGTAGAAATTGAAAACCCAAGCAATGGTGTTGTGTTTAAAGTGAATAGTCAACGATTAAAACCATTCTTGAAATTACACACTGAAGTTATTGAGGAAGCCATGGTTCTTTATAAACCAATATATCCCGATTGATCTATTTTTTAAGTTAGTCTGGCTAAAGACTTTAAACTTAGTGCTCCTGGGAAGCAACCCAGGTCCCTGCATTTTAAATTTTTCTTTTTAGTTTATTTAGATTTTACTTCAATTAATGTCAAATAAGTTGAAGGGAAAAACCAAAAAGAATATATGCATTTACTGAACCAAGGACACATCAAATCAGGTATATTCCTCCCTTTTTACCTATTGGATTATTATTTTCTTACCTCATTGAAGTCACTATAGAATAAGTTGGGGGGTGAGGGATAAATAAACTTTGAACTTTACTTTGAATCTTTGCACTCATAAATTTATTGATATTCATATATCTGACTATGCGTCAAACTTGAGTAACATTAGACATTTTAGTAGCATCTGATGCACACTTTAGATAAGTTGTGAAAGTATTAAGGGACTGCATATTAATAAAATTCAATAGAAAGTTGAGTCTAGAATAAAAATTTATTTTTGAGCATTTTTAATCTTTTTATTAATATCTAAAGAGAGTCGACCTTTTATGAGTATAAGTGGTATATGTTGATGCATATAGTTCTTTCTATTAAAAAAAATATTAGTTTTCTATCGAGTAATCGGATCTCATTGCCTAAGTAAGCAATGATATTTGCATCAAAAAATAGGCAATATTAAAAAAAAAGCCAAGTTTTAATCCATAGTCTATTTAACTCGAGTCAATAAGCCTGAGGGGTGTTTTACACCTAATGCCCTAAAGCCTACTAGTTTGGGAGTCGTTGGCCTAACACTCGCTACAAGGGTTAAATAGAAAGCTTAAGTGGTTAAGACATTGCATGGACTATATTTTATTTAGAAAAAAAAAGATGGAATAAATGTGCAGATGCAAAACCAATAGCCCATCTTAGAGTTAGATGATCCAAGGATAAAGATAGGAGTGAGTCAAGAAAAGCTTTTATAAATTTTATATTCTTTACTCAACTATTCTATCGGATAGCCTTAATATCCTAATGACATGCTCTGAAAAATTTTTTAGGTGGATATCATTTATTTCTAAAATTATTAAATAAACACTCATATTGAAGAAAGCCAGTATTGTATATCAATATTTTTTTTACTCGAGGATAAGTAAAGTTCAAGTTAGGGGATGTGATGAATATATTAATTATAATATAAAAAATATTATGAATACATTAATTATAATATAAAAAGTATTAAAATCTATGCTATTTTATTTTTTTATTTATATTTGATATTATTTATGATCTTTGTAGGAATAATTAATTTTAAAGTCTTAATTGCAAACCAACTAGAAACGGCCTTCCAACACATGCAGATGAAGCTTCAGTCCAAATTGAGGCTTGTTCTGTGAACGATATGCAAAGATACAAAGACGCATGGTTAGGATCTAATGAATAAAAGAAAAAAAAGAAATAACAAAAAGAGGAAAGAAGAGAAGCTGGACTCGTGTTTCGGAAGAATTTTTGGTTGCATTTAACCTTTGGAGTGCGGCCCATACAAAGAATTTAAAGGCAATAGGGGTTCTACCATTACGGTGAAGGCAGCACATCGAGTCACGAAGGTTCATGCAATTGATTTGGTGGAGCATGTGGATGCGTGAGCAAGTAGCATGGGACCCTCAATTTCTTAAACTTTTGGGTCGATTTTTAAATGGAAAAAAGGGAGGCCTTGAACATGCATGGAACAAGAGGCCAAATGTGGGGTCACACGTGCAAATGCGGAAATAGCAGCTGGGCACGATGCGAAGATGGCAATGCGCAAAGAAGGAAAAAAAAATCTTTAGAGAGAAAGAATTTGGATTTAACGGCAACTCTCCTTCTTGCTCTATTTTTTCTTTTTCCTTTCATCTCATCTATCTATTTTCTTTTGTTTTTCCATCTCAACCATCCATTCTCTTAGAATGCATCTTTTTTTAGTCCCACATCTAAAAATTAGGAAAACCTCTTCCCTCCTAACACCTATAAATAAAGCCCAGTGCCTCTATCTCAAGATATCTCTCCACACCACAACTCTTGTAGGGACCCATGTGACAGGCGGAAATACCTAACCATAAAATTTTTATCCATCTTTTTTTCACTTTCTTCTATCCTTCCAACATACGAGAAGAAGAGTTATCCAGGAAAAGTGTGCTAGAGGAAAGTCAGTTCTTTTTATTTTCTTGTTTCAACTCCAAGCCCTATTATGGCTTAGGAGTCAGTTTTATATTAAATTTTTATTTTAGTAATAAAATTTTATTTTAATTTTTCTTTAATTATCATTTATGTAATTTAATTTATATAATTTAAATTCAGCACATAGGATAGTTTAATTTTCTTATTTTGCTTATTTAATTTCTACATCTCTTTTATTTTCTACAATTTAAATTCTAGCAAGTAGTATAGAATTTAATTTTAAATAATTTTTAAGTTTTAATTTAAATCATGTCTAGCTAAGAAATCATCTGGGGTTTGTGATGAAGCTAAACCATGGCTTTATCTTTTTAGTTCTTCTTCCTTCAAGCTTCTTCCAAGAGATTTAATGGACTATCATTAGATTTCAATTTCTTTATAGTTCATGCTTGATTTGGTGTAAGAAGGATAATAGGTAGAAGGCCTAAATCCTTTTAAATCCTTTTTCTTCTTTCTTGTGAAAAACTTTAATGGATTATTGTTGGATCAGAGTTTTCTCATAGTCCATACTTGGGTAACACGAGAGAAATAGTTGAAAGAAGAGTTCTTTAAATAGGGTGAATGCTTGTCCATGCATTACATCTTGATCAAGAAATATTATAAGAGAAATCTTAAAAATACTCTCTAAGTCATTGGTCTAGTGGATTCAAAAGCCCTAGATCTTTAAATTATTATTCTTCATAATTAATTTACTATTTAGTAGTAAGTAATCAAACAAGTTAACCTCGAAATTCTTTGTTAAAGCTCACCTGAGTAAGGATTTGAACACAATTCAAACACAATTCCTTCTAGGATCAACCCATACTCGATGAACGTGCTACTTTGCACACCATGCGCTTGCAGTTAATTTAAGATACATCAGAAGATTTTTATCCTAACTTTTTAATAAGTATAATTTGAGCTATTAAAATGTAGGGGTCTATCTATGGAATGCCCTTTGTTAAAAAGAGATTTCATTTTGGATTGCTAAGATCTTTAGCTCATGACTATTAGGTCAATAACTAATAATAGAGCATCTGGTTTGATACCAATTATTTTCTAGATATAGCAACCCAAGAGCGAGAGGGGGATGAATTGGTTTTTTTTTAAATTTTATTCAAATTTACTTTCTAAACAATATGTGCTTCAATTTGTGCTGTCTTTAATGATTATGGAATGTAAGCAATAGTGTAGCAGCAGAATTAAGATAACAAAATCAAAAAATGAAAGTAAAGCAAGAATTAAAAGCTTGCAAAGTATGTAAAAGGATACAAGAAGAAGCACAACATAAATACACCATAATTTATAGTGGTTCAGTGCAATTCATACCTACGTTCACTTTTCAAGCTTTTCTTAAAATTTTTATTATAATCTATTCTTGATTACAGTGTATTTATTTTTTTGAACTCATAAATAAATCTAATTGGTTTTCACCAGAGCATCAATCAAAATCTTACACCATTAATTTTTCAAACTTACTAACAACCCAGTTGGTTTTCACTGGAGCACCATCCAAAACCTTACAAGTCCAATTTTGGGATTGAATGGGCCTAATCCCCAAAAAAACTTAAAAAAAATAAAATTATAAATAAAAATTTTAGCATAATATAAAAATAGAATTTAAATTCTTTAAAGTCTAAAGAAGAAGCTTATGATTTTCTTGATTGAAGCTTGGCTTTTCTTCAATTTATATTTGAGAGGATGTAGAAGATGCTGAAGAAGATTGCTTTTAAAGGCTTACTGAAATCTATGCACAACTTACCTTTTTTTTTTTGAATATTCAATGTTCCTCATCAAAAATAAAAGATTCTCTCTTTAAATCTTTTAATCTTACTTTTTTTTTATTCTCCATCTTAAATACCCTTAGAGATGGTTAAAGAGTGAGCCGTAGCCATTGGAAGCTCTAAAATGATCGTTGGAGGTGAGAACTAGCCATTAGGAGGAAGAAAGATCCATTGCAAAAGAACTAGCCGTTAGGAGGAAGAAAGATCCATTGCAGAACTATCCATTGAAGGTTGTCAGTGCATTTCGAATCCTCTCCGTTGATTATGAGTCATCTCAATTTCACTTCAAGTCCTCTTAGCTGCTTTGTGAGTCATATCATTTTCAGGTGCTTGAAAAATAGCTTTCTAGAATTTTTACACCCTGAGATCGAGTCCTCTCAGTTTTATCCCTGGGCGTGAGTAACAAGATCGAGCTCGAAGCTTCTAGCCCTCTTCGAAGAGGACTCCCCATGTGCTATTGCCATCCTCTCTTTGATAGCATGTTTAATGGATTTTGGTGAAAGCTTTATGGCTACCAGGTGATAAAAAGAAAGATCCACAGTGATGGCAGGGCCTCACCCTACGGATGTATGTTGACCCTTAGATTGATTTTGATGATTCCAAACTTTGAGTATATTATATATCTAATTATGTATTTCAAGAATGTATGTAGGTCTTTCTAGGTATTAAAATTGAAGAAATATTTATTAAAAAATATCTTCATAAATTTATTAAGTCAAGGTCTTCAAAAAAAAAAATTTGAGTTCAAGACTTAGTGGAGTCAATCCTAGAGCAAATGGAGACATCTTCAAAAAATTTAGAGCCATCTCTTAGCTATTTGGCATGCTGGCATAATGTCTTGGCACGAGATAGAGAGGACTTGAAATTAGCCCGAGTCATCTTCGTCTCAAGAGATAGAAACTTTATTTCTGTGCACTCAGACAAAGACGACTCTAGATATTTTTGAGGGCTCTAGAACTTGCAACGAGACATCTCCATCGTCCTAGGCCCCACCATTGCTGGGTAGGGATTTGGCTCCCCTTACGGCATTTGGGGTTGATCCTCCCCTGCCTAGAAGTGGCGAGGATTTTTTGGCTCCTTTCTATGGATCCCGATGAGGTTTGAGAATGTTGTATTTGGAAATTCAAGCCCTTGGGGGCCTTTAGGGAGGAGGTTGTCGATGCCTCTGCCTCCGCATACATCCAAGGCTTCAAGGACTTTAAGGCCCATTTGAAGCTCGTGGTCTTGATGCTAGATCTCCGATGTCTCTATCTCAGTAACAGCAATGATGGAGTTAGGGTATTCTCATCAGATAAGGATTAAGGCCTCATTCTTTTTACTTTCTATACTCGATGCTCCTCTTATAGCACCCACTTGTTATAAATAAATATTAAACAAATAAAATTAGCTTTTATTTACCTTGTGTCTGGATGTATTATTTGTGTTGTGCTGGCTTATTCATGGTTTATTATAGATGCTAAGATTCTGCCAAACTTCTGACTTTAGACTATATTCTAATATCATTTGACACTATTGTACCATCCGATGAAGGTTCCCAAGGTCTTGCCAATATGATTCTTAGCCTTCACTTGGCAAGTCTTCATCGATGGAACTTTTGCCCCGGTGCTTGTCATTGGGTCCCTTCTGAGGCTTTTGCCTGGAGGCACTGGCTTGTAGATGTCAATTTGTGAAGGTCCTAACTTGATTTTGGATATCTTCCAAAACTCGGCTTCATGCCGATCAGTAAATTTGAAGACCTTAGCCATAGCTAAGATATCTTTGAAGAATTGAAAGCCCTAGACTTGGGACTCCTAACCGGCATCCTACTAACAATTATTCGAAGTCTCAACCTCAGCCAAGATATCATTGAGGGATCGATCCACTAATTTACTCATCGAAATTCAAACTTTCATCTAAATATCCCAAAATTATCATCGGCCTCTAGCTGATTCATACCATTAGAGGTCTCGGTTGGAGCTCAGATATCTTTGAAATATCAATTATTAATGGATCATATTTTGAAGAGCATTTAATGCCTGACATTTTCCTGATAGTGCTGGCCCATTAGAAAGGAGGTATGCCTCTTTGACTTCCAGGAGGCACAATCTGCTATACCTTTCATGTAGCGACACCTGTAGTGTTATGAGAGGCCACAATGGATGATGCCAAGGCCCAAAATCTCTATAAAAAAAAAGGGGGTTTTGAGCACTAAAAGCTGTCATCCATTTCTTCTCTGCTATGTCGCGGTGGTGCTACTTGGTTCACTATCATGAGATTGTCAATGTTTTCCTCTGGTTAGGTGGATCTCTACCTACACTTGAATGGTTAGAACTTGCCTCCATTTTGGGAGGACATGGCACTAAGAAACCCACTTTGGCATGGGAGGTATCAGAAAATATCACCACGCTGGCGATGGAGTTGGAGTAGTGAGAGAAAGAGGCTGCTTATGCTCCATGCTTCCATGGAGAGGTCTCTAAGAGCAGTTTCACCCCCGAGGTGCCCACAACTTTACTACCTTTTTTGGAGGTGCATCGTAAAGACAAATGTGCTTCCAACTGTGCTAGAGCTGAAGGAAAAAAATCTTATTTCCCGAATCAGGTTCGTTCAGATCTGATTGGATCAAGAGAAATATTTTAAAAAATTTTCTCTAAGATCTCTAATCAGATCTTAAGATATGTTTCAGATCTGATTCTTATTATTTTAATAAATAAAATAAAATAAAGATAAATTAAATCAAATTTAATTTACCTTGATTTGGGTAATCCTATTACCCTGTAGATGATCCCGATGTTTGCAGCGGAAGGTTCTGGATCTAGCCACGCAAGCGCCTGGCCTCTACCGGTATCCACTCGGGTTGGATCTGGAGATCCTCTTCTTCTCTATCACACCTCCAAAAATCAGATCTGGATCTGATCTGGAGGATCTTCAAAACTCTTTTGAAGATCTGCAGTCGTCCTTTTGCAGCAGCGCAGCCTTCTTGCTTTTGATCGCCTTTCCTTGATCTGAATCGCACCAACCGTAAGCCCAAAACTCTTTTGGACGTGGAGAGCAAGGGGAGAAGAGACTATGGCATGGAGAAGGAGGGGAGAGGCAGCCTTGGGGCATGGTTTCTAAAGGCAGAAGCTTAATTAGGTTGGGCGCAAATAGGGTCTTATTTATAGACCTCTTGTGATCCAACTCCTCCTCTTCTCTCAACCAATCACAACCCTTTGTGAAATCAGATCTAAATCTGATTGGTGGATGATATAGAGACCCCCTGGATTCCTCCTTAGAGGGGCCCTAAGACCAGTCAAACTGGATTCTTAGTAGAACTCTGATTTGGAATCCAAAAGGGGAGGTGGAGTCCTTGTCCAACAAGGACTCCTAGGCGCCTCCTACACTTGGGCTCACGCCACCCTTGGCGTGCGCCCTTCTCCTTGCCAGGGTTCTGGCAGGGGGACAGGCCCCCACCAGCTCTCCAATAGGTGCATGACATGAGTGGTCAAAAGTCAAAGGGTCAATGGTCAACGTTTGACCAGTCAAAGGTAGACTTTTGACCAAAGTCAAAGAACAAGAAATGGCAGGTGACCAAAAATGGCAGGTAATGTCTTACAAATAAGACAACCTATTCTGACTTGGACAACCTCCAGTCAGACCATATGAAGGCCTCTGATTGAGCACAAACTCCTTTGGCTCAGTCAGGACAACTTATTTATGATAGTAAAAGAAGAACGTTAGGTTCAATCGAGTGCTAGCACGATTTCCTTGAACCTAATTGAATCTCATTCAGATCAATTGAACTAGATCAGTTCAATTGATGATCACCAGATTCAAACCCTTGTTTGTGTGACCCAGTTAGGTTCAGTTCTGTATGGTAATGGGATATGTCATGATCTCTATCATAGACATCATCGAAACTCCTTTCGATGGATCAGAACTCTTCTGATTCGAACAGCTAGAATGATCGATCATCTAAATCATTCTAATTGCTCCCAAAATCCACCAGTGACACCTAGCAGTATATGGTGGCAACCCATCAGAGCTGAATGCGAACCTCTTGGTGCAGCTACCTGTGTGATTAAGTTCTTCTATCTTGAGCCCCGATCAGATTAGGGTTAAGGTGAACTCGTCAAACCCTAGTCTCTGTCATATGATGTAATCATTCGATTCGAGTCCAATGTGAAAATCTAAATAGAAACTCTTTCTATTATTTCACTCTACCATGGCCATGGGCTTCTGGACTTGATTCTCATGATCATCATAGGGCTACTCCTCTACCACCGAGGTAGATAGATTCCCATCTTGATGCAATCCAGTTCCTACAATGAACATGCTATAGCCAACATACACCTCAGGGTTCCATATGGCTAGGAGACCGAGTAATGGTGTAGTCAAACTATAACACCCTCAAGGTGAACTGCCGATGCATCTCAGGTCAAAGAACCAGACACACTACTGCAGCATCGAGTCAGTCATTGACGAGAAGGTAGACTTCCTAATGACTACTCGAGGTGGTCACGCTCAGTGCCCTCGTTCTCTAACGAGTACCTGTACTCTCGCTCCGGTGTCTCCACACCGTAGACTCAAGACTCATCTACTAAAGAGAAGCGATCGTACACCAACCTTCCGGATCAATCACCATCCTCGTGATGATCCTATGGTCGGGAGCTGTTTATGAGTTAATAATGATTATTCATGTCTTAAATTTTCAACTCTTGAAAATATGAATTATCATTACCATTAACTCAAAGGATGTATCACAGACACTAAATACACATGTGTGATAGAAAATAACCCATTTTATTAATTATAGTCAAAATTATAATTTTGCCCCTAGAAGTGTATTACAAGTGTCAGCCAATTCTGGCTTCTAGGGCACATATATCTAACAATCTCCCACTTGTCCTAAAGCCAATTGGCTACAAGTCTAAGTCCCATCTTCTCAAGGTGGGCTTCGATCTTCTGCTGGCCCAACGGCTTTGTAAGTGGGTCTGCCACATTATCTGCGGAGTTGACTCTCTTGACCTCAACGTAACCTTTCTCAAGGTAATCGCGGATGAGATGATATCGCCGCTCAATGTGCTTGGACTTCTGGTGAGACCTCGGCTCCTTAGCAAGGGCTATGGCGCCATTGTTGTCGCAGTAAAGAGGAATGGCATCTGATGGCATTACTCCAATTTCTGCAGCAAACTTCTTGTACCAGAATGCTTCCTTTGCAGCCTCTGATGCAGCTATATATTCTGCTTCCATGGTGGAATCTGCTATCACAGTTTGCTTGGAACTCTTCCAGCTGACAGCTCCACCATTGCACACAAACAGACTTCCAGATGTCGACTTTCGATCATCTATATCAGACATGAAGTCCGAGTCTGTGTATCCCTTGAACTTGGAGTTCTCCATTACCAAAGACCAACATCATATCCTTAGTTCTTCTCAAGTACTTAAGGATACATTTCACAGAAGTCCAGTGTTCTTCACCTGGATTTGACTGATATCTGCTTGTGACACTCACAGCATGGGCTATATCAGGTCGTGTACATAGCATGGCATACATGAGGCTCCCTATTGCAGAAGCATAAGGGATCTTGCTCATGCGTTCTATTTCCTCAGGTGTGCTGGGGCACATCTTCTTGGAAAGATGAATACCATGTCTGAAGGGTATTAATCCCCTCTTAGAGTTTTCCATACTAAACCTCTTTAGTACTTCCTCTATGTACATCTTCTGTGAAAGTCCTAGCATCCTATTCGGTCTATCCCTATAGACCTTAATTCCTAGAATAAAGGATGCTTCACCTAGGTCTTTCATGGAGAATTCCTTGGACAACCACATCTTGACTGATGTCAACATGGGAATATCATTCCCAATAAGGAGGATGTCATCCACGTACAATACGAGGAAGACAACAGCGCTCCCACTGACCCTTTTGAAAACACATGGTTCCTCTTCATTTTTGATGAAACCAAACTTTTTGATCACATCATTGAAACGAGTGTTCCAGCTCCGAGATGCTTGCTTAAGTCCATATATGGACCTTTGCAGCTTGCAAACCTTGTGATCAGTATCACTGGATGTGAAACCTAGCGGCTGTTCCATATAGATATCTTCCTCAAGATATCCATTTAGGAATGCCGTTTTCACGTCCATTTGCCATATTTCATAATCGAAATAGGCTGCAACAGCAAGCAATGTGCGGATGGATTTTAGCATAGCTACCGGGGAAAAGGTATCCTGATAGTCAATGCCTTCACGTTGACTATAACCTTTTGCCACCAGTCTAGCCTTGAATGTCTCCACATTCCCATCTGCACCAATCTTTCTCTTGAAGATCCATTTACACCCAATAGGTACTATACCTTCTGGTGGATCTACCAAGGTCCAGACTTGGTTTGAGTGCATCGAGTCGATCTCTGACTTCATTGCCTCAAGCCATTTCTCGGAGTCGATATCTGATATCGCCTCGTTGTAGGTTTTGGGATCATCACCATGAGCACCATTACCTATGAGGAACATTTCCTCTACATCCTCTGAAATAATACCTAAGTATCTTTCAGGGGGACGGGAAACTCTTTCCGATCTACGAGGTGGAGGAGGTAGTGTTCTTATTGGCTCAACCTGATTTGGTTCCACTTGGTCCTTAGCTCGTTCTGCTTGTGAGACTTTCTCATCAAGCTTAATCTGCTTTCCAATGCCACTATCTTGAATAAACTATTTTTCAAGAAATATGGCATGTCGACTCACAATCACATTGTGGTCTTCTGGAATGTAGAAATAGTATCCTAATGACTCTTTAGGATATCCTATGAATCGAGCTCTAAAGGACCTAAACTCTAACTTGTCCGCTTGTTGTCTTTTGACATAAGCCGGACAACCCCAAATTCTGAGATGACTCAGACTTGGTTTCTTACCGTGCCATATCTCATACGGTGTGGTAGGAACGGTTTTAGAGGGAACCCTATTCAGTAAATAGATTGAAGTTAATAATGAATGTCCCCAAAGAAAATCTGGGAGGTCTGTGAAGCTCATCATGGATCGAACCATATCCAATAGAGTCCGATTTCTCCGTTCTGAAACCCCGTTGAGTTGAGGTGTTCCTGGTGGAGTCCATTGAGAGACTATGCCATTTTCCTTAAGATAGTCTAGGAATTCCCGGCTAAGGTATTCACCTCCTCGATCTGATCGAAGAACCTTAATGGGTTTTCCAGTTTGTTTTTCTACTTCATGTCTGAATTCTTTGAACTTTTCAAAAGGCTTCAGACTTATGTCTCATAAGATACACATACCCATACCTAGACAGATCATCGGTAAAGGTAATGAAGTAGACAAAATTGCCTCTAGCCGGCACATCGAATGGGCCGCACACATCAGTATGTACTAGGGCAAGGAGATCTGTGGCCCTCTCCCCATGTCCAACAAAAGGGAGTTTAGTCATTTTGCCTTGAAGACAAGATTCACAAGTTGGATATGACTCAAAAGTCAATGGACTCAATAGCCCATTTTTCTCCAATTTGTTAATCCTATCTTCTGCTATATGACCTAATCTCAGGTGCCATAGATATCTGTCGTTTGGACTATCCCTAGGTCGTTTGGCATTCACGTTTTGCTCGATAGTTAAAACAGGTACATCAATATGCAACTGATAAAGACCATTAACAAGGAAACCATTTGCAATTTTATTTCTTTCATAAAGAATGTTACAATGGTCCTTAAAGAAGGTGATCACATAACCTTCTTGTGCTAAGCATGAAACAGAAATCAAATTCCTGCTAGCTGCAGGCACATAATAACAGTCTTTTAAAACTAAGTCTAAACCAGATGGTAATCGAAGAGGGTATGTTCCCACGGCTACTGCAGCAACTCTTGCTCCATTACCGACGCGTAGGATCATGTCTCCATCCCTCAGCCTCCTGCTATCCTCAAGACCCTGCATAGAAGTGCACAGATGAGCACTAGAACCAGAGTCAAGCACCCAACTGGATGCAGAAGAAACCGTAAGGTTAGACTCAATAACGAGCATACCTCCAGAAGGACCTTCCTTCTTGTTCTTCAGGGTGGCCAGGTAAAGTAGGGCAGTTCCGCTTCCAATGGCCGTCGCTGTTGCAATGGAAACACTTTCCTTTGCCATCGACCTTCTTCTTCGGTTCTGCCTTCTTCTTCTTTGATCCTTCCACCTTTTGCTTTTTCACAGACTTCTTTTTCTTTCCATAAGACTTTCTTTTGGAAGAAGTCCGTTCCATAGCAAGAACTGAGCCTTTAGAACCTTTCATAGAAAGCTCAGCGGTAACCAGCATATTCATCAACTCGGCCAAGGAATTTTGAAGTTTATGCATGTGGTAATTCATGATGAATTGCCCATATGCATCAGTCAAGGATTGCAGAATAATATCGTTCTGCAGATCCAAGTCCAACTTCACACCGAGCTTCTCAAGCTCTTCCATGTCCTTGATCATTGTCAGACAGTGATCTTGGACTGACTGCCCATCACGCATCTTAGCCTTAAAAAGTCATTTTGTGACTTGATATTTGGCTGCGCGACTCTGTTCACCAAACATCTCCTGCAGGTGAGCCAACATTTGGCGAGCAGTCCCGATATCTTCATGTTGGCGCTGGAGCTCATCAGACATCGAGCCCAACATGTAGTATCTGGCCTTATTGTCTTCGTCAATCCATTTTTCCAGAGACGCTCTCTGTTCAGTGGATGGACGAGCTGGTAAGGTGGGAGGGTCCTGGTCCAAAACATGTGTTAACTTCTCTGAACCCAAAATAATTTTGTAGTTCCTGAGCCAATCTTTATAATTGGGTCCAGTCAGTCTATGTGTGTCTAGGATACGTGCCAGTGGGTTGGACGCAGACATTTTCCTGTAGAGAGTCAAAGATTCTAGTTAGATACTGTAATTTTGACTTGACCAATTTGTTTAGGGATTTTATTTTTAAACAAATTAGCTCCCACTATTTTCTCGGATCCCTACACTCCCTCTGTAGAGATGCGAAAATCTCCACGATTGATGATTTCTAGTGGGTGGTGCGGTCTCACCAACTGACTCATCACCTCACCTAACAGTTATTGGTGATGGGTTAGCCAATGAGTGAACAACTCTTGTTCAATGATTCTCTAATCATGGTGCACCCAAACTTGGTCTCTAATTCATGAATCTCACCGTATCCGGAATATTGATCCACTCCTTAGTTAAGTCAGACCCACCATTTGCATAGACTGGGTTCCTAATTGGGTCTCTCACCGTATCCGGAAATATTGAGCCCAACTCATCCTCCAGCCCATAGCATCCAATGCCTAATAGACATGGTTGCGTCTTCCCGGTGCAACTGAGCCACTGTATCCAGCCGAGAACAATCAACCCCGGGAAGGGCCCGCACGTCTACAATGGTGGAAGACCTCGGACTTAATCTTTTCTTAGGGAGAATTGATTCAGGTCTCATTAAACTAGACTTGGCTTAGTCATAACAATTATGACTAACCTAGTGGCATGGGTCAGCTCGGATTATTGACCACCTCAGATCAGAACTGTGTCAACAGATATGGCCAGGTAAGTGAGACCGGTGGAAGGAATATGCCGTTAACTCGCACAAGAACGCATTCAGGTCGAGTAGCTTCCAATTAAAAACCAGTCGGTCGTCTGTGCCAAACTTACCTTAGACACCAAATTGTTGAGTCAGAACCAATTGGGTTAGCCTACAATCCAGACTCTAACCTCTGAGCCTAATTAGGTCTTGCTTGATCGTGACTCGATCTTGACCCAGACTTAATCCTATTAGGCTGGTCAATTTAAGCATTGTTGATCCCATCTAACCAACTCTTGATTCGGTTTGATCAACCGCTTAGACCTAATTGAGCTACCCAAGCCCGAACCCAGTATTATGAATATGTCTTAGATCTGAAATTCTCAATTTTAGACCTAATTAATATTCCATAAACTTAATTCTTAATTAAGTTGGGTTCATAAACAAAATATGCACAATAAATCCTAGGGTTTCAGGATCTAGGGTTTTGCAGAAAGTAAGTTTTGGGTTTCTGATTAAGGACGAACACGCAGCACCCCTACACGTCATAAGAACACCCCATCGAATGGGAAGAGAGGGCCTTTAAACCCTTCTTCGTTCTTATGACCGGACGGCCAAGAGGAACGCCTTAATCAGGAACATGTAAATCTACAAAACAGTTATAGATCTATATCATATATCTCATATACAAATTTAGATCTAATCAAGGCATATTTTGCATACATCTCATGTATCAAATCATGCATGTTTTCAGATCTAAATTATCTCATAATAATCTAAAAAATTAGATTTAAATTGATCTAATCAAAATAAATTCTAATCTAGACAATTATGTAGAACTATTCTACAACTAGTCTAGTCATGCATCTATCATATCTCATATGATATTTAAAATTAAATAATTTTTATTTGCTATTTATCAGATGTTATTATAACACTTATAATATCAGAAAATAGTAAATAAGAAGATCTAAAATATGATTTAATCAGATTAAATCAAAGACATGCAAAACTATTCTATAGAACTATTCTATTCTAGAACTAGTCATGCATATCTTCATGTTCTTAGATCCAAATCATTTAATTTTAATTTTTCTGATTTCAGATCTGATCACATCTCATGTGACATCTGAAATCACTTTATTTTCTAATTAAAATAAAATTAAAATCAGATCTAAACAATTTAGAACCATGGCTCTGATACCAGTTGAAGGGAAATCCTGATTTCCCGGTCCAGGTTCGTCCAGATCTGATTAGATCAAGAGATATATTTCAAAAAATTTTCTCTTGATCCTCAATCAGATCTTTGATATGTTTTCAGATCTGATTCTTATTATTTTAATAAATAAAATAAATAAAAGATAAATTAAATCAAATTTAATTTACCTGATTTGGGTAATCCTATTACCCTGTAGATGATCCCTGATTGCAGCGGAAGGTTCTGGATCTTAGCCACGCAAGCGCCTGGCCTCTACCGGTATCCACTCGGGTTGGATCTGGAGATCCTCTTCTTCTCTATCACACCTCCAAAAATCAGATCTGGATCTGATCTGGAGGATCTTCAAAACTCTTTTGAAGATCTGCAGTCGTCCTTTTGCAGCAGCGCAGCCTTCTTGCTTTTGATCGCCTTTCCTTGATCTGAATCGCACCAACCAAAGTAAGTCCAAAACCTTTTGGACGTGGAGAGGAGAGAGAAGGACTAGAGGGTGGCATGGAGAAGGAGGGGAGAGGCAGCCTTTGGGGCATGGGTTTCTAAATTAGAAACTCTAATTGTTAGGCGCGCAGGGTCTTATTTATAGACCTCTTGTGATCCAACTCCTCTTCCTCCTCAACCAATCACAACCCTTTGTGAAATCAGATCTAAATCTGATTGGTTGGAATAGAGACCCCTGGACCCCTAATTAGAGACCAGTCAAAACCTCCTTAGAGGGCGCCTAAGACCAGTCAAACAAGATTCTTAGTAGAACTCTAGATTGGAATCCAAAAGGGCAGGTGGAGTCCTCTGTCCAACAAGGACTCCTAGGCGCCTATCCTACTTGGGGCTCACGCCACCCTTGGCGTGCGCCCTTCTCCTTGCCAGGTTCTGGCAGGGGGACAGGCCCCCAGGCCCCCACCAGCTCTCCAATAGGTGCATGACATGTGGTCAAAAGTCAAAGGGTCAATGGTCAACGTTTGACCAGTCAAAGGTAGACTTTTGACCAAAGTCAAAGAACAAGAAATGGCAGGTGACCAAAAATGGCAGGTAATGTCTTACAAATAAGACAACCTATTCTGACTTGGACAACCTCCAGTCAGACCATATGAAAGGCCTCTGATTGAGCACAAACTCCTTTGGCTCAGTCAGGACAACTTATTTATGATAGTAAAAGAAGAACGTTAGGTTCAATCGAGTGCTAGCACGATTTCCTTGAACCTAATTGAATCTCATTCAGATCAATTGAACTAGATCAGTTCAATTGATGATCACCAGATTCAAACCCTTGTTTGTGTGACCCAGTTAGGTTCAGTTCTGTATGGTAATGGGATATGTCATGATCTCTATCATAGACATCATCGAAACTCCTTTCGATGGATCAGAACTCTTCTGATTCGAACAGCTAGAATGATCGATCATCTAAATCATTCTAATTGCTCCCAAAATCCACCAGTGACACCTAGCAGTATATGGTGGCAACCCATCAGAGCTGAATGCGAACCTCTTGGTGCAGCTACCTGTGTGATTAAGTTCTTCTATCTTGAGCCCCGATCAGATTAGGGTTAAGGTGAACTCGTCAAACCCTAGTCTCTGTCATATGATGTAATCATTCGATTCGAGTCCAATGTGAAAATCTAAATAGAAACTCTTTCTATTATTTCACTCTGCCATGGCCATGGGCTTCTGGACTTGATTCTCATGATCATCATAGGGCTACTCCTCTACCACCGAGGTAGATAGATCCCATCTTGATGCAATCCAGTTCCTACAATGAACATGCTATAGCCAACATACACCTCAGGTTTCCATATGGCTAGGAGACCGAGTAATGGTGTAGTCAAACTATAACACCCTCAAGGTGAACTGCCGATGCATCTCAGGTCAAAGAACCAGACACACTACTGCAGCATCGAGTCAGTCATTGACGACGAGAAGGTAGACTTCCTAATGACTACTCGAGGTGGTCACGCTCAGTGCCCTCGTTCTCTAACGAGTACCTGTACTCTCGCTCCGGTGTCTCCACACCGTAGACTCAAGACTCATCTACTAAAGAGAAGCGATCGTACACCAACCTTCCGGATCAATCACCATCCTCGTGATGATCCTATGGTCGGGAGCTATGTTTATGAGTTAATAATGATTATTGATATCTTAAATTTTCAACTCTTAAAAATATGAACTATTATTACCATTAACTTAAGGGATGTATCACAGATACTTTCAAATACACATTATAATAGAAAATAAACTATTTTATTATTTATAATCAAAATTATAATTTTGCTCTTAGAAGTGTATTACAAGTGTCAGCCAATCTGGCTTCAAGGGCACACATATCTAACAAGAGCTACACTGTCAATGTCCTCACATGTGGAGTTCTACAACTGGTCGTCAAGACTTTCTTGAGTGATCTGATAAAGCTCTGCACATGCACCAAGGGCTACTCCATTTTGATATCGAATTTGGGCTGGCACTTTTTCTTTCTTTTGTAATGGACTTCATCCGATGAGTACTTGGTTTGTAACATGTTTGCACAAACTCCATGAATGAAATGTTTCTTTATTTGATTGGTCTGACGACTATGTCATTATCATCTTCCTTTCATCCTCGTCTGAAAAGGGGCTTGTTCGGAGCAAGTCCAAAGCCACTCCGAGCATGTCTTCACTTGACTTTTCCATGAATAAGGATCATCAAGTGGCTAGGTGGGGTCCCTAGAGAGTTAGCCGCTCTTCTTATCATCCTCAACTTTTGCTTAGATATGAGCCTTAGTGGCCTTATGCAAGCCGATCCTGATGGGAGTCCTCACTTGGTAATTTGACTAGGGATGAATTATGAGAAAAAAGATTTTCATTAACATGGTTAGAATAGTTACACCTTACTGGTAATACATTCAGAGATTGTCGAAATTCCATGTCCACATGATCGGGGTGCCATTGAGGGTTTCAAATTTGTATGCTCCTGGTCATAAGGCTTTCGTAACCTAATACAGGCTCTCCTAGTTTCAGGCTAACTTGCCTTGCTCCGTGGGCTTGGATGCCTCGGCTCACCTCAGAATGAGGTCTCCAGGTTAGAAGACCTTGGATTTGACCCGGTGTTGTAGTAACAGGCCATTTGTTATTGATACAAAGTCATTTAGATGTGAGCCCTTTTCCTTGTCTCCTCAAGCAAATCCAAGTTTTCCAAAATCTGATCAGGGTTCTCTTGTTCATTGTAGAGATCAATCCTGATTGTGAGTGCACCGATCTCTATGGGGATGACCACTTCAGTTCTAAAGGTGAGGTTGAAGGAGGTTTCTCTGGTTTTCATTCGAAGAGTCATCCTGTATGCCCATAAGACATCGTAAAGCTCCTCTACTTAGAGCCCCTTCATCTAGCCGAGCCTGATCTTCGATCCTTGGAGGATCGTGAGATTAGTCACTTCGACCTCATTGTTGGATTGCGGGTGTACTACCAAAGTGAGCCAATGATCAATGTAGAGTTTTGAGCAAAAGTTCTTGAACCTTCGGTTGTCAAACTGGCACCTATTGTCGGTGATGATGGCTCGGGGAAGCTTGAATTGGTAAATGATCAACTTTTAGATAAAGTCCTAAACTTTGGCTTCAGTTATCTAGGCGAGGGTTTCAGCTTTGATCCACTTAGTAAAGTAGTCGATCACCATGATTAGGAACTTTCTTTGTTCGCTCACCTATGGGAATGGTCCGAGGATGTCGATTCCTCACATAGCAAATGGACAAGGAGTCACTATTGATGTAAGCTCGATCGCTGACCTCCTTTGGATATTGATGTACCTCTGGCACTACTCACACCACTTGACGAGCTTGATGGCTTCCATCTGTATAGTTGGCCAGTAGCATCCTTATTTGAGGAGCTTATATGATTGCGATCTATCCTCTAAGTAATTACCATAAATGCCTTCATGCATCTTCCAAAGGGCATAGTCAGCCTCAGAGGGTTGCAAACATCAGAGTAGTGGTAGAGAGGACTTCTCATAGAATCTCCCATCAAGAATTACATACCATGGTGCTTTTCATTTCACTACATAAGCTTGGAGGGGGTTGAGGGGTAGCTCCCCTTTCACCAAGTAGTCAATAATTAGGTCCATCCAACTTGGCTCTTGCTCAATCTAAAGCACCATAGGCTCCTCAATACTCCGTCTCTATAGGCATTCAATGAAAACCCACTTATTATAGTCGGTAGCACCTAAGGTGGCAAGATGAGAAAGAGTGTCGGCTCGGGCATTCTCCGATCAGGGTATTTGTTCAACTTCTAGCATTTGGAAAGTCGTTGACTTCTCTTTTATCTTCTGGAGGTATCTCACCATCATCGGTCCTCAGGCCTCGTACTCATCTTGAACTTGTCCAACAATGAGCTGTGGATTGGTAAAGACTTTGATGCTTTGCACCCCAAGCTCTTTGGCGAGATAGAGTCCGACGATTAGGATTTCATACTCAACCTCATTGTTGGAGGCTTTGAAGCTGAATCGAAGGACATACTCTATTACGATCCCTTCTGGGCTAGCAAGGATGAGCCCAACCCTGTATCCTCGTGCATTTGAGACTCCATTAATGTGCAGGATCCATTGTGAAGGTTTCTCTATGACCTCAGACCTCATGAAGATCAGTTCCTAAGTATCCTTGAATCTTATCAAGGATAACTCTTAGACATCCTTGGATCTTGTTGAAGATTGTTCCTTCAGAGCTTGGATGTTTGCCGAGGGTCCTTCCTCACCAAGGAAGGTGCATTCCATGAGGAAGTTGGCTAACACTTGGGCCTTTATTGTAGGCTAAGATTGAAAGCTAATATTGAACTCTTCGAGCTTTATGGCCCACTTCTCCATTTGTCCTAAGGTGTCAGTCCTTTGAAGGATCGCCTTCAAAGGTTGATCAATGAGGACAACCACCATATAGGCTTGGAAGTAGGGTTGGAGACACCACATAAAGGTAACGAGTGTGTAGACCAACTTTTTAGCTTTAGAGTACCTTGTCTCCGCATCTCGGAGGAGTTTACTCATGTAGTAAATCAGCTTCTAGGCTCCTACATCCTCTTGGACTAAAACCAAGGTAATTGCATTCGGCAAAACAATTAAATATAGTAACAATTGTTCACCTTAGATTTGGATCAAAGCGATGGGGATTTGAGATACCACTTGAGCTCCTCAAAGGCTGCTTGGCACTTATTAATCCACTCAAAGGTCTTTGTCAGTCTTATCGCTTTAAAAAAGGAAAGGCACTTTTTGGCCTATCGAGAGATGAAGCGGCTGAGGGCAACAACTCGACCGTACAAGCTTTGGACTTCATGATTTGTAGTCGGGTGTTTCAAGTCGAGGAGTACTCGGATCTTTTTTGAGTTAGCCTCTATTCCTTGCTAGATGACCATGAACTTGAGGAACCTCCTGGATGCGACCCCAAAGATGCATTTATTAGGATTGAGCTTCATCTGGTAGTACCATAGTTTGTTGAAGGCTTCCTCTAGATCAGCAATGTGCTGATTGGCTTTCAGGCTCTTGATGAGCATATCATCCACATAGACCTGCATATTGCAGCTATTTGATGCTTGAATACCTTATTGACGAGGTACTAGTATGTTGCACCTATATTTTTTAAATTGAAAGACATCATTTTATAATAAAAAAAATTTTATCCCTTATAAATGCGGTCTTCTCCTCATCTTTGGATGCCATCTGAATCTAATTATACTATGAAAAGGCATCCATCAAGCTTAATAGCTAGTGACCCGAGGCGGCATCGACGAGCTTATCGGATCCTCTAGAGCGAGAAGCTATTTTTTAGGTAAGCCTTATTTAGATCGATGAAGTCGATGCAGATCCTCCATTCACCATTGGCCTTCTTTACCATGACAATATTGGAGATCCATTCTAGATATTGTACTTTCCAAATAAATCCTATCATCATCAGCTTGTCGAGCTTCTCATCGATTGCCCACTATCATTTTGGGATGAAGCTTCTCTTTTTCTGATAGACTGGCCGATATTTTAGACTCATATTTAGCTTATAAACAATAATGTCCAAAGAAATACCCGATATGTCTATTGCTGACCAGGTGAAGACATCCTCGTTGCCTTGAAGAAAAGTCACTAGTTGATCCCTACACTCGAGTGTTAGCTAGGAGCCAATCTGAATAATTTTTGCCAGATCATCCTTGAAGGGGAGGGTGACGAACTTCTCTGCTGGCTCTCCTTGGGACTTTCTTACTTCCTCCCTATGATCTTCGATCGGCAAGGCCTTCGCTGGTCTCTTTCCCTTTATGGTGGCGAGGAAACATTGCCAAGCAAATGTTTGATCTCTAGGGGCTTCACTGACCCCTCAGGTAGTCAAAAATTTCATCACTAACGATACATAGAGATGATCGCTCAAAAAGTGTTGAGTTTTGGTCATCCCAAGATAGTGCTATAGGCTGAAGGCTCCCAAATGATAAGGAAACTCAGCTGCTTAGTCCACTATCGTGGCTCCATTTCGATGGTCATTGGCAAGATAATTTTTTCTTCTACCGCCATAGAGTCTACTAAGAGTTCGACTAAGGAAGTACTTACTTGTCTTAGTCAGTCTGATGAGAGTTTCATATTTTAGAAGGCATTATAAAATAAGATATCTGTAGAATTTACATTATCTATAAGAATTCTTTTTATATCAAAATTTGCCACCATCATTGAAATAACAATGGTATCATCATGAGAAGTTTGAACTCTCCGAACATCATCATTAGAAAAAAAAATTAAGTCACCTATCCTCTACCTCTTCGGACTTCAGACTTGATCCTTTACCTCCTTACCACCTTCGAGGCCTAAGATCATGTTGAAGACCCTAGCCATCGGCCAATTGCTGGAGTCTTCCTCATCAAACGAATGCCATGGCTCCTCCTCGGGCTCTCGGTCTCTCCACTCCCAAACATACTTTCTAAGGTAGCCCCTCTGGATGAGAGCTTCAATCTCATTCTTCAGTTGGAGGCATTCCTCGGTGTCATGACTATGGTCACGATAGAAGTAGCAATACTTTCGCTTATTTTGCTAGGTCGATGGAGTCTTCATCGGTGGTGATCGGTGGAGGTATTCTTTGCCCTTGATCTCCATAAGGATTTGAGTTTGAGGGATAGTTAATGGGGCATAGCTATTGTAGCACCAAGAGAGACTTTTTTGCCTCGGAGCTTTCATTAGTTGGGAGGATCCTACTTCTTTGAGAATCTCACATGGGTTCTTCCACACACAGCTCTTCTTGCTGAGGGCCCAACCCTCCTCTTGCTGACGTACTATCTGGCCCTTTTCGGCCTACATGTACTTATGGGCCTAGGCCAGAAGATCAGCATAGTCTGTTGGATACTTCTTCTTGAGGAAGAAAATGAGGCATTCATTGTAGAGGCCTCACTTCAAAGTCGACATGGCGATGGCTTCATCTAGGCTATGCACCTCCAATATGGCTGTGTTGAAGCAAACCACATAGTCATGCAGGGATTCTCCCTTTTCTTGGTGGAGGGAGAAAAGGCTATCCGATGTTTTTGGTTGGACCCGGCTATTGCCAAAGTGAGCAATGAACTAGCATCCGAGTTGCTCAAAAGGGGAGAAGGACCCCAGCTAGAGCCCAGAGTACCACGTCCATGCCATCTTCTTTAAAGTGGCTAGGAAGGCGAGGTAGAGGAGGGCATCCAAAATGCCTTAAAGCATCAGAAGATCCATATAGCCCTCTAGATGATCTAGGGGATCAACAGAGCCATCATACGGCTCCACCATCGGCATTTTGAATTGATTGGGAATCAGCTCTTGAAGAATCAAACAGGTGAAGGGTGGCCGAGAACTGAACCCAAGGGCTTCTTCATTTCCTTCTCCATCCACGTAGATCTCGTCCAACTTGCACTCGATCTCATAGACCTTCTGCTCGAGGTCTTCTCCCCAATGAGATCTTCCAAGCTAAGGGGAATGGCCCTCTTTCACATCTCGATCGAAGGTGGCAGGAGATCTCCGGTGCCGTTCACTGTAGGTGGATCCATGATGGGATGGTGATCACTAGCCCATTGGGATCGACCGGTGCATCCCATGCATGGACTCTCCAGATTTGGAGACTAGTCTTGGTAGCTATGTTGGGACGGCACCATTGGAGGAGCGAGTTGGGGGGCTATCATTGCTGCACAACCTGCTACAAGTGCTGGATGGCATTAGTCAAGACATGGACCTGGCGGACTAGGTCATCGAATTATTGGGGTCCACCACCATGGATGATTACATCTGCTCTGCAAGCCTGTGGGAGGCGAACGGCTGGGTGGCTCCATCTCGACTCGTCTAGGTCGACTACCGGTGGAAGCCAATAAAGCAATTTCGGCGAGGCATTCTCATCTTCTTAATTTTCTTAGTGGGTTGCTAACACGACCCTTTCTCTAGTACCAAACTGTTGCATCAAGGCTCTGGGATATTGGTGTGGTTGCTGAGTGGGCATTGAAAATTGGTAAGATATGGGACACCGAAAATTAACAAAAGAAAGTTCACACGTTGAGGGTTCTTCGATGGGGGACCCTCTGATGACTAAGTTAGCCGGAGCTTGAGCATAGTAGAGAAAAGAAGGACAAATGGGTTTTCGACTAGCTTAGGTGCTTACTTTGATTTTTTGGCTTACCTTTTTTAGGTCTCCTTTTTATCTCTTTATATAGATGGTGGCTGGAGTTTGTTATACCCTAGTCTATAGGTTGCCATGTTAGGCTATACGACTCGTTTATTATGGACGTCTGCCAAGTGGGTGCCTGTCAAGTTGTTAGTCGTGGGTGTTTGCCAGATCTACGTTCTCGAATGCGATAGAAGATTCGGCAGTCACCCATATGGCTAGATGAGTTAAGGTCGGAGCATGACTAAGAAGTCATTGTGGTTTGATTTGTTTTGAGTTCAATTGCGGGGACTTGTTCGTGATGTCGTCAATGAAGTTCCGATCCAAAGGTCAATGAAGTCCCGACTCAGGGGTCGGTGAAGTCTCCACCCAGAGGTTAGTTGGTACTCGAGCATGACGTCGAACGAAAGTCAATGAAGATCGTTTTGTCCCCGCTTGTGGTGTAGTCACCCAACCAACGTCATCGTCTTGATCATTGGGTGTGCTTTAGAGGATGAGCCTCAAGGATCATAACCCAAATGGATCAACTCCACAACAGAAGTGCTTTCACTAAATAGCTCCTAAGAAAATTTAATCCTAAAGAGAATATCTTTACATTTTCAAATGAAGTCACAAAATTTTTTCAACTATTTTTGGCTAGACAAGGACAATTAACAATAATGTAAGCTAAAAGGTTGATTATGTGATAAAATAGCCATTCAGAGGGCCCAAGTATATAGATACTCTCTGGTGCCCCCTAGAGACTGAAGCAGACAAAATCCGCACTTTCATGATAACTATTAATCCACTTGATTACTAGAAAATTTTCATCTAGATTCGATCGATGTAATACTGTTGACAGACGAAACAATTACCACCAGATGAAACGATGTCTAAGAAGTCAAGAACAACCGAGCTCTCGTCCAGCGAGCAAAGTAGGCAGCAATTAATCGAAGATTCATTTTTGACCATTCTTTGGAGTGCTTTGAAACGAAAGGCATAGGCCCCGACGACCACCTGGAACACATGCTAGGGTTTGCATGAAATCCTTGGGCAACAAATTATACCAATTAAGGTACGTTCCACTTCTTCAGATTAGGGGCGACTCTTTGGATGACCGGTGGTTTCCAATAGCTAGCATGGTGCATGGGTTAGCAAGCTCACGGAACACTGCCACACTACAATAAAAAATAATAAAAATAGTTTATAGCAACAAAATTTTATTAATACTTAGCAAAGAGTATTACTATAGATACTCTCTAGTAATGATTTTAAAAAATATCATAAAAAAATATAATATTGTAGCACTTTATCATAGCGACGGTATCTTATAATTATCATAAGAAATTATATTCTATTTTAATAATTTTAAAAATTATCATAAAAAATCTATAATACTGTGATGATTATTTATATATATTGCTAAAATTTATAATGTTACGATCATATCATATAAGAATAATATTTTATAGTTAAATATAATTTAATTAGCAATATTTATAATTCTTTTACTAAATATTAATTATTTATCAATGAAATAAATTTTATCATGTATATATCATTAGATAACTAATAGTTTTTATTATTAATTATTTATAAATTATTTTTATGATAAATTAGTATCATTGTAAACTAATTTGCACTTTTTGTGATGATAATATTTAATCACTAAATATGTATTTAAACTTTATAGAGAAAGATATTTCATATATTTAATAAATTTTAAAATTAATATAATTTTAACTATATGAGTCAAGATAATTTAATAATTAAATAAAAATAAATCTTGATATGAAATCCACTATCAATATTGAATATATAATATCATAATCAAGTAATGATCTATGATGTAATTACTAAAAAATCTGCATGAAAATAAGTTTAACCAAGAATTTAGATATGATCCAATTTAATTTGTAAAAAAATATATAAAAAATTAATGATTACTTATAAAAATTTTATAATATAAAAATTTAAGATATTATATATTAAATATCATTATTTTTGACTTATAGTATAAATAAGAAGAATCATGAATTATCTATTTTTAAAGAACATTAAAAAAATATTTAAGATTATATAAATATGTTAAAATTATTTATATTTTAATATATTTTAAATAATAAGTTTTCAAAAATATTATAAAAATAAAATAAAGTAATTTATTTTTAAATTTTCTTTTAAAATTTTTTTTGATTTTTTATAAAAAATTAATTATTAAAATTAAAATATCAAAATATATTTGAAATAAATATATTTCATAATATGAATAAATTTTAAATAAGTATAATCAACCATAACTTTATATCATAAGTTAATATTATCATAGTGGTTAAGTATTAGATAACTTTCCAATAGATTTTATGTTTTTATTATAAATATAAATTATTTTTTAAAAAATATTTAATTTTAATGGTATTTATAGTAATAGTTATAATCGCATTAGTATAGACTTACTTATACCAACACTCACTAAAACTGTAGTAATAGGTGGTGATAGTTTTTAGTGATGCCACCTGTTACCATGGTTTACCAACCATTGATATAAATTTTATCAATAATTTTTTTATATTTTTTATAATGATTTTGATTATTACTATAGATCTATTTTATTGTAGTGCCAACTACTCCTTTCATCAAATTGCACAAGAGGTCTGTCTATCCAAACCAAGATATATCCGAAAATATGAAAGAAGATAGAACCAGGAGTTACAAAGACAAGTGATGGAGGGGGGATGGAAGGAAAAAACAAGGAACGTACAAATGGCATGCTCTTTTTCTTTTTGTCCATCTCAACACATGTTACTATTGGAATGATTGATTCTACTCTCCCTAATTTGGCATCTATATTGCGATCAATAGTCAAAATCATCGATTGATCATTGGTATTATTGACTAAACGATGCCTACGTCAAACTCTCAAATAATGATAGATGATAGTAAATTGGTTGGATGACTCCTAATCGACTAAACTAACTATCAGCTGGTCTTGACGCTCGACTCATAGTTGATAAACCATACAGATGATCAACTATCAATCGGCCTACTGATTGACAGTCGGCTCTCTTCAACCGGCTCTACAACAAACAAAATGACTTCAAAAATAAGTAATTGCTGACCAATCCAAATATCAAAAGCATCAATGGTTAGTCGAATCAGTAGTAATATCAACATACGATCGGTATGATATATATTTCCAGCGCAAAATGTGCATAACAGTCTCTCCACGATCATATAATGAGCATTAACTATTCTCATAATGCCAAAATAAATGAGACCTATGACTTTTAACTATTATAGACAGTTACTAATAAATCACCTATAAAAGGGAGGCAAGTGGAAAGCACCAGTAAGTCGGTTCGGGATGAGACACTACCATTTTTCTATTAATCTGTTCAATCAAATTCCTATCTCTAATTTAAGCATTAGAAGGTCTCCATCGAAAATAATTTTGGTCAGAGTGGACATTATTTTGCAGGTAATTATCTCCAGCAACAGATGCTAAAGGGATTTGGCTGCAACAGTTACTTTGTAAATGGACGATTCATCAACTTAGGATGGATCTGATCCAACCAATAATTACTCCAGTGAGACACATATATCTCTTACATGGTGATAGTTCTTCTCATGAGAACTATCACATGATGTATCATCCCAACCCTATGAATTACGCCAATCTTCACGTGATGTACCGGTCTGTGAAGTCTCAGGCCATTTTTTGATATCAGGTTTGGACATTATATAGTTTGCATGGGCTTACAAAAAATAAAATAAAATAATGAATGTATATAAAATTAATGGATACATATTGGTTTCTTGTTTTATTCCAACCGGGCTACCACTAGAAAGCCAGAATCATGGAAATATTTATGAAATTCCATTGAAGTTTTCACACCGGGTCCACTACTACAAGGATATCGGACATAGTTCCCCTCTTTCAGTATTGCTCAGCCACTATTGCTTCCTACTTCATTCCTCAAAGTACCTCTTTTAAAAGACCCTTACTAAACACCACTTTCACATCCAACCACTATTGCTTCCTACTTCATTCCTTAAAGTCTGAGATAGATTTGGATAAGATCGACCAGATTTAGACTCAAATCCAATCAGATTAAAACTAGATAATGAAAGTCTTACATTGATGATCCAAATTCTTAGATACGATCTACTATCTCAAAACTACTTATATATCAAAAATTATTTAATTTAAAAATTTTTAGCCATGCATCAAGTGCTGAAAAAATACATCTAATTTAATTTTATTTAGACTATCTAATTTTGATTCTTGATGCATAGTCTAGGAGTTTCTAGATTATATAATTTTTTGCATACAAACAATTTTGAGATAGCAAATCACATTCAATTGGTTGAATTATTAATATAGGATCCATATTATAGAGTTTTGATCTGATCAGATCTGAATCCAAATCTGATCGATCTGATTCTAGCCTAACTCTCTCTCTCTCTCCATATATATATATATATATATATCCAAAGCTGAAGAAGAGACTTAGACCCAATTTGATACTATTTTAGATAGTGCTTTTGTGATGCAGTGCTTTAGACAGTGAAGCTTTCATCAGTAAAGCTTTTAAAAAAAATTTACTATTTATTAATTATATTTTGAAAATATTATAAAATTTTAATATTTATTTGATAACTAAATTGAGTACATATTTTTAGTATCAAGAAAAAAGAATAAAGATCATTACATAATGCTGATTTTTTTAAAATTATTTTCTAAAATGCTGTGGATTGAAATTTATTTTTCAATTTACCGTTCCTTTTGTGCTATGCCTGAAATTGTGGGTTCAATCCATGATTTCATGGCTACCTTGATTTGATGATGTGGCATCACGAAAATCATGGATTGAATCCATGATTTCACTAAGCTGACATGGCATTTAAAATTCTAGGTTCAATCAATGATTTCGGTAAATTCATGAGTTAAATCCATGATTTCATTCACATTTGTTGAATCCATGATTTCATTTGCATTTTTTTGGGATATCAAGGGTGGAGGACCTGCGGGCATAATGGGAGGTAGGGGGTAGGGGGTGCAAGCGGAGGACCCACAAGCATGTGGGGTGGAGAGGGACCGAGGGTGGAGGAGTTGCAAGTAGCAGGTGTGGAGGAGCCATGGGTGGAGAGAGATGGAGTCGCGGGTGGTGTCAGGAAGTGTGGAGTGAGGGCATTCGAGGGCAAAGGAGCCACGATCGAGTGGGAGGGCGGAGGAGCTATGCATAGCAGGGTTAGGGGGTGCAGAGAAGTTGCAGGTGGAGGGACATGGAGGAGCTGCAGGCAAGGGGCCGGAGGGGGGTGTGGAAGAGCAGTGGATAGGCAAAGGAGCTGCAAGTGGTGCTGAAGGGGGGAGTGGGCATGAAGGAGCTACGAGTGGTACCGAAGGGAGGAGTAGGCGTGGAGTGTTGGATTTAACTTTTAATGTTGCCTAATTGTCACTTAGTCAAATTTAACTCATTGAATCAAGTTTTAAATCAATTATAGTAAGCCCAATTAATTAAAGAGTCATATTCCTGATAAGGCTTAGACTGAAATTTTAACTTTAATTAGGAACAAGTCTTTTGATGGGATAAAATAAGTGTAGGTATAAATAAAGATAGCCTGATTCCTTTTCTCCAACTCTCAAGAGGGTATGATGATTTCCATCAATTGTCGGTATTAAGGAGGGTGAGGAGAAAAAAGATCAGTCGTCTGTAGAAGAAAGACCAAATTTTCTATGGGCTATGTGATCATCATATTGTTGAGATGATGGTGCAAGGTATGATTTACTTTGATCTTGATTTTATAAGAATATTGGAGCACGATCAAAACATAAAAGTATAAAATTATCTTACATGTGGTATCAGAATCCAAAATTCATGCTTCGTATTCATGTAAAATTTTTTTTGATAAATTTTGATTTATTTTAAAAAATTAAAAATCAAAGTTTTATAATTTTTGAAATTAATTAAAGTTTAGAAAATTAAATTAATATTTATTAATTTTTAAAAAAATAAAAAAATTTTGGGGTTGGGTGTGCCGACGGACCCATGCTGTCCAGTGAATGGGGTAGTAGCCATGGCTGCTACCATGCCGACGGTAGGCCAGAGCTATGGCTGCTGCTACCTCGTGGCGGCGGTGGCGGCAGCTGCTATTTTGTCGCCTACCGCTTGTGCGGCCATGAGAACTATGGATTTTGTCACGGCATAAGGGGCGGCAGGAGCCAGCGACAACCCTGGATCCAATTGAAGAAGGATGATCATGGGTCACGGGTGGATGGGGAGCTCCTGCTCCATGGCAACGGCGGTAGTGGTGGCAACAGCACTGCATGCAGTCTTTGGGCTCAGCCGCATGAATAGCAGCTTTCACCATGGTAGTGTAGGGTGGTGCCCGGTCCACTGCCATCCTTGCTTGGTCCTCCGATGCATCGGAGCAATGGCAGATGGAGGCAGCCAGCCGTAGCGGCGGCAGCATTCTAGGCAGCGGTCGGTCGATCGCCTGAGAGAGATTTTCTCTTGATTAAGGAAAGGGAATAAGAAAGGCTAAATGGATCCGAGTTTTAGGTCCAAACTTGAAACCTGTAATCCAATTGGACCCATTAAATAAAACAAGGGTTTTTTGCATTTATGTTCCTAATAAAGTTTAAATTCTAAAAAAGGCCAAATTCAATTTTGGAGTTTTGTTCTAATTTAATCCCTAATAAATGAATAAATTATATTAAAGTCTCTCTCAATTTTCTGAATAGTTTTAAAGTTGTTGATTTATAGAAAATGCCCTATATTTCTATTATTTATGGTTAAGTCTTTTATTGTTGAAATTTGCTCATTTTTCATCTGATTTGAGCGATTTTTGAATTGTTGAACTTGTGATGGTTTGAAAAACAGTATGATTAAATTTTTCATATAAAATAAAATATTTAAATAATTAAATTATTTAATTGATAATTTTATTTGTTATTATACTATTCAAGTATGTTTTCACATGTCCTAAAGAATCTGGAGTACTCTATGAATCTTAGATAGCTGAGTCATTGAGGGCTCATAGTTTTTTTTATTATAGTTTTAAAATTACATAAAAGTGTGTCTATTACAGTTAACCCAAAGATAATGGTAATTTGATATAAAATAACTAGTAAAAGATTGACTAAATTGAATTACATAAAGACGGGGAGTTCTACACCTAAAGATGAGAATAATCTTGGATTCTTATAATCATAGTTAGTTAAATCATTGAAAGTATAACTAATATGATGGATCATAGTTTAAACATGAATTATATATATGTCATAATTATTGTTCTTGCTTAAATATTTCATATTATTATTAGTTATGATTTATGTGATACATATTTTGGTACTATTTATTATGTTTAAATTTATGATTAAATTAGTTGCAACACTTATTGTATGCTATGATTCTTATCTAAAGGTGATTTATAGTTGTATAATAAATATTATTAGTAGAATTGTATTATGGAATCTGTATCATGATGATAATTTTAAATATGTTTTATTATTTACGACTATGACCCCTGCTTTAGTTTCGTTGCATCTATCTAACATTCCTATATTGAATGGATCAAATTATCTTTATTGGTACGAGGAGCTTCTTATTATTTTAGAATGTCTATACTTAGATTTGGCCCTTCATAAGCCTCAGTTTGATCTATTTATCCCCACTAGTTTTTTTGATCAAAAAAAATTATATGAAAAATGAGAGTGTTCTAATAGATTGTCTCTTATGATTATTAAAAGGTCCATAGCAATAGACATTAAGAGATCTGTTCCTCATAATGAATTGGCCTTTAAGTATCTTTCCTCCGTAGAATAATAACTTACCAAATCGAGTAAAGCCTTAGCTGATACCCTAATGAACAAGTTAACCTCTATGAAATATGATGGATTTTCTAGAGTGCCAAAGCATATTATAAAAATACGTGATATAGTTAAAAAATTAAATAATTTGGATATGGTGGTATCTGAAAACTTTCTTATTTAATTTGTTCTCAATTCTCTTCTATCTCAGTTTATCCAATTTAAGATATAATACAATATAGAAAATCATGATCAATGAATAAACTCATGTCCTAGTGTGTGTAAGAGGAAGAGAGATTAAAACAGAAAGGGATCCCAGTTGTTTATGTGATTTCACAGGAGCATCCTAAAAAAAAGAAGATGAAGAAAGCAAATAAAGGATCTAGCAATCCACTAATGAAAACTTCTTATAAATTAAAATGTTTCTTCTATAAGAAAGAATATATCAAGAAGGATTGTGAGAAAAAAAAGGTTTGAAAAGAAGGGTATTCCCTTATCATTTGTTTGTTTTGAAATCAATTTCATTGATGTTCTTTCTAATACTTGGTAGATTAATTTGAGTGCTACAATTTATATTTCTAATTCAATATAAAAATTTCTTTCAAACCAGAATCCAAATGATAGAGAATGATGGATCTTTATAAAAAACTAGATGAAGTCCAAGGTTATTACAATCGGGACATACAAATTTATTATAGACACTAGATTTCAATTAAATCTATATAATATCTTTTATATTCCTTTAGTATCTAGAAATTTAATTTTTTTATCAAAACTTAATTTAGAAGATTTTTTATTTATTTTTGTAAATTCATATTTTAAATTAGTGAAAATTTTTATTTTGGTCAATACTGGAATATTATGTAATGGATTATATAAATTAAATTTGAATTCTTTTTTTGAACAATCTTTATTTATTTTAAATATTAATATTGGAATAAAATATAGTATTATAAATGAGAGTTTTTCAATATTATAGCATAGGCGATTAGGTCATACATCAAAAGAAAGGATGACTAGATTGGTTAAGAAAGGTATTTTACCAAATTTAGATTTTAGTGATTTTGATATGTGTATCAATTGTATTAAAAAAATAAATTAAAAATCGTAAAAAGCATACCACTAGAAGTCAAGAACTTTTAGAATTGATACATATCGATATTTATGGCTATTTTACATCTTATTTTGGAGAGCAAAAGTATTTTATTTCCTTTATTGATAATTTTTCATATTATGGTTATGTTTTTCTATTGCATGAAAAGTTTGAAGCTTTGAAAGCCTTTAATATATACAAAGCTGAAATAGAAAATCAATTGGATAAAAAAATTAATGTTGTGAGATCTAATAGGGGTGGTGAATACTATGGCAAATATGATGAATTAGCCATAATTCTGGATCATTTACCAAATTTTTTAAATAGCATGGTATTGTAGCACAGTACACTATACTGGAAAATCTCCAATAAAATAGCCTGGTTGAAAGGCATAATCATATTTTGATGGACATAATAAGGAGTATGATTGGTAGTTCCTCATTATCTTTAAATTTATGAAAAGAAGCCTTGAAAACTACTATGTATATCCTAAATCGGATACCTAGTAAGACCGTTTTTAAAACTTCTTTTGAGTATGGACAGGTAGGAAACCAAGTTTAGGGCATTTATACATTTAGGGTTGTCCTATCGAGGCTTTATTATGTAACCTATAAGAAAAAAAATTAGATCCCAAAACTATTAGTTATTATTTTATAGGATATCCAAAAAAATCAAAGAATTTTAGATTTTATTATCCATCACACATTACTAGAATTGGTGAAACCAGAACTACTAGGTTCATTGAGGATGATGAAAATAATAAGAGTAGTGAACTACATAATGCGATATTACAGACAGTAAGAAAATCTCTTTCTATTACAATAATACTTAGAGATATTCTACTTAAACTCGCTCAATTTGAAATTGTAGAACATAAATAGGTGATTGATACACCACTTTCTGAATAAACTATCAATGAACCTGATCTAATTAAAAATAATCATAATAATGATATTGAATCTAAAATATTATAAAGATTTAGTAGAATTAGAAGATCAGCTATTTTAGATGATTATATTATTTACTTAAAAGAATATAATTATGATATTAGGATGAAGGATGATCTAGTTTTATTTAAGGATGTCATGAATAGCGATGATTCTGAACTTTAGTTAGATGCAATAAAAGATGAGATAGAATCATGAATAAAAATAAAGTCTGAAAACTTATCAAATTACTTGAAGGATTGAAGCCTCTAGATTATGAATTGATTTTTAAGATCAAACGAGATTCCAAAAGCAATTTTGAGAAATATAAGGCAAGACTTATAGTAAAAAAATTCACTCAAAAGAAAGATATTGATTATCATAAAATATTTTCTTCTATTTTTGGAAAGGATTCTTTCATAATCATGATGGCATTAGTAGTTTATTTTAATTTAGAGCTATATTAAATGAATGTCAAGATTACATTCTTGAATTAGGATTTACAAGAAGAAGTATATATGAAACAACTCGAAGAATTTTTAATTCAAGAAAATAAAAAGCTGGTATGTAAATTGGAAAAATTCATATATGATCTTAAACAAGCTTCTAGACAATCATATTTAAAGTTTAATCATATCATTACTTTATTCGAATTTAAGAAAAATATTGCTGATCAATATATATATATATGAAGGTGAATAGGAGTAAGTTTATATTTTTGATACTATATATGAATGATATCTTATTAGCTAGCAATGATTTTGGTCTCTTGCATGAAACTAAAAGTTTTTTTCCAACTTTTTGACATGAAAGATATGAAAGAAGTTTTTTATGTTGTTAGTATAGAAATTCATCGTGATAAGAATAAGAGGTTACTGAGTTTATCTCAGAGAAATTATATTACTAGAATCCTAAAAAGATTTGGAATGTCAAGCTGCTCATCAAGTGAAGTACTAATCGTTAAGGATGATAAATTCAGTAAATTCAGTATTCTACGAACGAGATTAAGAGAAATCAGATGAAAAATATATCCTATGCATTTGTAGTAGATAGCCTAATGTATGCTCAAGTATGTACTCGTTCTGATATTAATTTTGCTTTGAAAATATTTAGTAGATATTAGAGTGATCCAGGTATAGACCACTAGAAAGCTACCAAGAAGGTAACGCGATATCTTCAGGAAACTAAAGACTACATGTTCACTTATAGGATGACTGATCAGTTAGAAGTGATCGATTATTCAAATGCATATTATGCTGATTGCCTCGATAGCAGAAAGTCTACATCAGGTTACATCTTTCTATTGGCTGATGGAGCAATCTTATGAAGGAGTATAAAATGGCGTATTATTGCCTGCTATACTATGGAAGTTGAATATATAAGCCATAATGAGGCTTCTTCACATGCTCTATGATTAAAAAAATTCATCTCATGGCTCAGAGTTATCGATTTTATTTTCAAGCTACTGAGAATTTGTTGTGATAAATTCTGGTGCAGTTTCTTTCTCTAATAGTAGCAAGATGACCAATGCAAATAAGTATATTGATGTTAAGTATTTTGCTGTAAATGATAGAATTAGTAGTCATATCTATTGATTTTATTGATACTGCTTGCATGATAGCTGACCTTTTAACAAAATATTTAGTATCCAAAATTTTCAAAGAGCATGTAAAAGTTATGGACATATATCATTAGGATATTTAATTTGTAATACACATTTATTTTAAGATCTCTTAATGGTATGATGATTGTTATTACTTCTCTTTAATTATTTTTTATATATATTATTATTGATTTTTACTAAAATTAAAATAAATAGAAGTATCATTTATATGACATAGCAGTGGGACCATTATCATAGACATTATGATTTTTGATAGTCTATGTATTCCATTATATAAAACTGGATTAACTAAGATTATTGATGTCATAATATATAGAAGGAAGTATTTCAATTAAGATGTATAACTACCATGATCTGCATTAATGATTTTTACTTAATCAAAGTATAAAGGATCTTCAAGGAATAGATAATTGAGCAAATTTTTAAAAAATGAGTCGCACTCAAGTCAATTTCAAAATTATGATTTAGAATTGTTGTTTTGAAAAATTAAAAATATTTTTTTTATTTATTTTGAAATATTTTAGAAAAACTAAATAGTTAATTTTAAGTGATAATATAGGCTAAGTGTAAGCCTAATTAATTAAAGAGTCCTATTCTTGATAAGATTTAAACCAAAATTTCAACTCTAATTAGAAATAAATTTTTTTGATAGAATAAGACAAGTATAGGTATAAATAAGGATGGTTTGATTCCTTTTCTTTAACTCTTATGAGGCTGTGACGATTTCTATTCGTCATCCGCATTAAGGAGGATAAGGAAAAAGAAGACCAATCAAAGATCAAATGTTCTGCGGGCTATGTGATCATCGTATTGCTGAGATGATGGTGCAAAGTATAATCTATTTTGATCTTAATTTTGCATGAATATTAAAGTACGATCAAAATATAAAAATATAAAATTATCATATATGGAGAAAATTATCATACATGGAGAACTACGGTCAGAGAGAGATGGAGTGGTGGGGAGGGCATGAGAAAGAAGAAATGAAGAAGATAATAATTAAATAGAACGGTATATCTGAAAGCGAATTTTATTAGTGGCTATAATCGGATTTAGATCATTTGTCATGTTGGCGGCGTCCGTCAACCTTGATGGTACGTTATGTGTGTCACTCTTGTGGACCCGTTTCTAATGAACCAGTATCAAATGTTGGTTTCGGGGGAGGCCATTTTGTTTGCCAATAAGAAATTCATGTGGAATGCCAAAAATATACAGACAAAAGGAGTTCATGTTGAACTAGCTCTTGCAGCTCTAGAAGGGCAACATAAACCTGTCACGAGTCAGTTTCACGGACTGAAATCTGTACTAGGGATGCAACCCGGTTTGGGCTGACCCAAAGTAATTCTCGATGAATTTGTATTGTGGATCGGATGAAACTAACATGTTTGCTTGGCTTCTATTGGGGCAGAAAATTGTGCAGTTAATTTTAATCTGGAGGAAACTGAAATAAAAGCTCGAGCTAATTGATTAAATTTGAATTTTTTTTATAAGGCACCTAACCCAAAATAAGTCGATAGGATGGTCAACCTAATGGGACCCAAATTATAGAGTGGACTTATCAATCAAAAGTCTATTGAAATAAAACTTGAGCTCCATTCTCTTGGTAGCTTCTTTAAAATTGAAACTTTTTTAATCTCTATTTTTCCTTCTCAGTGTTGGGAAAATTTTTTTTTTTCTTTTTTTCCTATTCAATTGGTGTAGCAATTGCTTCTCTAAGGAGGAATTGACGGTGGATTTTGATTTTCTTTTTTCCATTTTGGAGGCTGATTTCTTTGATTATCGATGCAATGCCCCCGGGGTGGGTAACCGCGGGCACAGGACACTTTCTCCGTGGAGAAAGATGATCATCTACACACTTTCTCCAACGCATTCACCAAGTCCATCAAGCACTCTGTTCTGGGTAATTAAACACCAAAAAAACTCACAAAAAACCTAGATTTTGGCCAGGAAATTGACAGCTGCAATATTGGCTAATTCTTTTGTGGGCATGTAAATAACACTTCAATATACATAAAGTAAGATATTAGAACTTTTCCACAACATGAAATCCATTGACGGATTCCTCCACTCTTCAATAAACCATGTCCTAGATTCACTTTACAATCTCCATTTGTTCAATTCTCATATATCACAGCTACCAATGTAGGGTTTCAAGTACGGAATCATACCATAGAGTAAGAAAGAAAAATTGGAGACTCCAGCAATGTTGTCGGACTGAGACTAGATGGAATCGTCGGATAAGGAGAACGAACATCTGAGAAGTTTTAAGTGTTATTTTTGTAAGAAAGCCTAGAGGAGATGCATCAACAATCTTGGATGATAAAATGAAAAAATTGTACCCGATATCATTCTTACTTAATGATTTGTATTTATGACAAATCTGCTTGCTCTTTTTTTATCGGCTTTCGGTTGCAAGTTCTGTTAGAAGAAAGCCTTTTAAGATATGGTTCCACGGGGAAGGAGGAAAAAACAAAGGGCTCGAACTGAATGGAAACACAGCCGCCATTTCGCAATTCCGTGAAACATATTACAAGCAACATTTGCTCTTTAAAATACCCTTGGAGTGGGAAGACAGGGAATGGCATAGAGGGGGTATGTTTCAGATTGAGACGAAGAACACGTTTAGATGGTGGAGGTGGAAATGAAATACAAGGACAAGCAGGTCCATGGAAGGAAAGGCGGACATTGACAAATAAATGTAAATTAGATATGAAATAAAAAATTATTAAAAAAAATATTTCGAATTCAACCTACAAATAGTCCATGGTGAACACCACAGCAAAGAAAAATCTAAAAAAAAATGTAAGATCTTAAACAGGTCTTGGACCGGTCCGCAAATGCAGGGCTGCGAGTTCCGCATGGCGCAAGCCCACAGCTCCTCAGAAGCACACGTCTAGATAGGCACCGGCCCAACACAGGCGAAAGCCCAGCGCGAATGCACGTGCAGCCCATGCGCAAGCGAGAAGCCTGGTGGGGCATGCGGCGTACCCCAATGCACCATGCCAATCGGATGGTGCGGTCTATGGGGGCTGCATGGATCGACCAAGCAGTCCATGCATGGCTCAGGCATGCAAATGTGCAATCATGCGGTCAAAGAGCTTTGCGATCATGACCTAATGGTCTAGAAGATTATTAGAGTTGTAATCGACTCCTGAATCCATTTTGGATGCAGATTGGACTGATTCGAGGCCTAGCAGCAATTGATGGAGATTTGGTAGAAAAATCAGAGTGCTAATCTATAGTAGGTAGCGAACTCTAGAACAGAAACAGAAACTTTGGGCAAACTATCAAGCAGTAAATATGGTTGTTTTAAGAAAGTTTTCTAGAGAGATCTTTATGAGAAAATACTTCTAAGTGAGAGAGAGAGAAATTGATGTATGAGAGTGGAGAGTATAATTTTTTTTTTAAAATTTTTTTTATTAAATCTTTTGATATCTCATAAAGATATATTTTTTTTAATCTATATATTTAATTATATTTTATTTTTTTATCATAATAAATTATATTAAATTTTTAATAAAAATAGAGTTTGGGTTACATCTCTCGCATGCTATTTTGATTTTTTCTTTACGTACGTCCAATCTTATCATTGCATGGAGAAGAGTGCGACCCCTTCCCGACGGCCCCCTCCATTCTCGTGCACGATCCTCTTTTGCAACCTGAACCGAATGTTGATGCAGCAAAGGCACGCCACCACCAGGTTGGAATGCATTCAGGGTGTAAGAATTTCAGATAAGCTCGATTATCTTTTAAGAAAAGTAACTTAATCTTTTTGTATACAAAAATATTTTCACTTTCCGGAAATCGATAGGCAACAAGTCATGGGAGCAACCACCTGGGTGGTGGCACTATTCGTTGGAGAATGGTTGCATGTTGCAGCAGAAGCATTTCTCTTTTCATAAGGATTGCCTATGAAAGTTGTTCATTACTTGCACCATTTCTCTTGAGTCTTGAATCAATGATTTTATCAGGCGACATAGTCTAGCACTAGTCCTAAAGTAGAAGAGATTACTTTTAGCAGCCGAAGTATAACTTGAAAGTGTATTTAGAGCTGCAGATGAGCAAAGGCAGGTATCAACATGCCTGGACTTTGCTCGTTCCCATGAAGGCACAATCAAGGCAAGCTTCACAGAGCACGCTTAAGGTTGGATCAATTGTTGTATGAACCAAGATTGTAGAAGTGTTTGGTTGGTCATATATTTTCATGGGCCTAGGTGTTTAAGCTCGATGGGCCAAATATTTTGTTCTTACAAAAAAGTGCTTAAGCACAAGATGTTCATGAACCATAAGGCTTATTTATAGTTCCTGTTGGTGCAGAAATTGGATGGTTGCCGAAAATGTCGGAGTGGATGTCTGAGATCTCGTCGATGAAATCTATAGAAGAAAAGTCCTGAATGAAGGTGGATGGCTCCGGCATAGACCCTCTGATGATCAAGTTAGAAATCTAATAAAAAAGAATGGAGTACTCAGGGATTAGATAATTAGAAAAAAAAGATATATCTGGAGGATTCTATTTATATATGGAGCTATAACAGATTGATAGTGACCACTATAACTGATTGCTAGTAGGCCGTTCAGATGGTTCTAAGTCTATTATGGAGGATAATTGATTGCTTGTAGGCCGTTCAGATGGTTCTAAGTCTATTATGGAGGATAAGTGGATGATCGTAACTACCTATTAGTGGCAAGCTGTAATTTGATTATGGCGTAGATGAAAAATATCTACTTCTATCATTGATACTTGGAGGTCGGAGGCTACTGAGCTGAATAGCTAACTTTACGGGCTGAAGTTGTATTGTAGAATCTAAGGTCGAATAAACTGGGCTTTAATTATCTAAGCTGGACTTATGTTTTGGACTCTGAGGTTGGACGAGCTTAAGAGCTGAATGAGGATCAAGTTGAAGGAAAAATTTTTCAGATTTGAATCATATTCAGATGGAGTCAAGGAAGAATAGATTTAAGTTTAAAAAACTTTCATAATAATTATAAAAACATACCTCGATGCGTAGTAGAAAAAGATCGAGGTGCTGAAAATTCTACAATACTATTTCGCGAGATCCGAAAGCACATATCCTCTACTTCACATGCACGCCATGCTATGTAGAGAAGATGGATGAGATATGAGGTGCCACACGAAGGAAGAGGGAGAAGAGGGGCGACAAGATTAGATCCTCCATCAAGAAGAGCTCAGGCACCAAGAAGAAGAAGAGAGAAATCCCTAGCTCTCTCTCTCTCTCTTTCATGCCTAGCCCTTGCTCATGACCACAAGCCTTTGGATTGCAATTGGATTGCTTTTCCATGCCTAGGGGTCCTCCTTTTATAGATAAAGCCAACACCTGATTGAATCTTAATTAAATAGGGATTCCAAGGATAACTACCTTTGACTAGTCAAATCCTACTCCAAGTGGAATTCCTAAGGTGTTCTCATAATCTCATTTGGAGAGGTAGTTGGGGCTGGAAAAACCAAGGCCCTTGGTCGACCATATATGAGAAAGAGTCTCAGTGGTCAAAGCTACTAGTTGACTAAATCAAATTTGGTCCAAATTGAGCTCAATTTGAATTCGATTCGAACCTGATTTGAACTCAATTTAAATAAACTATTTAGCCCTAATCTAAGTAGGATTTTAGATCCAAGTCTAACTTGAATAATTGACTAATTAAATCAAGCCTTATTAATTTAGATCTGATCTAAAATTAATTATGACTTGAATTCAATCTCTCATCAAAACTTAGATCTTTTCAGGTCAAACTCATCTCCGGAATTAATCTTGAACCTCATGGCTAGTGCTAGCTAGGCATAGTTAGTATTTAATTTTGTATGACCATTAACTTAATTCTCTAATTAAGTAAATCTATCTACTCAATTAAGTCAATCACTTTCAAATTAAACATATAGATGTTAGGTCAATTCTTTTCTACATTGCATGACTAATGTGCGTGACTTTATAGGTTTGAATATTAAGTTGGTAATATAGAAACTAATTTTTTGTACTAATTGAAATGACCATTTAGCAATGATATTTGACGTCTGGATAGGTCAAATGATTATAAAGCAACATTCAAGAATCTTGGCATATGATTATTGCATAATTCATCACTTTGATCCTTAATGCTCAGAATGACCTAAGGTTTAACTGTCAGCCCTAAAATAGTGATGCATATTATATTTCAATCTTTCTCAAATCTTGTGACGATCACATGGATTATCTCGATCAAGATTTTACTGGATTGAAATATAGTGAAGTATTACCTCCTATCGGAGGGGTCAATTCTATCTTGACTCACACACTGACTTCGTAAGTACTTGACTGCATCCAGAAATCTTTCATCACTATATTAGAAATATAGGTAGTCTAATACCAAAGCATAGTGAGTTGCTTGCAAGTCATCGTGGTGATCTTAGGTTTGAGGGATACTTATGCCCATATCCTTTATGAGCATCTCTTGATAGTAGAGTGCTTCGTAGATGAGTTATTGTTCGATTGTTGACCCTATGATTGATTTTAATGATTATAAAATATTAAATAAAAATATTATTAATCATGTGTTTCAAGATTGGATATAGAACTTTTTAGGTATTTACCTTGAAGAATTTTTCCATGAAAGAAACCCTCTCAACATGTTAAGCTAAAGCACTTCAAGAAATAAGTTTTCATAAGTTTAGATGGATTGTTATGAAGAAAATCAATTTAGAAGCTTCAAAGGCAATTTGGAATGTTTTGAAAGTTGAATTAATAAGGATGCTTAGAGAATGTCAAAGTTATAATTTCATCAAGTTGGAGATCAAGAAAATAAATTTAAGAAGCCTTAAGAGAAAGTAGAAAAGAATTCTGATCTTTTGGAGGCAATTCCATAATTTTTGAAAGTCAAAATTATAAAAAAATCATATTTGGGCAAAAAGAGATGACCCTTAGATCTTCTCCTTTTGAAATGAGTAGCTTGACATGCTTTGGCATGTTGCTTTTGTATGGTCTCACAAAAGATCGACCCATGGGTCGACTTCTGTTGCATAGAAATAGAAAATAGAAGCTGAATTTTTGAGTATAGTCCAAGTACTGATACTTGAGCAAAAAGTATCAACCTCAGATCATAAGGTATCGATCTCAAATTAAAAAATATCGACACCTACAGAAAAGGTATCGACCCCTACAGAAAAGATGTCGACCCTAATGTCGGGATAGGTTGCAATGGCTTATTTTTTGCACTTTTTCAATGGATCCTTTTCATTCCAAATGACTAGTTCAAGTCCTCCAATGGTCCAAACTCTCTCTCCAGCCATTATAAAGATTATTTAAAGATAAAAAAATTAAAAAAAAGAAGAAAAATGAATTGAAAGTAGAAATCATTCAAATTATGAGGTTCATTGAATATCTAAAGAAAAAGAGAGAAAAGAAAGAACTTTGTGCATCAAATTCAGAGAGCTTTCAAGTGTGATCATCCTCATCCATTCAAGCTTTCTCTCAGCCTTCAAAGAAGAGAATATAAATCTTCAAGAGCCATCTTTCAACCTCTCCATTAAACTTCAAAAAGAATTCTTTTTCTTTTTATTTTTGTATTGAATTCTTATACTTATATTTTTATTTCTTTATAAGTTTTTTTGGAAGAAAAAAACTTGGGGTGTAAGCTAGTCCGAGCTGATAATTGGATGGTGTAAAGATTGTGATTGGTGCTCCTAGTTTAAAACCAACATTGATAGTGAACCCGAAAAACTATCGATGTAGGATTATAGTTGATAAGCCCAATAAAATCAACTGGATTTATTTGTGATCCCGGTTTAAAATAAATGCATTGTAATCTAGAAATTATAGTAAAATTTTTAAGAAGATAGCTTGAAGAATGGACGTAGGAGCGGATTGCTCCGAACCACTATAAATCTTGTGTATTTGTATTATAGTTTTGCTTTCCTTGCTTTCTTTATTTACTTTACATATTTACTTTATCTCGTTGCTTTTAATTTCACTACTATACTTTGTATATTCACCATAAAGACTCAAGTTGTTTTAACTAAAAGCATATATTTAACTTAAAATTTTAACTTGGTCAAGATTTTAAAAGAACCCAATTCATCCTCCTCTCTTGGGTTGCTACCTCTGAGCAACAAGTGGTATCAGAGCAGATGCTCCATTATTAATTATTGGCCTAATCATCAAAAGCAAAAGATCTTGGCAATCTAAAATAGAATCTTTTTTTAATGAAGGCTATTTCATAGATAGATCCTCATTTTTTAATGGCTCAAATTATACCTATTAAAAAATTAGTATGAAAATTTTTATATAAGCATATGACTATAGTCTATGGAAGATCATAGTTGATGGCTCACACACTCTCAAAGCATTTAAAGAACATGACAAAGAAATAGCCCGATTAAATGCTAAAGTCATGAATATACTTTGTTGCTCATTAGATATAAATGAATTTAACTTGATTTCTTCTTGCATTTCAGTGAAAGAAGTTTGGAAAAAATTGAAAGCAATCTATGAGGGAGAAAATAAAAAAAAATCAAGCTTCCAAGAAGAAAAGAAAGCTCATCCCAATTCATACCTCATAGTGCATGAGGATGAAAAAAAGAAGAAAAGGAAGAAATAAAAGAAAAAGAAAGCATTGATTAAGAGAGAGCAAAGCAAAGAAGAAAAGAATGAGAAAGAGGATGAAGGTATGCAAATTATTGCCTCATGGCTTAAAATGATGAGGTATATTATGAACACTCTTTTGAATTTACTTTTAATGAATTATATAAAGCCTTCAATGAGTTAATAGATGAACACAAAAAGATAAGACTAAAGAATAAAGAACTTAAAAAATCTAATCTATCTTTGATTGAAGAGAAAAATAAAATTTTGAGTAAAAAAGAAGATCTATTAAAAAATATAAAAAATATGGTCAAATAAAAGAAAAACTTTTTGAAATAAATTGAAACTTTAACTAAGAAAAAAAAATCTTACAAAATCTAAAAAAAATCTAGTTAAAGAAAAAGATAAACTTGTGAAATCACAAAGATCTTTAAAGGATGAAAAAGAAAAATATTTGAAATCTGAAAAATCTTTAATAAAAGAAAAAGAAAAGTTTCTAATTTTTGAAAAATCTCTTTTGGAAGAAAATATTGAGCTTAAGAAGGAAAATAATATTTTAAAATCTTTTCTAAAAGAAAATAAAAATCTTTTAAATGAAAAGAAAGAAAACTTGGAACAAAATAAAAAAATTATGAAAAAAGTTGAGGTTTTGAAATCTATTGCTGAAAAATTTATAATTAGCTTTCAAAATATCCAATCTATGGTAGAAATAAATGGAGCTATTTTCAATAAAGTAGAAACCAACTTTAATATTTTTAAAAAATAATAAAGTATTTTCACAAGAGCTTCAACTAAAGATCATACTATTAAGTGCTTTAAATGTAATCAAACTGGTCACAAAATCTCAAAATGTAATTTTAAAAAAATTGGCCAAACCTTGATAAGACAAATTTAGATTCCAAAAAAAATCTTGAATACTAACTCCTATGACCCAAGATGACTTGGGTATCAAAAATCATTAAGTAATTTTGCAGGTACATCAAGAATCCAAATAAAATAAAAGGAAGAAAATTTTTATGGATGCCTTGAAAATGAAAAAAGATAGGTATTAATGCATGGTATAATCTAAATTTTTTCTCATATCATACAATCAATAGTTGTTAAAGCTCTTTTGATTAAATCTATTGACTTTAATATGATTTTATATTATATTTAGTTACTTAAAATTTTTTTCATATATTAGTAAGATTAGTATGATTGATTGATTTTAATGATTTGAATACTTTGATTTTAAGAAATCAATATGCTCTCCTCTAAGTATCATGTTATAATATAAATTAAAATTAACTTAAAATTCAACATGATATAGTTGCTTTTTCATATTAATTTTGTAATTAATAAACTTAAATTAAAAGATGCTTAATTGGATATGAATGTTTTTGAATTGCTGAACATACAAGTAAAATTAAGTTTGACATTCTCCCATAAAATGTTAAATTATTAAAATTCTAATAAAAATTACATGAAATAAGTACTTAAAAATAAGACATCAATTATAAAATTTAAAATGCTTGATGTATTAAGTTGCATTGCATTTTAGGTTAACACTTAAGGATTTAAAATCTTATAATTAGATCAACACATACAGCCAATGTCTAAATTTCTCTCATTTTAACCTCAGTCGATTTTGTCCCTAAACTTGAAGAATGTCTTTCATACTTGATATCAAATTAAATTTAAAATATGCTTTTATATGTTATTCATATTATTTTCAAGCAATGAATTTAAAAATTAATTTTTCTTCAATCTTAAAGTGGTATCAAATCTATTAAGAAATTCTTGATTTATTTCAACTCAATGGATATCAAATTGGAGAAGACCTTTCAAAGATGTGACCTTTTCTCTTCAAAATATAGGATATCCAGAATTGATTTATTTTTCATATTTGATATCAAAAAGTTAATTTACTATTTGAACTAATTTTTAAAATAATCAGTATCATAATTCTTATAATCGATATCAAACAGTCTACTCTTGCCTTAAATTTTCTTTTTTTTGACAAAAGAAAAGAATATTTTATCTCAAATTTGATTTTGCATAGCTTATATGATATCATTTGAAATAAAATAAAAAATTTAATTTCTTTTCTAAACTTGATTAAATTATATTTCTTAAAAAAAGAAAGATCTAAGTTTAAACAAAATATCTCTCTATGATTTATTTTGTATGATTTATTGATATCAATTCAAATTAACTTATCAAGATAATTTAATCTAAATTTAAATTGATTCATTCTTTTCAATCAAAAACTTCAACGATTGATATCAAATAGATCATTATTGTCTTATATTCTATTTCTTTATCTTTGATAAAAAGAAGAAAATATTTTTACGTATAATCAGATTTGCATGAATATATTTTAGACATTATACCTTGAATAAATTACAAGATTGGTACCCTTATACTTTAAATTGATTGATACTATTTAAGAAAAGAAAGAGATATTTTTCAAAAAAAAATTCTTATGATATATCCAAATTCTTAGTTTTAAAAGAAACTATTTATCTTAGATTTTTAAAGCTTAAAGCTATTCCATAAACTAAATTTGAAAAGCATTTTTTTTGAATCTATAGTTTTAAGAAAAAGAAAAAGTACTATTGAAATTATATTTTCTAAATGAGGGAGAAATATTTCTTAAACTCAATCTTATTTTGATTTTGGTTGAGTTGTGTTGAAAGAAATAAATTTTAAACTTAAAAAAAACTCATCTATATTACTTGATTTGTTCATCTTTGATTTAAGCATTTATATATTTTTTGAGTTATCAATTCATATTTTGATTGATTTGATTGTATCATTATTTCTAATGATCAATGAACATTTCAAAAGTGCTTTACATCGATTGATTATTTTGATATTGTCATAATTGAAGACATCTTATTATAAACATTCTATTTTAAAATCAATGAAAGTAAATTTTTTTTTAAAAAATTTCACTGTATCATGATTATGACTGATTATTTGATTGATGATTGATTATTTAAAATTCAATATGCTTACTTTAAATATGTGCAAGAAAAAAAAATACTAAAAAAAATAATTTGATCTTAAAAGACTATTTAATTGAAAATGCCTTTATTTGCAAAAGTAAAGGAGAAAATTTATTTAAGATGAATTAGTTACTAAATTGATATTAATTAAAGTTTAATATGATATCAAATTAAAGATACTTAACTTGAAAGAAAAAGGGAAAGTAACAAAAATTGTCAAGCTTAAGCATGCAAATTTTGAAAAAGAAAAGAGAAAGATAATGCTAAAGAATGAATATATATATATATATATATATATTATTTTGATAATCTATATTTAAAATATGCTTATTTTGAAATAAAGAGGAGAAGAAAGTTGAAAAATAAATTAATCCGACCATTAGTATAAAAAAATAAGGGGAGTGATATTTTCTGATTTAATTTGGTTGAAAATATTAATGAACTTTTGATCTAAAATTCTCAATCAATTATCTTGTTTTGAGCTTTATTGATTTTAAACTTTTCATCAAACTTATAGTCTTCTAAATTTATACTTTTATATATTTATTTAGTTTAATTTACTTGATTTAAAATGCTATTGACTTAAAATAGTTTTAGATAAATAACTTATTCTGAATAATTAAAAATTATTTAAAGTGGTATCATTAATATGCTGATTTCATATTTTGATTTGCATAATTATCCTTGAAAATTGATTGAAGTTAAATTAAATTAAAATTATATTCTTACTCCAAGACATGAATTTTTAAACTTAATTTTAAAACTCATTTAAAAATTTAAATTTGATACTAAATTTTTGATATGCATTGCAAAATTCTTATGAATTATTTATATTAAAGTATTTTTTACTCAAAGCAATAAATTTAAAAATTTGACTAGTATTTGCTTTGATACTTTATTTTGCTCGATACATTTTTGATATATATCTTTTTTAAACTTAATTAACTAAAATTTCTTAAGAAAAAAAATTGAATATTAAAGTGCATATTATGCTTGATTTCATGATCAAATTTTTTTAAAAGCTCTATTCTTCTTAAAGCTTAAAAGTATATATTTAAAAATTTAATTAAAAAGTCATATTTATTCAAAAAAGGAGAGTCTTTAATATTTGACTTCAAGCTAAATTTTGAAAAGAAAAAAATATTTTTTCAAAAAGGAGATGATTGATTTGAATTAATTTTCTGAATTTGATATCTCTCATTTTAATACATTCTTATATATTATTGATTTTGATGATTTTTTCAACCTTCTCCTGAGATTTTTGATGCTGTCAAAAAGAAGGAGAGGAATGTTGAGTATATACTTAATAAATTAATTCTTAAGATGCTTGTTAATTTGATGCTTTAAATCTTAATACTTATTTATTTGAATTAAGATATTAATTTAAAATGAGTATATGAAATATGTATAATGAACTAGATATGTGTAATAAACTAAAAACTAATTGAGAACATTCATGAAGTGTGCATTCTTATGTTTGATCTAGTATTTCATGATACATATTGGCAAAATGCATTGAAACACATTATTTATTTTTAAGGCACATATACTCAAAGTTTTGCCATCGTCAATAAGGAGAAGATTGTTGATCCTATGATTAATTTTGATGATTATAAAATATTAAGTAAAAATATTACTAATCATGTATTTCAAGATTGGATGTAGGATTTTCTAGGTGTTCATATTGAAGAATTTTTTCATGAAAGAAATCCTCTCAATATGCCAAGCCAAAGCACTTCAAGAAATAAGTTTTCATAAGTTTGGATGGCTCGTTATGAAGAAAATCAATTTGAAAGCTTCGAAGGCAATTTGAAAAGTTTCAAAAGTTAAATTGATAAAGATACCTGGAAAAAGTCAAAGTTATAATTTTATTAAGTTAGAGATCAAGAAAATATGTTGAAAGCCTCAAGAGCAAGTAGAAAAGAATTTTGATCTTTTGGAGGCAATTCCATAATTTTTGGAAGTCAAAATTGCAAGAAAATCATATTTGGGCAAAAAGGGATGATCCCTAGGTCATCCTTTTTTGAAATGGGTAGCTTAGCATGCTTTAGCATGTTGTTTTTATATGGTCTCACAAAAGGGTCGATCCATGGGTCAACCCTTAGTGAAAGAGTTGACCCATGGCTCGACCTCTATTGCATAGAAATAGAAAATAAAAGTTGAATTTTTAAGTACAGTCTAAGTACTGATACTAGATCATAAGGTGTCGATCCTCGATCAAAAAGTATCAACACTTACAGAAAAGATGTCGATCCCTACAAAAGGATGTCAATCCCAATGTCGGCTAGTTTTTTTGCACTTTTTAAAGAGTCTTTTTCTTTCCAAATGGCAGTTTAAGTCCTCCAACGGTCCAAACTCTCTCTCCAGCCATTATGAAGACTATTTAAAGATGGAGAATCAAAAGAAAAAGAAGAAAAATGGATTGAAAGTAGAAATTATTCAAATTATGAAGTTCATTAAATATCTAAAGAAAAAGAGTTCTTTGAATACAAAGCTTCAAGAGATATCTTTCAGCCTCTCCATCAAACTTCAAAAAGAGTTCTTTTTCTTTTTGTTTTTGTGCTGAATTCTTATACTTGAATTTTTGTTTCTTTACAAATTTTTTTAGGAGAAGAACTTGGTGTGCAAGCTAGTCCAAGCCGATAATTGGACGGTATAAAGATTGTGGTTAGTGCTCCTAGTTTCAAACCAACTGAGTTAATAGTGAATTTAAAAAACTATCGGTATAGAGTTATAGTTGGTAAGCCTAATAAACTAACTAGATTTGTTTATAATTTTGGTTTAAAATAAATGCACTATAATCTAAGGATTATAGTAGAATTTCCAAAGAGATAGCTTGAGGAGTGGATGTAGGAGCAGATTGCTCCAAACCACTATAAATCTTGTTTATTTGCATTGTAATTTTGCATTTCTTACTTTTTTTATTTACTTTACATATTTACTGTATCTCGTTGCTTTTAATTTCATTGCTATACTTTGTATATTCACCATAAAGACTCAAGTTGTTTTAACTAGAAGCGTATATTTGACTTAGAATTTTAACTTGACTAAAATTTTGAAAGAACCCAATTCACTCCCCTCTTGGGTTGCTATCTTTAGGCAACATCGATGATAATGTACTCCTATATTTCACTTGTATTCCATACCAGTGTCTCCATACTCCTTGGTTAAGAGGACAACCAACCTATATGGCACACAATGACCTACACTCGATAAATATTATCGTCCTTATAATAACGTATCATTTGGTCATAAACATAGTTTAAGAACTATTTAATAAATCTTCCTGTATCGATCATTTATAATTTTAAGAACTTTATCATAAAAGAAGTTCTAAGAAAATGCAATATGATGAATTATCAAAAATAATTTTTATTTAATATAATTCATATACAAAATTATAACTGTCTATAGTTCGGACAATTGGCTTTAGGATACTATTTCTAATAAACTCATACTTGGACTAAAGCTAATCGAAATAGTATCTTGATTGCTCGTTGTTATAATATCAAATAAAAATTAAACCTGATTTTACTATTAAGTAGGATAGTGGTGAGTCGGATGTCGATTTCCTCAGAGATTAAAGGCTGAGTTATGTTCAATTTTAATTAAAAAAATTAAAATTTTAAACTAATCTTTAAAGTAAAAATTTAAAGTAGTAAATTAAATAGAATTAATTTAACTTAAGCAAATTAAAATAAAAGAAGGTAAGTAATTAATTAATTAGGAGTTTAATAATTAATTAAGAATAAGAAAAGAAGTTGTCTAGGGTTTCAATTCTGTCTTTCAATATTTAAGTTTATAATTGATCATGCAATCTTTCTATATAAAAATACAATCTTATGAGATGTATATTTTCTTGATTTGATTCTAACATAACCTATTCTACCGAGTATGGACCATATCTAATACGATCATGGCCCATCTCACAGACATAAACTATTTAGATCATGCAATCAAAAAATATCAATATAATTCTAATTAATTCTTATAATTCATCCTAATCTATGCACAAACCGTATCTATCTACGATTACAATCTATCTCCTTGGGTATAAATTATAAAAAATTAAATATTAAAGCATAAATCTTATAATTTATCCTAACTTGAGTACATACCATATCTTTCTATGATCACTATCTATCTCTTTAGTTATAAATTATAAGAAATTCAACATTAAAGCATAAATATAAAAGGCATGTAAAAAATGAAGAAATTTTATTGTCCAATAAAAAGATAGATAAGATTCAAATTATAAACTCTCATGCTTGGAAGTTTTTTCTTACTCTCCTAGACACGAGACCTTTAGCCGTATATAGATTTGATCTTGTTAACTTTTGGCATATTGGAATCTCTCAGATAAAGAAAAAGAAAAAAAAAATAAAGAAAGAAGAAAAGAGGAGAGAAGAGAAGGGAGAGAGAGAGAGAGAAGAAGAGAGAGGGCTAACCCTCCTGAGAGGGGTTCTCTATTTAGGTTCTGCATTGCAGGATCTTTAAATAGAGTGAATTTGGGGTTTTTGGCTCCTTATTAAATTCAAATTAGAGTCTGAATTGATCTTCATCATCCAAAATATTTTTGATCATTGAATCAAGATTTAAAGGCTCGAAATCCATCACAAAACCACTGCATAACCTCTTCATTCAGGCCCAGATCAAATAAGGTCCATTAGATCGAAGCCAGGAACATTTTCATCCATTAGATTATGTGTAGAGAGGCTAAGAAACCCTAATCAAAATTAGATTGATTTTCCATCATTGGATCTGAACCGACTGTGCTGAGGAGTGTTGGATCGCGCACCACTATTCCCCTGGACCATCTGGATCGTTGGACCGTAGCTAACCAGAGCTTGCCGCATCAACCAAAATATCAATTTTGCCCTCATGAGCAACATGAGATTTTCTATAGATCAGTTAAGGGTCTACGTGCACTGAATCAGCATGCGGTCCACCATGGACTGCGTGGCTTCTTGACATCACAATGACATCAGGGCTGGAGGGAGCGGGCTGGAGTAGGTCGTTCACACATGGGCTAGGCTTCTCTAGAGTGCATGCTGGTAGACCGGGCTGGGCCATAGTTGGCAGTCTGGCACTGAGCTAATTTCGCTGGACCAATCGGTTCAGCCGATCAGTCTAATTATTTTTTAATTATAACTTTCAGCTAATTCATTTGAACTCATAAATCAAGCTCATTGCATTGATGAACTTATTTCCTGCAAAATATTAATAAAAATATTAATTTATTTAAATAAATATTTATTATTATGTATTATAATACTTTTATTTATAAATTTATGATAATTATCACACTCTCCAACTTGAGTTTTACTCATCCTCGAGTAAAAAAGAGAAAAATTAGAAATATGTACCAACTTGATAAGATATGAAAGTTTCTTCAGGTCATTCTAAATTTAGTTGATATTTGGTTAGAGATTTAAGAAATATATTATTGGATTATTAATTCCATCCTAAAGAGTGGTTAAGTAAAGAACATAAAATTTTAGAGCTTTTCTTTGATCAATTTTCTACTTTTATTCTTTAAATCCTCTATTTTTAGTATGGACTAGAGTTTTTTTTTTATTTATACAGCTAGTGTAATGTTTTAATCTCTTAAGCTTTCTATTTGATTCTTATAGCGAGCTTTGGATCAATGACTCTAAAACCAGTTGGCTTTAGAGCACTAGGTATAGAACACCCATCGGGCTTACTGACTCGAGTCAAATAAGCTACAGATTAAAACTAACTGTATAACAAGCTTCTTCACATTGCTTACTTTTTAACGTGAATAACATTGCTTTCTTAGGTAACGGGATTCGGTTACTTGATGGAAAACCAATGTTTAGAACTTACTCTTTATTTTTTTATTTTTTTTTAATTTATAAAATTTTTTCACTCATATCCACATAAAGTAGATTCTTTATTGAATATAGACAGGAAGAAGGTTTTAGAATCACTCAAAAATTTATTTTGTTCTAAACCTAACCATTTATTGGGTTTTCTTACTAATTGGATCCTTAGTATTTCAAAAATTCTCTAGACTATTAATCAATCATCAATTAATGTAATACCCCACCTCTAAATCTAGATGACGGTGCCATACCCCTCCCTTATCTAAAGGTTAAGAAAATTTCCAAACTATAGCTGAACTACAATATCATTTAAAACCTGCTTTTATTTAAATCAATCACTCCTTCAATCTGCAACACAAGCATTTCAACTAAACTTAACCTTTCTTAAAAACCAAACTCAATAGTTTAATTAAATCTTTACTATAAACCATCATTTTAATTCAACTCATCAATTCACATAAACAATCTCAGAGTTTCAAATAACAAACCATACTCCATACATACATTCTAGTCATTGACCATCTTTTTAATGCATACTCTTCTAAAACCAACTAAAACATGTATATGTAGCAATTTCTAGCTTTACCATCTCAGCTATATACATCTCACAGTACATTTCCTTTACAAGCCATTGTCACTAAGAATAGTTTTTTCTACTAAAGACACTGATACATCTGATACATAGGCTGAAACATATCTCTGAGCTATGCAACTTCCAAAACTACAAATAAAAAAAGTAAGGGGTGAGACTTGGAGAAGTCTCAATGAGTAAATAATCAATCTATCAATAGAAAACTAGTAAACATCGTTGTAATACTCATTTCATAATATATAATTTATGTTTCTACTGCACTTTCAAATAAGTATGAATCAAATAAGAGTAAAATCATAATTGAATCACTTTGCTGAAAGAAAGCTTTGCTGAGTCAAAATAAATTATAGTACAATGATTCATTTGAGATCTATGTCTCACATATACACCACTCGCCAACAATACATTCAAGAAAGCTTTGCTTATTGAACAACAATACAACCAAGTAATTAATTAAGTAACATCAAGCTGCTAACTACCACCGACTACACCTCAGTGCACCGCTACCAAGGATAGTCGATACAGCCACTACTGAATTAAACAAGATTGTAGAGGTGCCAACTCGTTAGTACCATCGACTACACCCTAGTGCACTCCTACCAAGGGTAGTCGATTTGGCATTGTTAGTATAGAGCCCCACTGGACAAAGACTGTGGAGGTGCTAGCTAAATATAGAGCCCCACTGGGCAAAATTTTACTGCCAAGAGCCATCTGAATATTTCTTTTTCATAAGCAATATCACAATTCACCCCATCAGTTGATCACTCTTGTGGGTCACCTACTGAAAACCAATTTAATGAATACTTTCTACTCAAAGGTTGCTTTATTATTCCCACAAGAATATATATACACATATAATATATATATATATATATATATATATATATATATATATATATATATATATATATATATATATATATATATATATATATATAACTTGTCAACCATAACAATAGCACTTTCATCACCAGAGTTGCAATCACATAATCAATGCAACATAGATAAAGAGCAATTCACTTTCAGACAAGTGTCAATAAACTATTCTAACACTTTTCGAAACATAACGCCATGCTACTCACTTTTCGAAACATAACGCCATGCTACTCAAAGTAAATTCATATACACATGTAAAACTCATTTTCTATTTTCTTGTTTGCATAAACGCATACATATAAGCTAAAAATAATACAAAGTAAACTTATTTACTTTGCAAAACTTATCTCTTTCATAATAAATACCATATGAGAAAAACTAGAGTTAGATAGAAAATCCACCCACCTCAAGCTTAAATTAGCTACTATGCTATCTATTTTATCTTGATGCTTAAGTCACTTGAAGCACCCTCTTGAGCTTTCTTTCTTTCCTTAATTAATTAAAACTCTACTGCTACAGATCTAGCTCCTTTCTTTTTCTAACAATAGCAACTTATCTTCTTTCAAATCAGCCTACAACAAAATTATTTCTTTTCCCACTAAATTCATCTTGATTTCTGATTGAGGAATATATCTTCTCTAGCTCTCTCTTCTCCTCTTTCCTTTCTATTTAGATTTAGAGCTCAAAACAACTATAACAAGAACCGATGGCTTTTTATTTTGGAAGAGAATAAATTAAGAAAAAAAGTTGCTAGATGTCAACTCATGAATTTTCCACCCAATTTCAATTTGCTAGGTGTTACTTAGAGGAATTTTCTAGCTATTTCTTTATATAACCAAGCTGCTAAGTCTCCTCATTTATTTTACTCTTCATTAACTTTAAAACATAAATGTAAATAAGGAACACCCCCCTATTTGGAACTAAAAAAAATATCAAAAAAATCAAAATCCTTAAGAGAAAGATTCTAAAATTTAGGTTCTAGCTCAAATTTTCTTAAACTCGATACTTTTAAAATATTCTTGCTTCAAAACAAATAGGTTAAAGAATCTCCATAATTCATTAAAAATTATTTTACAACTCACCAACACCTAAGGATCAATTATCATTAATTTTTATTTTTAAAAAATTTATATTTTGTATAGCTCCCCATATAAGTGCTAGCGCTTAGACTTAAAAAATTTTCAAGACTCGCAACAGTGGATAGTCATAATTTATACTCAAATGGCTCAAATATACTATAAATAAATTTTTATACCATATATACATGATCATAAATCTTTAATTTACTATTTTGCTAGTTTGAAATGTTATAATTAAAATATCTAAAAAAATTTAAATCAAGATAAAATTAGGTACATAAGACTAATTATTACCATACTTGAGGACTTAAAATAAATTTTTTATATCCTGCCCTCCTAACTTAATTTTCATTATCCTTAATGGAGGAAAGAAAATAGTGTGATAAATGATAAAAAAATAATAAAGAAAGAGTTCACCTGACTTAATATGTTCTTAGCTTGGCCTGGGTTTTTCTTTATCTTCATCCAGCATGGGTTTGTAGAACTTCCCCCAACTTAATCCTAAAAGAAATAAAAAAAATGCAAAAATAAAAGCTAAAAGCTAGGTTGCCTTTCAGCAAGCACTAAGTTTAATGTTTTTAGCCGGACCCTATGAAGGAGTTTTAGGTATAATCAACTTTAGCACATTCTTCAAAATTTTAAAAAGATAAGGCTAATCAGGAGGCTTTGTCATAATGATAGAAAATCATTATAATGACCAGGAAGGGATTGTGTTTGATGGACTGAAATCGAGAGTGGTGGTTTAGAAATTTCTTCAATTATAACTTGATCTACCATAATTTCTTTTTCAGATTCGATATGTCTTGACTTTAACTCTTCCAGATAAAAATCATGGCACCTTTTTTAAATTAATTTTAAATCTGCCTCCATACATCATTTTAATATTGTAGATAAATTTTGGAGGCTATCCTCAAAAGTAGTGTCAAATATAAAAAAATTATTCATAAAATCATTATCCCTTATTTCAATAATATTCCATCCAATAGCTTCTTTATGTGCTTTTAGAATATCTATAATTTGGTCTTCCTGGGTAGGTATCACCGACAGGGTGTCAGTAGATTCATCAAAAAGTACTTTCAATTCTAGATCAGTTGGTGGTTTTAATAAGGAAGCTATTGATGGGTTAGGTGGTGGCTCAAGTTTTTCAATCCATAATGGAGTGGTTTTAAGATAGGATGTATCTACTTGGTCATTAACTTCTATATTGTATCTATCATCATCAAAATCGTCCACCTCATAATGAGCCAAATAGGGATTTAATGAATTTTAGAAAATAATTATGGGTGAAGCTTCCTCTAGTGTGTTATTTACTTGTGGTTCTTGGAAAGTCTTTATTGATTCCATCATCTCATCAATTGGTCCTCCCTTCCTATTAAAAGGATTGGATGATTCTAAGGTACTTGGGAATGGTTCCATAAGTAAGTAAGATGATGGAATTGGTTCATCCCACCAATTTGATTCTTTTCTATATTTTGCTGCCCTCTGGTCTAAAAGGGTCTTTTTGATTTTGTAAGATTGTTCCATGACCATAGATAAAGAAGATGATGATGAAAATGGTTTATCTCACCATTCTTATTTTGTCTTATATTTTGCTACCTCTCTAATATGGTCTAAAAGGGTCTTTTTGGTTGTGCAAGGTTATTCTATGATTCTTTCTTTTTCGAGAGTTATGATTGATTGTTTAGAAAAAGCTTCTGAGATATTAAAATTTTTAGCCATGTATGGTCCCTCAAGATCACTCTCAGATTGACTGAGGAACTCTCTTTCCTCCTGCTTCTTGAATGTAAGTGCTTTCTTCTCTAGTTCTTTAAAGATTTGCACACAGGAGTGATAGATTTGTTGTAAGATCTAATTATTGAGTTTTAACTCATTTAATACTTGCTAAATTATTTCTTCAGAAGTTGACTCATTGTTATATAGAAAAGATTGATATTATGGATAGGGCATATCATAAGGTTCATCCATAAATGTTGGTCCTTGTGGCATCGGGATAACCACTGGTTGTGATTGCCATGAAAAATATGGTTGAGCCCCCCATCCTAGATTATAAGTGTTAAAGTATTGGTTATTTCCTAGTCTGTAGGTCATTTGGATTTGATCTTGATAAACTTGCTCATACATATACTCAAAAAATTGATGTGGGCATTCACTTGCATAATGGATGGGGCTTGAACAAATTATACAAACTTATTATGCAGGAAGAAAAGATGGATATGAAGGGTTCTATTGCCTTCTAGATGATCTAATCTATTGGATAGCTTAGCATAAAAATTCATCTCTGATTATTATTTATTTTATTTTAAAGAATAAAGAAAAAAAATAAAGAGAGAGAATTCTAAATATGAGAGCCTAAACGATCCTAGATCTAAGGATGATAGAAGAGAGTATTTTAATTAGGGTTTGAATTATAAAGGCAAACAAGTTAAGCAAGCATGGACTCTCTATCCTAGGATTAACTTGAATCTAGACAGCTTCTAACTTTCAAGGTCACCTTCAAGCTCTCCAGATAAAGAATTAGCCATTCAACTAGCTAGGTAAGTATAAGATCGGTGGGAGTCCCCCCGTTGCTTTCTTTAGACATCAATTATCTTGGTCAGGTAAGCTAACAGAATCAATTAAGTAACCATTTTCCTTTGAGACGTTATCCCTAAATCACTTATCTTAGACACTAGTCAAACTAACTAACTCTAAACCGGTCCAACTCTTAGGATTTCTTACTCTAGTGAGCTCGAATATCCTTAAGGACCAATGTCTAATTGATTTTAAGTTAAGATCTAGATCAATGCAATATGAAGGATGATGGTTTGTGGGGTAAAAAATGATGATTAAATTTTCATCTTAACTTATTTAATGGATTATACCCCTAGAGTATATTATGAATATGCAATGCAAACAAAATAAGGTGCCCAAACATGTTGATTTCTTTTAAGGTTTAATTAATTTTTCTATATTAATTAAGTGTTTTGAGGTGTATTTGTTTTCTTATTATATTAGGTTATTTAAAGCAAGAAAATAAAAGATAGATTTTAATTAAATTAATTATGTAAGGTTTTATCTAAACTAATTTAGGGAATCTAGCTAATTGAAAAGTAAATTATACTAGGCTTAAAAGGTAACTAGTTAGCCTAAAAAATTAAATCAACTTTTAAGATAATAACTTCTTCTAAATTATAAAGAGCAGTAAATTAATTATGAAAAATAAGATAATTATTTAACTATGCAATTAAGATAAACTAGCTAGAAAATAATTAATAAATCATATATGAAAAGTAATGTAAAGTAAAATTTTAAAGAAAGCATAAATAATAGATAATTAAATAATTAAATTAAATTAATTGATAATAAAAGATAAATTATTAATCAATAGAACAAAGTATGGAAAGCAAAAGTAAAAAATGTAAATAAAAAGTAGTGAAATAAATAAATAAGTAAAGTATATAAAGTAGTAAAATAAATAGGATAATAAAATAAAGTATGTAATAAAATAAAGTTGTAAAATAAATAAGATAATAAAGCATATAAAGTAATAAATAAGAAATTAATTATTTTTTTTTTATTTTTTTAAATTTTAATTTTAATTTTTTTAATATTGAAGCAACCATACTACAATCCTCGACAACGGTGCCAAAAAATTTGATTACTCATCGTTATAGCATCAAATAAAAATTAAATCTGATTTTACTATAAGTAGGATAGTGGTGAGTCAGGTATCGATTTTCTTGAAGATTGAAGATTGAGTTACATTTAATTTTAATTAAAAAATTAAAATTTTAAATTAATCTTTAAGGTAGAAATTTAAAGCAGTAAATTAAAGAGAATTAATTTAGATTGAGCAAATTAAAATAAAAGAAGGCAAGTAATTAATTAATTAGGATTTTAAGAATTAATTAAAAATAAGAAAAAAATTGTCTAGGGTTTCAATTCCGTCCTTCAATATTCAAGTTTATAATTGATTTATGCAATCTTTTATTGTCAATATGCAATCTTATGAGATATATGCTCTCTTGATCTGATTCTAACATAGCCTATTCTATCGAGCATGGACCATATCTAATATGATCATGGTCTATCTCACCGACATAGACTATTTAGATCATGTAATCAAAGAACATAAATATAATTTTGATTAATTCTTATAATTCATCCTAATCTAAGCATAAACCGTGTCTGTCTGCAATCACAATCTACCTCCTTAGATATAAATTATAATAAATTAAATATTAAGGCATAAATCTTATAATTTATCCTAACTTGAGCACAGACTGTATTTTTCTACGATCACGATATGTTTTCTTAGATATAAATTATAAGAAATTCAACATTAAAGCATAAATAAAAAAGGCATGTAAAAGGTGAAAAAAATTTATTGTCCAATAAAAAGAAAGATAGGGGTCAAATTATAAACTCTCATACTTGAAAGACTTTTCTTACTCCCCTGGACACAAGACCTTTAGCCTACATAGATTTGATCTTGCTAGCTTTCGACGTATTCGAATCTCTTAGATAAAGAAAAAGAAAAGAAAAAGAAAAGAAAAAAAAAGAAAGAAGAAAAGAGGAGAGGAGAAGAGAAGGGAGAGAGAGAGAGAAGGAGAGAGAGGGCTAATCCCCTTGAGAGGGGTTCTTTGTCTAGGTTTTGCATAACAGGATCTTTAAAGAGAGTGAATCTAGGGTTTTTGGCTTCTTGTTGAACTTAAATCAGAGTTTGAATCGATCTTCATCACCCAAAATATTCCTGAACATCGAATCAAGATCTAAAGGCCTAAAATCCATCACAAAACCACCGCATAACCTCTTGATTCATGTCCAGATCAAATAAGGGCCATCGGATCGAAGCTAGGATTGTTTTCGCCCATCAGATCATGTGTAGAGAGGCTAAGAAATCCTGATCAAAATTGGATTGATTTTCCATTGTTGGATCTGAACTGGCTGCACTGAGGACTATCAGATCATGCACCACTGTTCCTGTGGACCACCTGGACCGAGCTCATTGAAGACCACAGCCAACCAGAGCCTACCGTGCCAACCAAAATGTCAATTTTGCCCTCATGAGCCATGTGGGATTTTCTGTAGACCCTTTAAGGGTCACGTGCATTGAGTCAGCATGCAGTCCACCATGGACTGCATGGCTTCCTGACATCACAATGACGTCAGGGCTGGAGGGAGTGGGCTAGAGTGGGCCGTTCGTGCATGGGCTGGGCTTCTCTGGAGTGCATGCTAATGGACTGGGATGGGCCATGGTTGGCGGTCTGGCACTGAGCCGGTGAACCAGCCGATCTAATTTTTTTTTAAATTATAACTTTCGGCCTTCATAACTTTTTCAATTTAGCTCTGATTTACATAAAATTTGATTCATTTGAACCCATAAATCAAACTCTTCATGTTGGTGAGATTATTTCCTACAAAACATTAATAAAAGTATTAATTTTTTAATAAATATTTATTATTATATATTATAATATTTTTATTTATAAATTTATGATAATTATCATATCTAATACCCATCTTCATCTTATGATCATCAAAATTCTTGATTCCAAGGGCTTTAGTGAATGGGTTGGTCAGGTTCTCTTTTTTATTGATCTTTTGAAAATTAACATCACCTCGATCCACAATCTCTTGCATAGGATGATAATGATGTAGAATGTGTTTGGTTCTCTAATGGAACTTTGGTTCCTTTGGTTGAACAATGGCTCTTGTGTTGTCATAATATAGTAGAACATGACCATCAATGGAGGGTGCCACTCTTAGCTTATCGATGAACTTCCACAACTAAACAACTTCTTTGGCAATATCGAATGCCAGGATGTACTCCGCCTCATAAATAGAATTAGCTACAGTATGTTGCTTGAAACTTTTCTAGCAGATCGCTCCACCATTCAGGATAAATATATATGCAAATATGCTCTTACAGTTATCATGATTTGATTAAAAACTAGAATCAGTATATTCCATAAATTTTAAGTCAGATTCTCCATAAATAAGCTATTGGTCCTTAGTATTTCTTAAATACCTAAGGATTGTCTTTACAACCTTCTAATGATTCTCATCTAGATCAGACTGGTACTTGCTTGCTATCCTTAGTGAGTAGGCCACATCCGATTTCTATTATGGAAAATCTTGATCTTTAGCATGGACCTGAGAAAAATCTTAATGTTCTTTAAGAGCAGCATACCACGGATCCACCACCTAGATCTATAATGGGGCACCTCCTTTCTAGGGCTTAAGGAAGACATCCCCTCTCCTTAGGACTTCTATAAGGACCTAGGGCAGCAACACTAGAGAGAAGAGAGAAGAGAGATTGAGGGAGAAAAAATCTATATTCTACACTATACTGAAATCTTAATGCAATCTATGTATTTATACATAACCATTAGGTCCGACCAAAAACTCCTCTAGCTAATCCAATATGAAAGCACTCACCAAGTCCATATATATCCATGTCTCTCATGCTCTCATCCCCTAAATCTAAATCCGATCCATATATGAGTTAACACCTTTAAGACCTCTCAAACTAAGCCTTTAGATCCCTAGGATCAACCCAGACCCAGTGCCAAATAGACCTTCTGCATGTCTCTGCCCATACACTGAGCCGGCTCAGTCTCAGCACTAAGTTGGCTAACCTGAGATTGGATCGACTCAGTCTGAAACTAAGTCGATCCAATTGTGTACCATGCCCGCAGTCCCGAACGCACACATTTCTATTTTGCTTGTTCTTTGAGACATAGTCGACCTAGTTTCAGACTGAGCCGACTAACCTACAGAAATAACTCTTTGTAATCTTCATCCATTAGTTTCGATTTCTTGCTCCACCTTGTGTTTCAGATCTTCAGAGCACCAACCAAGCCTCTCAAGATCCTTAACACCTGGACCTCAAGCCTATGGAGTGCTACACTCCACCTTCATCCGAGGACAACTCCTATCCTAGTCCTGGACCATACCTATCCTAGTCTTCTAGAGTCAACATCCCGACTCCTCCCATGGCCTTCCAAGGCTTAGGAGTACCACCAATTCTTACAATCTCTATCTTGGTGTCCCAAGCCTTGGCAAACTCTTAGCAATATCCTTCTGTATGATCTTGCTATTGCTGTGCACCCTAACAACCTCTTGTGCAAATACTATCTCCATCAATCTTCTTCAGCTGCTGTGCATCCTTGGAGATCTTTGGGATGACCGCCTCCAAAGCTGAAGATCTTGGCTTGCTCCTTGGCACTACCTAAAATTATAGGATTCCTTCTGTTTGATAGCTGCATTGATAAGTACCATAAATTCACCAATAAAAATATTAATTTTTTAATTAATTTATATTAATTTTTAAAATTAATAATCAATTTATATATAATTTTTGAGAAATTCATATTTTATTAATTAAAAAATTAATTAAAAAATAATAAAAAATAAAAAATAAAATTTTATAATCAATGGAAAGAGCTTATTTTTTTTATCATAATAAAATAAGTTTGAAGTAAAACGAAGCTAAAACGAAGAAGATATGAATTTCTAAAGAAATAAAATAAATAAAATTTAAATAAAAAAAAAGAAAATGGCTCAGCCGGCTCCGCAAGTCAAGCCACCAAGCCAAGCCAAGCCATCAAAGTCGACTTAGCCATTGAAGCCATCAGCCGGTCTATGATCTAGGTGTGGACCGCCAGCTTAGAAACCGGTGAATCATAGAGCGACACGTGGCGGACCTAGACACGTGGCGGGTCCACAAAAATTTATCGTGGCTCACAGGGCAATCTGGTCTTTTCACTCGACAACAGGTGCTAATTAGCTGCGGTGTGTGGTGCGGCCGGTCCATGTGGTTCATGGAAACAATAATTACGCGATCGGACGGTTGCGGTTGATTGTGGTCAAGATCGGATGGCGGTGGTGATTTTCAGATTTGATTCAAATTCTATCAGCGATCTAGCACGATCCGATAGCCAAAAAATCAAGTGATGAAGATCCAGTGGTCCAGAATGCTCCCGATGGTGATTAGACTCCCGACGCATGATTTACGGCCAGATTTTCTTCATCAACGTGCGATCGGACGGCCAGAATTTAATCCAACATAATCTAGGCTGATACACATCCGATTTTGATAATTTTTGGACCGTTGGATTCCTATTTATGGCCAAATTTCATCCAGAGTAGTAGAATTCATCTAGGACTTCTTTTAATCCAATTTTTATTTGGATTTCTTTATATTTTGACGATCAAAGAGCCCCTTAGTCCCACATTGCCCAGAAGCAAACTCTCCAGCCCTCCTAGCTCTATAAAAAGGATCCCAGGCCTTCAGAAATCAACATCTCTGGTCAAGGTGAAGCTTTGGCACAGGGTGAAGCTAGGCTATGGGTTAATGGCTGCTTCAAAGCAATTGATGCTGAGGAGAAGAGCTGGGCTTCTACACCATCTTTCCACCAATGCCGATCCAAGATCAGAGATCAGCTTATTTTATTTTTTTTTATGTATTTAAATTATGAACTTTTTAATGCAATATTTATTTTTATGCTCTTTAATTTCATATTTTTTTTGTAATTTAATTTTTATACTTTAAATTATTATTTTTTTATTTTATTGCAAGTAGATGCTAAGATCTAACTAGTAGATCTTAGTACCAAGTTTAAATTTCTGCATCTTTTAATTTTCATTTTTTATTTTTTGACTTCACTTTTGATCCTAAAACTCTTCTCTTTTTTTTTTATAAAATTAAAGATTTTAAATCTAAAAATACTATCTTTCCTATGGAGTCGACCCGACTCACTACTATCTACGCATTTTTAATTATTTTTAGAAGTCAGATTAAACTGATAAATATAGTGTCTTAACGACAACATCGCGTTCCTATCAAATTTTTAGCGCCATTACCGAGGAAGGAATAGATGCACTAGTGCATGCATGATAGGAATTAAATTAAATTAAATTAAATTAATAAATAAAATAATTAATATAATAAAATAATAAAAAATATAAAAAAATTCTAATTTTTTTTTTGAACAACACGATAAGGTTGCACTAGTGCATGCACGGTAGAAAATCGCTTTACCTGATCTAATTGAACCCAACCATAAAATTAAAAGGCTGAATTGTATTAAACCCGATAACCAAATGACTAAAAATTTTAGAGAACCACCTAAGCAGATGAAAGAATACTTTATTCTTTCTACCTATAACCCATCGACTTGTATCCAATTACCTGAAATTCATGCTATCCACTATGAGATCAAGCCAACTACAATCTAGATGCTTCCATCTTTCTATGGGAACATCAATGAAGATCCTTGTAAATATCTGGATGAATACTTAGAAATCTGCTCTACAGTGAGAATTCAAAATTTAACTAATGATGCCCTTAGACTAATTTTATTTTTCTTATCATTAAAAGACAAAGCCAAGTACTGGCTTGGGACAATAGGGAGATCAATTAAAACTTGGGTTGACTTGCAAAATGAATTTCTTAAAAAATTTTACTCCATAGGCCGAACCAATACTATGAGGCGAGCTATCACTGGATTTGCTCAGCTTCCAGGAAATAGATTCACGAGTCATGGGAGAGACTTAAGGAACTTCTTAAAAAATGCCCACACCATGGTTTGTCTAAGTGGAAAATAGTTTAAGCTTTTTATGAGGGTTTAGGAGACCAATATAGACAGATAGTAGATGCATCCTATGAAGGTACATTCATGAACAAGAGTGAGGACGAAGCCTATATCTTATTTGAAATCCTGAGTGAAAACTCAATTAACCATGCTTCGTTGTCTTTCCACCAAACCTGGGTAGGGATCCATGGATTTAAACATCTAGAATCTAGTCATAAGACTGATTTAAATTTGATAAATAAAGTGGACTTTCTTGCTTAAAAATTAGATCAAGTCCTAACCCTAGGTCAACAATCTCCTGCATAATTCACATCATCTTCTAATTATCAGAAGATTTGTTCAATCTATGCTAGCCCAACCCATCATGTGAGTGAATGTCCTATGACTGCACAATTTTCATCTTTTATCTAAGAACAAGTCCAAGCTGCTAAAGGCTACTCCAAGCCGGTTAATGATTCATTTTCAAATTTATATAATCTAGATTGGAGCAACCACCATAATTTTTCTTAGACATCTCAATAGACTCAGGCTCAGACCCAAATTTTATCGATACAAAATTATCAAAATAGATTCTAATACCAAAATTATGCCTATAACAGAGGTCAGCCTACTAAGCCTTTCTAGCCACCATATCATAATCAGCCCTCATACCCACCTCCTCAACAGACCAATCTAGCTGATGATAGATTTAACCAACTTCAATAATTAATTCTGATTCAACAATAATCTATCGCCAGACTAGAAGCTCAAATAGGATAATTAGTTGAGTCTAACACGAGGAGAGAACTAGATCAACTACCAAACCTACCAATTTTAAACAACCCACCTAATGTCCACCAACTACCTGGACCAAGTTATCAATTTAATGTCTCACTTAAGAATCCCTAATCTAAGAATACCAAAGTAATTTCTGAACTTAAAAGCTATAGGATTCTTATGGACCCATACCAAGATCAAGTGAGAGAGGCTAGTACTGATGCTAGCCAAAATGAAAAATTAGAGAAACTAATTAGTACTGAGACTAACCACATAGAAGAACCCGAGCTAGGAACTAGTATGGATGCTGGTTCCAGTTTAAATAAGATAGAAAAAGGAGAAAAGAGAATAGATGATTTACCCGAGACTTATAAACCCAAAAGTTTGTTCCCTTCAACCCTAGAAGCCGGTTCTTCTTACAAAAATCAAGAGGCATGTAATGAAATATCAATGGAGTTATTTAAGCAAGATCACATTAATTTACCTCCAGAATTAAAACAGTCTTTAGTCACCATTCCAACACCCATTGAATCAAACTTAACTCCTAAAACTCCATTCATAAGTATTTTAGAAAAACAAATAGGAGAAATTCTTAATAAATATGGGTCTGAGAATGGAATCATAAATTATATCTCTAAAATTAATAATGAATATATTAATAATGGGATTACAAATCAACTTTTTGAGATTGACAATTCAAAATCATTGAAATTTGTCAATCCAATATTTGACATAGGATAGTAAGCTGCATTGTATCTGGCTGAAGATGGTAAACTTAGTGCTTATTGGGAGGCAACCCAATATTTAGTTTTTATCTAATTTATCTTTTTAGTTTATTTTTTTTAGGATAATTTGAATAAGTTGGAGGGAGAGCCCAAATTTTTAAAGGCATGTGCTGGACCAAAAATATAGTCAGGTGTATTCTTTCTTATTCTTTATTACACCCTTTATTTTTTTTCTTCTCTATTGAGGATAATGTCGATTAAGTTGGGGAAAGAAAAATAAAAATTTTAAAATATTAAGTCCTCAAAAAAGTTAGTATTTAGTATTTAGACACCTGATTATACTTAAGAATCAAATTAAACTAAGCATTTTTAAAAGAAAATTGATACATAGATCAGAGAACCTGTGAGATATTGAGGAATCAAGTATTAAGAAAATTCAATAAAGAGTTAAGTCTAGAACATAAAAAGTTTTTTCTTGAAGCATTTTTAATTATTTCTACTAGCATCAAAGAAAAGTTTATTTTTTATAGGCTTGTGTAGGGTAACTATACGTTTCTTCATATAATAAATTTATTTTAATAAAATAGTTTTCAAGTACTTCTCATTGAGTAATCGGGCCTCTTTGCCTAAGTAAGCATTGAGTTTCTCATCAAAAGATGGGAAGGACAAAGAAGCTCATTGTAAAGCTAATCTTAACTCATAGCCTGTTTGATTCGAGCTAGTAAGCCTGAGAGGTATTCTATACTTAGTACCCTAAAGTCAACTGGTTTGAGAGTCATTGGCCCAAGACTCGCTATATGGATTAAATAGAAAGCTTAAGGGGTTAAAACATGCAATAATGGTACAACGTTAAAAAAAAAAAAGAAAAAAAAAAAGACATTGGTTTTCCACCAAGTAATCGGATCCCATTGCCTAAGTAAGCAATGATATTCGCATCAAAAAGTGGACAATATAAAAATAAATGAAGAACGAAAGTAGCAATACACTTGTCCATATGAAAGTTTAGACAAATCAGAGATAAATATAGGATAATTTAGAAAAAATTTTAAAAAATTTAATGTTCTTTACTTAATTTTTTTATTGATAAGTATTAATACCCCAATGATATGTCTCACTTAAGCTCTATTAAATATCAATGGCCATTTTGAAAACTGCTTAGATAAAATTCAAAACTCTAAAGTTAAAAGATATTTAAAACTAAATTCTTTCTTTGCTCGAGGACGAGCAAAGCTTAAGTTGGGGGGTGTGATAAGTACCATAAATTCATTAATAAAAGTATTAATTTATATTAATTTTAAAATTAATAATCAATTTATATATAATTTTTAAGAAATTCATATTTTTATTAATTAAAAAATTAATTAAAAAATAATAAAAATTAAAAAATAAATTTTATAATCAATGGAAAGAGCTTATTTTTTTTATCATAATGAAATAAGTTTGAAGTAAAATGGAGCTAAAACGAAGAAGATATGAATTTCTAAAGAAATAAAATAAATAAAATTTAAATAAAAAAAAGAAAACGATTCAGCCGGCTCCGCAAGCCAAGCAACCAAGTCAAGCTAAGCCATCAAAGTTGACTTAGCCATTGAAGCCATCAGTCGGTCCACGATCCAAGCGTGGACCGCCAACTCAGCAGAAACCGATGAATCATAGAGCGACACGTGACGGACCTAGACCCTTAAAGGGTCCACAAAAATTTATTGCGGCTCACAGAACAATCTGACCTTTTCACTTGACAACAGAGGTGCTGATTGGCTGTGGTGTGTGGTGCGGCTGGTCCACACGGTCCATGGGAATAGTAATTGCACGATCGGACGATTGCGGTTGATTGCAGTCAAGATCGGACGACGGTGGTGATTTCCAAGATTGATTCAAATTCTATTAGTAATCTAGTGTGATCCGATGGCCAAAAAACCAAGTGATGAAGATCCAATGGTCCAGAATGCTCCTAATAGTGATCAGACTCCCGATGCATGATTTACGGCCAGATTTCCTCCATCAACGCGCGATCGAACGGCTAAAATTTAATCCAACCTGATCTGGGCTAATACACATCTGATTTTGATGATCTTTTGACTGTTGGATTCCTATTTAAGGCCAGATTTCATTCAGAGTAGAAGAATTCATCTAGGACTTCTTTTAATCTGATTTTTATTTGAATTTCTTTATATTTTGACGATCAAAGAGCCCCTTAGTCCCACATTGCCTAGAAGCAAACTCTCCAACCCTCCTAGCTCTATAAAAAGGACCCCAGGCCTCTAGAAATCAACATCTCCGGTCAAGGTGAAGCTTTGGTACATGGTGAAGTTAGGCTATGGGTTAATGGCTGCTTCAAAGCAATTGGTGTCGAGGAGAAGAGCTGGGCTTCTACACCATCTTTCCACCAATGCCGATCCAAGATCAGAGATCAGCCTATTTTATTTTCTTTTCATGTATTTAAATTATGAACTTTTTAATGTGATATTTATTTTTATGCTCTTTAATTTCATATTTTTTTTTATAATTTAATTTCTATACTTTAAATTATTATTTTTTTTATTTTATTGTAAGTAGATGCTAAGATCTAACTAGTAGATCTTAGTACCAAGTTTAAATTTTTGTACCTTTTAATTTTTGCTTTTTATTTTCCGACTTCACTTTTGATCCCAAAACTCTTCTCTTTTCTTTTTCTTTTATAGAATCAAAGATTTCAAATTTAAAAACACTACCTTTCCTATGGATTCAACCCAACTCACTACTATCTATTCATTTTTAATTATTTTTAGAAGTCGGATTAAACTGATAAACACGGTGTCTTAATGACAACATCGCGTTCCTATCATGCATCACTTTCTCTAAACTTCTTGGAGAACCTGTAGCATTCCTATAGCAGCACTTGCTACATACCCTGACATGCTCTCCTCAGAACTATGCCTATCCTCTTGCACATGATGCTCCATCTGAAACTATGCATCTCTAGCGCTAGTGCTAAGATATAGGTCCTTCCGTACCTCTTCACTCTAAACTCGTGCCTACCAAATCTTCCTCTACTAGTGAAGCCACCTCTGCCTGGTGCTCCATCTAAAATCAAAGTCCTCCTGATGCGGCAGAAGTTGATGTTAGGATTTGATGCCTCAAATTTGATTCACAGCAAGAGAAGAATCAGTATCAGCAAGCAATTAGGCTGGCTCAGATATAGGGTCAAGCCAGCTCAGGCTGGGATCGAGCTGGCTCAGACTGCAGTCGAGCCAGCCCTCTTAGGTAGATAGAAAATAGGTATTTAGGCAAGATGCAGTCAAGCCAGCTCAACCTCTAACAGAGCCGGCTCGATGGAGGCAAATAGAATAGGACATGGTTTTTTGTTTGGACTCAAATTATGATTAATCAAAAAGAGCTATGAGAGTTGCACGTGGACCACAGGATCCAATGGCCATAAAGGGTTGCGATCATGATTTGAAGATTGCAAAATATTCTAAGACTCCATTAAAATCTTGTTCGACTCATGTTAGGAGATAGAGCCCTGTTAGGACTTCTGTAAACTATTGAGAAGAAGATTTTCATCCTATTTAAAGGTCTAAGGTACTGTGGAGCAAGGTGTGGCACGGATGGTGTGAAAGACATGTAGAGAGGATTAGGCAGTCGCCAAGAGGAGCTTGGCAGAGCACCGAGTATATGCAGTCGACGATAAAGAAGCAATAAGTGTATAGCATTCGGTGCTGAGAATGTAAGGGCAAAGCATCTTGTAGCTTCTAAGGATCTTCTTGGGATTCTGAGAGAGCTTTTATGAGGATAGCTTCTAGTTGAGAGAGATTTGTGTATAGTGATTTAAGAGTGGGTATTCTTCTCTTGTACTTATTTTTTTTTCATAGGTTAACTTTGCATGCCCCATGGAGATGAGCTTTTAGGCTGATCCATATACTTGATTATTTTTTTATTTTATTTTTTTTCTTTCTATCATAATAATCTGGTACCAGATCCTCAATAAGTGGTATCAGAGGAGTTGATATCACCAATAATTGGTATCAGAGCTCGATTGATACCGGAGCACAGATTGCAGCAGTATTGTTAAAGATTAAAGAATATAGAGAAGACAAGCACAATCAAGATAGAGATCAATAGGTTTGATGGAAAGGATAATTTTTTCTTATGGCAAGCAAGGATAAAGAATGTTCTCATCCAACAAGGTTTGATTGATGCTTTCTTGTACGAAGAGATGCCAGCCACCATGGAGGTCAAGGATTAGAAGTGGATCTAGATACAGGTGGTGAGCACGATCCGCTTGTATCTAGTGGATGATGTTGTGATCCATATATACTTGGCAAATTTTTTTCGACGGTGCTATAGTCGAAGCTCAAGGAGTTGTACATGGCAAAGTCACTCACTAACATACTATTCCTTTGGAGGCAGTTCTACCAGCTATGGATGTGTGAAGGTCAAAGCATGCAGGAGCATCTATCCAACTTTCAGAAGATCTTTACCAATCTCCTCAATATTGGTGAAAAAATTAAGGAGAAGACTAGGATGTTGGTCTTGCTAACATCACTTCCCTCTTCATATGAGTCTTTGGTGACTGCTCTTCTTATAGGTAAGAACATCATCAAGATGGACGAAGTCACTATAGCTGTTGGGGGCGAACCCGCTCCTGTCGAAGTTCGACCGGATATCTAATTGTTGAATGATCTTATCCGGTAGCGACGATCAAGATTGACTCTCGATCAAATTCACAAGATCCCTCCGGACCTCGCCCAGATGAGCTTGAATGGCGAGGGTGGCCAGACTCCTCCACCCTAGGCAACCGACCTTCCTCAATCATGAGTCTTCCGAACTTCTCCTTCAATCGGACTTCTCCATCCCAAGCAGGCTTCTTTTGATATTCCTCCACCCTAGGCAGCCGATCTTTCCCGATCGTGAGTCTTCCGAACTCTCCCTTAAGCCAGACTCCTCCACTAGCCAGACTCTTTTTGAACTTTATCCTCAACTAGACTTTTTCATCAGTCGAACTCCTTCTGAATCGATCTAGTAGACCTCCTTCTAGATTTCTCTAGAAGACTTCCTTCAGAATTTCTCCAGTAGACTTTTGAATCCCTTCCAGACAAACTCCATGCAGTCGCCTAGAAGAGCCTCCATGCCTACGTGGATCCAACAATCTGCACAGCATGAACCCACTTACATACAAACAACCCTAAAGAAGTCTGAACTCCTTTGGAGTTGATGAAACTTGAAGCTCTTCGCTACTAACACCTACCTCCTCCAAACTTCAACTATTAAATCTCAATAAATTGGCATGTCACGACAACAGACACCATCCTCTGTAACAAACTCTACATGATCTCGAATGGCCCATTATCGGATGATTATGATTGTCACTATCAATTTATTATAGGCTTCATCTATATAAGAGATCCTTCAAATATGCTTTCTTCTCCAGGCTCTAAGTTTTCATTTTCTTCTTAAAACTCTACCAAAATTTCTCTAAGCACTCCATTTCTATTGATCGAAAGAGCTGACTTGATTATCAGAGGATCTTACCAGAGCCACCATCCTCGACTCTGGATGAGACTTATTTTGTAGGTCATCGGTGGTGACCTCATCTTCTCCGACTCTAGCCTCGATTTTGGTGACAACCAAATTTTACACCAATAACAATGATTCTCTAGAATAAGATTTTTAGGAGGGAGAACCTAGCTTTGAGCTCAGATGGCGGTAGCTTAGCTTTGATAATTTTGGAGGAGTAGGAGGCAATAGACGGAGCAATAAAGGATCATGAGGAGGATGATTCAGGTCTAGGATGAGAGACCATAACAAGATCAGATACTACCAATGCGATGAGTTGGGGCATCGAGTCAAGAATTGCCTACAACTCAAAGATCGAACGAGGGCTACTATGATGATGGCTAGTAGCGATACAAAAGATAGTGATGATATTCTTCTAGTTACTGATGAGATATCTACTTCTTCCTCCTAGTAGATTATGGATTCTACTTGTTTGCATCATATATGTTGCATAGAAGAGCTATTTGACTTCCTGAAGACCAGTGAGGGCACTGTGTTTCTGCCAGATGGATCGAGCTATGAAATCAAGGATAGCAAGATGGTCAACATTAAGCTCCATGATAGAATAGTGAAGAAGTTGGGTGAGGTCAGATACATACCCAATTTTAAGAAGAATCTAATCTTACTGAGCAGACTGGATTCGATCGGCTTCAGATGAAAAGCTGATGGAGGAATCTTGAAGGTAATGCATGACAGTAGGGTGGTGTTAAGAGAAAAAAAGTATGGAGGACATTACCTTATGACAGGGAGCCCGATGTGAGATGGAGCTCTAGGTGGAGATGGATCGAGCATGAGATGAGAGACTCAAAAAGATGACATGCGATATTGCAAGGTGAAGTTTCTATTATCACAGGAGGCTACCCCAAGCAGATCTCAGGTCAGGAGGATCACAGCTATTGATGGAGGTGGGATCGAGCAGTTTGACTCAACTTTTATGTTTGCCCATCCATGATTAGTAGGTGATTGCCCTAGGGCATGGGGGTAAGAAGATCCAAAAGCTCTCAAAGTTAGGTGAAGGTCGAATGTCGAGTCAAGATGAAGATTGTTAGAATTTGATACCCCAAATTCGATCTATAGCAAGAGGAGAATCAGTATTAGCAAGTAGTCTGGCTGGCTTGGATATGCGATCGAGCTGGCTTGGACTGTAGTCGAGCCGACCCTCTTAGGTAGACAAAAAGTAGGTGTTCAAGCTAGATGCATTCGAGCCACTTGACCTCTGATAGAACTGGCTCAATGAAGGCGAATAGAACAAGATGAAATTTTTTGTTTGGATTTAGATTGTGATTAATCAAAGGGATCTATGAGAGTTGCATGTGGACTACAGGATCTAGCTGCCACGGAGGACTGTGATCATGATCTGAAGGTTGAAAAATATTTCAAGACTCCATCAAAATCTTGTTTGACTCATGTTAGGAGATAGAGCCTTGTTAGGAGTCCTATGAACTGTTGAGAAGAGGATTCTCATATTATTTAAAGACTTGAGGTGCTGTGGAGCAAGGTATAGCGCATGTGGCATGAAAGGTACATAGAGAGGATGAGGCAGCCATCAAGAGGAGCTTGGCAGAGCACCGAGTATATGCAGACAATGGAAGAGAAGCAATAGGTGCATAGCATCCGGCACTAAGACCGTGAGGGTAGAGCATCTTGTAGCTTTTGAGGGTCTCCTTGGGATTCTGAGAGAGCTTTTGTAAGGATAGCTTCTAGTTAAGAGAGCTTTGTGTATAGTGAGTTAAGAGTGGGTATTTTTTTCATATATTTATTTTTTTCTTTCATAGTGGAGCTTTGCATGCTCCGTGGAGACGAGCCTTTAAACTGATCTATGTACTTTATTTTTTTTCTTTCTTTCTACCATAATAATTTAGTACTAGATCCTTAATAAGTGGTATCAGAGAAGTTGATATCACCAACAGTCAACTCTATAACCAAGTCACCTGAGTCCAACCATCTAATGCTGTACTATTAAGCTTGTCGCTGCACCTCGAATACCGTCACTGCCCCTTTGAATCCTCTACACTATGTGGACCCCTTCGAAGCCATCTCAAATACTCCGCACCCTATGGCTCCTTTGAAACTAACAAGATCTCATCCTACTCTTCAAACTAGCAACTAAACCATAGAAAATTCCATCCTAGCACTTCACCTCTTCTATCTCTGCACCAATTATCGCTTCAATTGCACCCGGAGGAACTATAGCTCAAATCCTATCCTGGGCTCTAGCCTACATATCTCATCTTGAGGCTCGATAGTGCCTTCTCATAGGTATCTGGGTCCTCTCTTGCTGCACTTAACCTATCCTCAACCTGAACTATGATGCTCTTCCTGGTGCTCCTACAAAAGAAACTTGATCCAAGATCAACCATCCAACCTTATCTTACTGGACTTCCACTGTCACTGCTCCTATCTCGGATACGCTGCAACCCTATGGGCACCTCTAAAACCACTGAGGATTTCCATCTCCTCTAAACCTACTATGACTCTTTATGGATCAACCATCTCCATCACCCTCAAGACTTTGCAAATCCATACTCTGGTCTAACTGTTGAATATACCCTGACTATTTTTTCGCCTTCCTACAATCGAAGGATGTATAGTCACTGAAGAAAAAAATTATATTTTTTTGGGTCAGATTCGTTTAGATCTGATTGGATCAAGAGGGATATTTCAAAAATTTTTCTCTAAGATCCTAATCAAATCTGAGACTTTTCAGATCTGATCTTATTGATCTGATAAAAAAATAAAATAAAAAATAAATCTAATTTAATCATACCTTTATTATGGATAATCCTATTATCCTATGATGATCCCGATGTTTGCCTAAAGTTTTGGATGTAGCCATGCAAGCTCCTGGCCTCTATCGATATCCACTTAGGTAGGATCTAGAGATCTTCTCCTTCTCAATTTATCCTCCAAAAATTAGATCTGGATATGATCTTGAAGGTCTTCAAAATGGCTTTTGAAGATCAACCGTTGTCTCTTGCAGCAGTGCTGCCTTCTTCCTTTCCTATCGCCTTACACTTGCTTGGATTGCACCTAACTTGTGCGCAAATCCTCTTGGGCATGGATAGGAGAGAGAGGACCTGAAGGTAGCATGGAGAAGGAGGGAGAGAAGCTTTGTGGCATGAGCAAAGGGTAGAACCTCTCAATTCTAGGTGTAGATAGGGTTTTTATAGACCTTGCTGCGCCATGCAGTACCACATCATCCTGGTCAATCATGGCTCTTTGTGCAATCAGATCTAAATTTGATTGGTGGGATGATATCATCTGATCCAATCAAATTAGAGTCCCTCATAAACCTCCTTAGGTGGTGCTAAGATTGGTCAAACAGGACTCCTTGGCGCTATCTAATTTGAAATCATGAAGCAACCTGGAGTCCCATCTATATGGGACTCCAAGCGTGATCCTCATGGGGCGCATGCCTCCCTATGCATGCACCTCCTCCCTTTCTATTTTTTAGTAGGGGACAAAGCTCCATGTTCTCTCCTATGGGTTCATGACACATGGATAGATGTCTAAGTATCAAAGGTCAACATTTGACCAAAGTCTAAAGACAAGATTTAGCAGATGATGGAAAATGACAGGTGTTGTCTCAAATTTATCTCATAAATTAAGACAACTTTTTTCTGACCTAGACAAGCTCCAGTCAGAGCAAGTAAAGATTCTTGAGTGAGTCTAAACATATTTGGCTTAGTCAAGACAAGCTCTAATGATTGTTGAAGGAGAACATTAGGCTCAATCGTGTGCTAGCATGATTTTCTTGAATCTAATTGAATCTTATTCAAATCAATTAAACTGGGTTAGTCCAATTGATGATATCCAGATCTAAACCCTTATTTGTGTGATCTAGTTAGGTTCAGTTCTATATGGTAATGGGATATGTCATGATCTCTATCATCGTCATCATCGAAATACCTTTCGATGGATCAAAATTTTTTTGATTCAGATAATTAGTATGATCGATCATCCAAATCATTCTAATTGCTCCCAAAATCCACCAGTGACACCTAACAGCATATGGTGACAACCCATCAGAACTGAAAATGAACCTCTCGGTATAGTTACCTGTGTGATTAAGTTTCTCTATCTTGAGCCCCGATCGGATTAGGGTTAAGGTGATCTCATCAAGCCCTAATATCCATCATATGAATTAATCATTCAGTTCAAGTCTAATGTGAAAATCCTAATAGAAGTTCTTTCTATTATTTCACTTTACCATGGCCATGGATTTATGGACTTGATTCTCATGATCATCATAGGGCTGCTCCTCATCTACCGAGTTAGATAGATCCCCTATCGGTGCAATCCAATTCCTACAATGAACATGCTGTAGCCAACATACACCTTTGGGTTCTGAATGGCTAGGAGACTGAGTTATGGTGTAGTCAAACTATAACACCCTCAAGATGAACTACCGATGCACTTCAGGTCAAAGAATCAGACACACCACTACAGCTTTGAGCCAGTCATTGATGAGAAGGTAGACTTCTTTATGACTGCTCGAGGTGGTCACGCTCAGTGCCCTCGTTCTCTAATGAGTACCTATACTCTCGCTCTGATGTCTCTATACCATAGATCAAGACTCATCTATCCTAAAGAAGCAATCATACACCAACTTTCTAGATCAATCACCATCCTCATGATGATCGTACGATCGAGAGCATTTTATAAGTTAATAATAAAAATTCATATCTTAAATTTTCAACTCTTGAAAATATGAACCATCATTACTATTAACTCAAGGGATGTATTATAGACACTTTCAAATACACAATGCGATAGAAAATAATCCATTTTATTATTTATAGTCAAAATTATAATTTTGTCCTTAGATGTGTATTACAAGTGTCAGCCAATTCTAACTTCTAGGGCACATATATCTAATAAACTTCCACTTAAACTAAAGCCAACTAGCTATAAATCTAAGTTCCATCTTCTCAAGATGGTTTTCGATCTTCTGCTGGCCCAACTGCTTTGTGAGTGGGTCTGCCGCATTGTTTACGAAGTTGACTCTCTTGACCTCGACATAACCTTTCTCGAGGTAATCATGGATGAGGTGATATCACCGCTCGATGTGCTTGAATTTTTGGAGAGACCTTAGCTCCTTAGCAAGGGCTATGGTGCTATTGTTGTTGTAGTACAGAGGAATGGCATTTGATGGCATCACTTCAATCTCTGCGGCAAATTTCTTCTACTAAAATGCCTCCTTCGTAGCTTCTGACGCAGCAATGTATTCTGCTTCCATAGTGGAATCTGCTATCACTGTCTGCTTGAAACTCTTCCAACTGATAGCACCACCATTACACACAAATAGACTCCCAGATGTCAACTTTCGATCATCTATATCGAACATAAAATCTGAATCTATATACCCTTGGACTTGGAGTTCTCCATTACCAAAAACCAACAACATATTCTTAGTTCTTCTCAAGTACTTAAGGATACATTTCATAGAAGTTCAGTGTTCTTCATCTGAATTCGACTGATATCTGCTCATGACACTCACAGCATGGGCTATATCAGGTCATGTATATAACATGGCATACATTAAGCTCCCTATTGCTGAAGCATAAGGGATCTTGCTCATGTGTTCAATCTCCTTTGATGTGTTAGGACACATTTTCTTGAAGAGATGAATGCCATGTCTGAAGGGTACCAATCTCTTCTTAGAGTTTTTCATGCTAAACCTCTTTAGCACTTTCTTTATGTATATCTTCTGTGAAAGACCTAGCATCCTATTCGGTCTATCTCTATAGACCTTGATTCTTAGAATGAAGGATGCTTCTCCTAGGTCTTTCATGGAGAATTCTTTAGATAACCATATTTTAACTATGGTCAACATGAGAATATCATTCCGAATAAGAAGGATATCATCCACGTACAGTACGAGAAAGATAATAGCGCTTCCACTGACCTTTTTAAAAATATAAGGTTCCTCCTCATTTTTGATGAAATCAAATAATTTGATTACATCATTAAAATGAGTATTCTAGCTTCGAGATGCTTGCTTGAGTCCATATATGGATCTTTGTAGCTTGTATACTTTATGATTAGTATTATTGAATGTGAAATCTAGTGGCCATTCCATATAGATATCTTTCTCAAGATATCCATTTAAGAATGCCATTTTTACGTCTATTTGCCATATTTCATAATTGAAATAAGCTACAATAGTAGGTAATGTGCAGATAGATTTTAGTATAACTACTGGCGGAAAGGTATTCTGATAGTCAATGCCTTTACGCTGACTATACCCTTTTACAACTAATCTAGCTTTGAATGTCTCCACATTTTCATCTGCACCAATCTTTCTCTTGTAGATTCATTTACACCCAATAGGTACTATACCTTCTAGTGGATCTACCAAGGTCCAGACTTGGTTTGAGTGCATCGAGTTAATTTATGACTTCATTGCCTCTAACCATTTCTCGAAGTCGATATCTGATATCACCTCATCATAGATTTTTGGATCATCATGAACCTCATTACCTACAAGAAACATTTCCTCTACTTTCTCTGAAATAGTATCTAAGTATCTCTCAGGGGGATGAAAAATCCTTTCTGACCTATGAGGTAGAGGAGGTAGTGATTGTATTGGCTCAACTTGATTTGGTTCCATGGGGTCCTTAGCTCGTTGCTCTTGTGAGACATTCTCTTCGAGCTTGATCTGCTTTCTAATGCGGCTATCTTGAATAAATTATTTTTCAAGAAAAATGGCATGTCGACTCACAATTACATTGTGATCTTTTGGAATGTAGAAATAATATCCTAATGATTCTTTAGGATATCTTATAAATCGATCTCTAAAGGACCTATAGTCTAACTTGTCCGCTTGTTGTCTTTTGATATGAGTCGGACAATCTCAAATTTTGAGATATCTCAGACTTGGTTTCTTACCATGCCATATCTCATACGGTATGGTAGAAACGATTTTAGAGGAAATCCTATTTAGTAAATATATAGCAGTTAACAGACTATGTCCCCAAAAATAATTAGGAAGGTTTATGAAGCTCATTATAGATCGAACCATATCTAATAGGATTCGATTCCTCCATTCTGAAACTCCGTTGAGTTGAGGTGTTTCAAATGGAGTCCATTGAGAGACTATGCTATTTTGCTTGAGATAGTCTAGGAATTTTTGACTAAAGTATTTACCTCCTCGATCTGATAAAAAAACCTTAATAAATTTTTTAGTTTGCTTTCCAACTTCATGTTTGAATTCTTTGAACTTTTCAAAGATTTCAGACTTATGTCTCATAAGATATACGTACCCATACCGAGATAAATCATCGATAAAGGTTATGAAATAATCAAAGTTGCCTCTAGTCGGCACATTAAATGGGCTGCATACATCAGTATGTACTAGGGCTAGTAGATCCATAGCCCTTTCTCGATGTTCTATAAAAAGGAGCTTAGTCATTTTGCCATGAAGATATGATTCATAAATTGGATATGACTCAAAAGTCAATGGACTCAATAGTCTAATTTTCTTCAATTTGTTAATCCTATCTTCTACTATATGACCTAGCCTTGGGTGCCATAGATACCTATCATTTGGACTATCCTTGGGTCATTTTGATCTTATGGCATTCATATTTTGCTCGATATTAAAGATAGATATATCAATATGTAATTGGTAGAGTCCGTTAATGAGAAAACCACTTGTAATTTTATTTCTTTCATAAAGAATATTATAATGGTCCTTAAGAAAACTAATTACATAGCCTTCTTGTACTAAACATGAAACAAAAATTAAATTTCTGCTTGCGGCAAGCATATAATAACAATCCCTAAGTACTAAATCTAAGCCAGATGGTAGTCAAAGAAGATAGGTTCCCATGACCACAGCAACAATCTTGCTCCATTTCTGACATGTAGGATCATCTCACCATCCTTCAGCCTCTTGCTATTCTTAAGATCCTGCATGAAAGTGCACAAATGAGCACTAGAACTAGAGTCAAGCATCCAACTAAATGCAAAAGAAATCATAAGGTTAGATTCAATAACGAGCATACCTCTAGAAGGACCTGTCTCCTTCTTATTCTTTAGGATGGCCAGGTATGTAGGGTAGTTTCACTTTCGGTGATCATCAATATTACAATGGAAATACTTTTCTTTGTCAGCGGCCTTCTTCTTCAGCTCTGCCTTCCATCTTCTATCTTTTTACAGACTTCTTCTTCTTTTCAAAAGACTTTTTCTTAGAAGAAGTCAATTCCATAGCAAGTACTGAGCCTTTAGAATCTTTCATAGAAAGCTTAGCAGTAACTAGTATATTTATAAGCTTGGCTAGAGTATTCTGAAGTTTATGCATATCGTAGTTCATGATGAACTGCCCATATACATCAGTCAAGGATTGTAGAATTATATCATTCTGTAGATCCTGGTCTAACTTCACTCCGAGTTTCTCAAGCTCTTTCAAGTCCTTGATCATCATCAAATAATGATCTTGGACTAACTGCCCATCATGCATTTTAGCCTTAAATAGTCATTTAGTGATCTGATATTTGGTTGCACGACTCTATTCATCAAACAATTTTTGTAGCTAAGCCAACATTTAGTAGACAATCTTGATATCTTTGAAGGAAAATCTTGATTTTTCGGACCAGATTCGTTCATATTTGATCGGATCGAGAGATATATTTCAAAAATTTTTCTCTTTAATCTAGATTAGATCTGAGATATTTCAGATCTAATCTTTATTATTTTAATAATTAAAATAAATTTAGATAAATTAAATTAAATTTAATTTATCTTAACGTAGGGTAATCCTATTACCCGTTGATGATCCTATAAGCAGCGGAAGGTTCTGGATCTAGCCACGCAAGTGCTTGACCTCTACCAATATCCACTTGGGCTAGATCTAGAGATCCTCTTCTTCTATATCACGTCTCCAAAAATTAGATCTAGATCTAATTTGAAGGATCTTCAAAATATCTTTCAAAGATCAGCAGTTATCCATTGCAGTAGTGCAGCCTTCTAGCTTTCTGTCGCCTTTCTCTTGTCTAGATTGCACCAACTTGGATCCCAAACAACTTTGGGCATGGAGAGGAGAGGGAGAAGATGGTCTTAGCATGGAGGAGGAGGAGAGAGACAGCCTTGGGGCGTGAGAAATTTTCAATGCTTTTTGAGTTGGGTGTAGGGTCTTACTTATAGACTATGCGTGATCCAACTCTTCTTCTTCCCAACTAATCACAACCCTTTATGAAATTAGATCTAAATCTGATTGGTGAGAATAGAGTTCCTTGGATTCCTCCTTAGATGACATCTAAGACCAGTCAAAGTTGGTTCTTAAGAGGAGTCTAATTGGAATCCAAAAAGGAGATGGAGTCCCTATCCAACAGGGACTCCTGGGCGCCTCCAGCTTGGGCACACGTCAAGGGTGGCATGCGCCCTCCTCCTTGCCAGGTTCTAATAGGAGGACAAGCCCCCACCATCTCTCCAATAGGTGCATGACACATGGACAGAAGTCAAAGTATCAATGGTCAACATTTGACTAGTCAAAGGTCAACTTTTGACCAAAGTCAAAGGACGAGAAATGGTAGGTGACCAAAAATGGTAGGTATTGTCTTACAAAATAAGACAACCCTTTTTTGATTTGGACAGGCTCCAGTTAGACCAAGTGAAGGACTTTGATCGAGCGCAAACTCTTTTAGCTCAGTCAGGACAACTATTTATGATAGTAAAAGAAGAACGTTAGGTTCAATCAAGTGCTAGCACGATTTTCTTGAACCTAATTGAATCTTATTCAGATCAATTAAACTGAATTAGTTTAATTGATGATCACTAGATTCAAACCCTTATTTGTATGACCTAGTTAGGTTCAGTTCTATATGGTAATGGGATATGTCATGATCTCTATCATCGACATCATCGAAACTTCTTTCGATGGATCAGAACTCTTCTGATTCGAACAGCTAGAATGATCGATCATCTAAATCATTCTAATTGCTCCCAAAATCCATCAGTGACACCTAACAGTATATGGTGGCAACCCATCAGAGCTAAATGCGAATCTCTTGGTGCAACTACCTATGTGATTAGGTTCTTCTATCTTGAGCCCCGATCAGATTAGGGTTAAGGTGAACTTGTCAAACCCTAGTTTCTATCATATGATGTAATCATTTGATTCAAATCCGATGTGAAAACCTAAATAGAAACTCTTTCTATTATTTCACTCTGCCATGGCCATAGGCTTCTGGACTTGATTCTCATGATCATCATAGGGCTGCTCCTCTACCACCGAGGTAGATAGATTCCATCTTGATGCAATCCAGTTCCTACAATGAGTATGCTATAGCCAACATACACCTCAGGATTCCATATGGCTAGGAGACTGAGTTATGGTGTAGTCAAACTATAACATCCTCAAGGTGAACTATCGATGCACCTTAGATCAAAGAACCAGACACACCATTGTAGCATCGAGTCAGTCATTGACGAGAAGGTAGACTTTCTAATGACTGCTCGAGGTGGTCACGCTCAGTGCCCTCATTCTCTAATGAGTACCAATACTCTTGCTTCGATGTCTCTACATCGTAGACTCAAGACTCATCTACTAAAGAGAAGTGATTGTACACTAACCTTTCAGATCAATCACCATCCTCGTGATGATCCTATAGTCGAGAGCATTTTATGAGTTAATAATGATTATTCATATCTTAAATTTTCAACTCTTGAAAATATGAATTATCATTACCATTAACTCAAAGGATGTATCACAGACACTAAATACACATATGTGATAGAAAATAACCCATTTTATTGATTATAGTCAAAATTACAATTTTGCCCTTAGAAGTGTATTACAAGTGTCAGCCAATTCTAGCTTCTAGGGCACATATATCTAATAATCTTCCACTTATCCTAAAGCCAATTGGCTACAAATCTAAGTCCCATCTTCTTAAGGTGGGCTTCGATCTTCTGCTGGCCCAATGGCTTGTAAGTGGGTCTACCACATTATCTATGGAGTCGACTCTCTTGACCTCGACGTAACCCTTCTCGAGGTAATCGTGGATGAGGTGGTATCGCCGCTCAATGTGCTTGGATTTCTGATGAGACCTCGACTCCTTAGCAAGGGCTATGGTGCCATTATTTTGGATTGACGCTCCTAGAAAAATCAACTAGATTTATTTGTGAGTTCGAAAAAATAAATATACTATAATCAAGGAAAGATTATAGTAGAAATTCTAAGAAAAGCTTGAAAAATGGATATAGATGCGGGTTGCACTGAACCACTATAAACTTTGTGTGTTTATCTTGTGGCTTTACTTCTTGCTTTTTTTACTTTGCTATTATTTCTGATTGTATTATTTAAATTCTTGATTTGCATACACTATCTTACTTCCACTATAGCTTAAATCCTTCACCTCACAAACTCTCTATTTTGCTTAAATTAAAGCACATATTTGTTTAGAAAATAAATTTGGATAAAATTTTAAAAAGACTCAATTCACCCTCCTTCTTGGGTTGTTATCTCTGGGCAACAGGTTGGAAGTCCTGTGCGGTTCTAAGCGTTGATCACATCCACAAAAATCAACAACGAAGTTCTTGACTCATGCATAGGTATAGAGATCTAATCTCTATTAGATGCTAAATTAGATCTAGATCGATATTAATATGATCAATAACTTATGTCATTTATTTTTTAGATTTTCACATGCTTTATATCATATCATAAGATCCTAGATTGTAGGTATTTTTACATGCATTTATAGATTAATATGATTAATCTAAATCCTCCACTGCATAATTTTTGAAAAGTATGCATCAAACCATACAACATTTTCCATCATTGGTATTAGAGCCTAGATCGATTGACATGGTACTTGTGTATGTTTAGATGTGATTATTTAGATTAGATCTAAATAGTATTTTTAAATTTAAATCTGAAATAAATAATTTTTAGATCATACGGACTGATTATAAGATTATTTTGCTATAAAATTCATCCCTTACAATGTAGAAGTTGTCCTAGTACATGTTGATCTAAAAACTAATCATAAATATGTTAGATATGACCTAAATGGATTTATGATTTGAAATTATTTCAATCTAAAAATAATAATCATGAATATGTTTAGATTAAATCTAAAATTGATTCATGGTTCTATTTATGTTGTGTGCATAGCTATGGATTTAAACATGCAACTAGTTGCTGTTTATAAAATGAGCCAACCTATTTCTAAAATAAATCAACCTATTTAGTGGACAAAACCATATTGTAAAAATATTTTACAAAATATAAAAACTATTTTCAAATGCTGAACCCCAACCCATCAACCTAATACTTAATTAAAAATTAAAGATTATTAATTAGGATCTAGAATTACAAATTAAAGATCCTAAGATAAAATCATAACACATGGGTTAATGAATTAGTGTGAATTAGGTCCATTAATTGGGTTAGACCTAAGGTTAGATTAAAGAATGGGCTTAATTAGATTAATTGATCAAATCTAATCAAGTGTTGTCTTAGATTAGGTCAAGGATACTCTAGATCAATTGCAATAATTGTAGTTGGTCAAGTCCATATCTTTAACATGAACCAAATGGACTTAATTTATGGCTTAGTGGTCTAGCCCAAATTGTTAGGTGGATCAAATTGAAATGAATTAATCAATTGGCATCTAAGGTAAGTCTGGCAATTTTGACTAGTGATCTTTAATTAGGAGCTACTCGCATAGATGACGTCAATAGCGAGTTAATGATATATCCCTCTCACCGATCTCATTTACTAGGCTATCTTGGTGAAATTATGTTTTGATCAGATCACTTGATGATTCGAACTAATCTATGTCAACTAGGTAAATCAGTGTGACTGATTTAGGTACCCTTAGATCGGCTTATCTCTAGTCTCCATTAATTTGACTTGGTGAAGTCAGTGGAAGAATCATGATTAGTTGATTAATTTTTCTCTTTTTTTAAAATAAGTTAATCAAAATCTCTAAAATTATTAGGTCCTTAAAAATAAAATAGTTATGATGATAACTAGGTCATAGCCTCTCATTAAGTTGAATAATAATGGATCCATTACCTTGATAATCATTAGAGGCCCAAAGGCCTGATGTTTATTAGCTATTGGAATTATCATTCATAATATGATTACTTGGCCATGTCTCTCTAAATAGTGGTTAGGTTGGCCGACCAAAGTTGGGCCTAATCATTCGTTGGTTAGATAGATCAAGAATGGTCATGTTAATAGTTAGACCTAACCAAACCTTTTTCGTAGAGACCAAAGCCTACTAATTAGACTTTTGGGATATAACTAAGTTACTAGAAATTATTTAGAAAAATAATTGATTAAGAATCTATCCATAGATACATATGGATTGATCGGCCAAAGTCAAGCTTGTGTGCAGTCTGTGTGGATTCTAGTACCTAATAAAGAATTAAGATAATTTCTTAAATTAGAGGTAGAGACTATCAATTCATATAAAATAGTGGGAGAGCCTTTAGATAAAGTTTAAGTCTTTAGGCTTAATATATCACATACTAATTAGGTTTTTGATTTTTTTTTTATAAAGTTATGGCTGCTATCCTATTGCTCCGATCATTGTTGGATAATAACAAGTTAACGAGACTTAACTTTGGTAGTTGGTATAGAAAGTTAAAGATTATCCTAGAGCATAAATGGATTTTGTACATTCTGACAGATCCGATACCTAAGGAGCCAGCTCCAAATGCACATGGAATGATTCGAAATACTTACAAGAAATGGCTCAATGATCGAATCATGGTTCGCTACATCATGCTGGCAGCTATGAGTGATGATCTAGTTTAGTCGTAAGTTCGAGAATGCTCAATCAGAAGACATATTTCAAATGTTGAATGAGTCTTTTGGTACTCCAGACAATATTGAGAGGCACAAGATTAGTGCTATCTATTATGAATTATATCCCAAAACTAATCATCAGCCTGTTGACGGTTGAGATATTATAATTGATTTATTAATTAATAAAAATTTTTTGACATCTTTTTCATCATAAATTTATATCTTCTAATGAACTCCATTGTTGTGATGAAGTCCTTAGGTCTATTTAGTTTCGATAAAAAATGAATTTATCAATTAGTTCTTAAATTTATTCATAACCAAATGATAGGTTGTTAATTAGGATGACAGTGTCTATCGAGCATAGGTTGCTATATGCCATATAGGTTGGTTGTCCTCTTAACTAAGGAGTGTGGAGATACTGGTATGACATATAGGTGAGAAGCATGGGTACATCATCATTCAACATGACCAATTTCAGAGCATTCTACTATCGAGAATATCTCTGATGGGATATAGGTATAAGTATCCCTTAAACCTGAGATCACTTCAGTGTCTTGCAAGCAACTCACTATGCTTTGATACCAGACTAACTAAATTTTTAATTTAGCAATGGAAGGCTTCTGGACATAGTCAAGTACTTGCAAAGTCGGAGTGTGATCAAAATGGAATTGACCACTCTAAGAGTTGGAAAAGAATGTATCACTGTATTTTAATATAGCAAAACCTTGGCCAAGATAATCCATCGATGGATTTGATATTTTGAAATATAATGTGCACAACCTAATCAGAGTTGATAGTTGAACTTTGAGGTGTCCTACGGGCATTATGGTTAAGGGGATGAATTATATGGAAACTATATTCGTATGGGTTCTAAGGATGGTGTTCTACACCTTTCGATCTATCCGACCGTCGGATATCATTGCTAGATGGTCACTTCGATTGGTATAAAAATTTATTTCTATACTATCGACTTAGGTTTGGACCTATGAGGTCACACACATTAGAGTTTATATTTCGATCAGATGGTTGATTAGCGATTTAGAATCATTTTAGGATTAAATAATCAATATGATTGATGTTTGACCTAGTGCAGGTGTTATAGGAGGATCGATTAGTAATTCGATTACTAATTAGCTTAATTTAATTAAGTCAATAGGCTGAAATTAAGTCTAATTAAATATAATTTAATTATATTTGGTTTGGATTTGATTGGATCAAGTCCAATTGGCTTATTGGATAAGCCAAGTGCAAGGAAGAACTAGTCCTAGTCTAACTAGGACTCGGGTCAACCCAATTTTTTAATTTAATTAAAAAATAAATTATAATTAAATATAATTTAATTAAGTTCTTAAATAAGTTAGGGTCTTATTTAATTAGGTTGGTTTACTCTTATTTTTATTTGGTTAAAAGACCTTGTTTGACCAAGTCAAAATAGGAGTCCTAGTGTGACTAGAACTCCCTATTCCTTGCGCCACCTAATCCTCACGCCCCACCCTTTTCTCTTTATATTTTTACGTAAAATTTTTCATGCCTAAAGGCTTCTCATGCCCTCCTTTCTCTCTTCTATTTCTCATATGAAAGTTTGTTGGAAGACCAAGTCAAAAGGGGAATTAGTTTTGCTTAAGGATTCTATGAGATAGAATCCTTGTTGACCAAATCTTCTTCCCATTGTGTGCCGACCCATCTTTATTTTTTTCTTATGATTTCCATGGTAAAAGAGGGATTTTTTGTGTGCCCCATTTGCTGGTCCATGGTAGAAAAAAAAGGTGGGGGCGCCCAAGAGTTTGGCATCCCAACAACTTCCCATGTTTGGACATTCCTAGTCTAAGTTTTTGACCAATCTTGGACTCTACATATCTTTTTATTTAAAATAAAATTTTGGTTGATATTTTTGTAGATTGTAGAAATTTGAGAGGTCTATTTTGTTTAGAAAAATTAGAAAAAAATTCATCTAGGTTGTGGAGATATTGAAAACACAAATTAGGGTGTCTAGAAAAAAACAAAGAAGAAGAAAAGGATCTTCTTCTAGGGTTTTTGTTCCAGATCTCTTCCTCCCTTTTTGTGAGCTTTTGAGAGTTGTCTCAGTATCACAAATATTCTTTCTTTTCTTTTGGTATTTTTGAGTATTCAAGTTTTGAAGAAGAAAGCATCGGATCGACCATCGAAGAGAGATCAGCATAGTGCTAGCATATTATGCTGATTTCCTGCATCAGGATCTTTGATCGTATTCATGGGCTTGTGTGGACGAGTCCTAGAGACCAAACTCATATGTGGCTCATGACTTCATCCTCAAGCCCAGATCTATAAGTTAGAACATCTAACTTGCTCAAGGAATAGATCCGATCTGTTATTTTATAGCTGCATTAGATGTTGTATAGATCTAAGTTGATATGATCAACCTTTTCTTCTTCTTTATGTTTTTAATTTCTGATTTAATATCATGCCTTCATGTAATATATTTGAGATCTAGATATTTACATATTTATTTAAATAAATATTTAATTTATTTACATCTTCTGCAGCCTGATCTTGAAAAAGTTTCAAGATCTATCCGTGAAACCCTAGATCTGGTTCCTTCAATTGGTGTTAGAGCAAGGTTCTTATTACATGATTTTTGTACATGTTTAGATTATTTCTTAAATTAGATCTAATTTATAATCTAATTATTAAATTTAAAATTAAAAAAATATTTAGATCTCACAAACTGTCATAAGGTTATCCTGTTGTAAGGTTTACTCCTTACAGTGAAAAGGTTGTCCTAGTTCGTGATGATCTGACTCTAATCATAAATTTATTAGATTTGATCTAATTTTATTTATAATTTAATAAATTTAAAATAATTTTAAATCTAAAAATAAAATATTTTAGATTGCACGGACTGCCATAAGGTTGTTCTGTTGTAAGGTTTACCCCTTATATTGGATAGGTTGTCCTAGTACGTGCTGATCTAAAATATTGATCATAAAATTTTACATTAGGTCTAAAAAATTTTATGATCTAATTAAAAATATTTTAATCTAATTTTAATCATCATAAATATATTAGATTTGATCTAAAAATATTTATGATTAATTATTATTAAAACTATTTCAATTACATGAACCTGTTTAGATTAGATCTAAAGCAATTTTATGTTTATTTTACCTACATATTGATTATGAATCAAACATGCAACTTAGTTGTTAGAATCATATTATAAAAATATTTTACAAATATGTAAATCACTTTTAAAAAGCCAAATCCCAATCCTTAGCTCAAAACTTAATTAAGAATTAAGAAGTTGTTTGATTATGTTCTAGAATTGTAAATTGAAAATCCTATGACACGAATCATAATACATTGGATTAATAGATTAGTGGGAATTAGGTCCATTAATTGGGTTAGACGTAAGGTTAGATTAAAGAATAAACTTAATTAGAGAATTGACTAAATCTAATTAATTATTGTCTTAGATTAGATTAAGGATTCTCTAGATCAATTACAGTAGTTGTAATTGGTCAAGTCCATGTCTTTAACAAGAACCAAATGGACTTGATTCTTGGCTAAGAGGTCTAGCTTGAACTGTTAGGTTGATCTAATCAAGACTAATTAAACCAATTGATGTTTAAGGTAAGTTTGGCACATACGATCGATGGTTTTTAATTGGCAACCCGCTCACCTAGCCATTTTTGATGTTATCTAAGGCAAGCTTTGGCAGACCCTTCCACCGATCTCACTTACCTGGCCTTCTTGGTGAGATTGAGTTTTGATCTGTCACTTGATAATTTGAGTTGATCCATGTCAGCTAGGTAAATCAGTGTGACTAATTTAGGTGCTCTTAGACCAGCCTGTTAGGGGTCTTCCTTAAGCTAACTTGATGAAGTTAGTGGAAGAATCATGACAAGCTGGTTAATCTGACCTACTCACTTCTATAAATAAATCCTCTAAAATTATTAGTTTCCTAAAATGAAATAGTTATATGATAACTTGATGATAGCCTCCCATTAAAGTGGATGATAATGGGTTCATCAATTGGATAATCATTGGAGGCCCAAAGGCTCGGTACTTATCAGTTGATGGAATTATCATTCATTATATAATCTCTTGGATACATCTTTCTAAATGATGGTCAGGTGGGCCAACCGAAGTTGGGCCTGATCATTCATTGGTTGGATGGGCCAAGTATGGTCATATTAATGATTGAACCTAATTGGATCCTTTTCTGAGAAGGTCAAAGCCAACTGATCAGGGCCTGGAGTAAAATTTAATTATTAAAAATTATTTAAAAAAATAATTGATTATGAACCTACCCTTAGATGTACATGGGTGGACCAACCAAAGTTGGGCTTATGTACGATCTATGTAGATTCTAGTACCCACTAAAAAATTAGGATAATTTCTTGAATTGGAGGTAGAGGCTACCAATTTGAATAAAATAGTGGTAGACCCTTTTGATTAAAGTCCAAATCTCTAGGTTTAATAAATCAATTACTAATTAGGTTATATTTTTCCTTTGTGCAGATATGGCCACTTCCTTATCACTCTGATCATTATTGGATAATGATAAGTTGGTGGGATCCAACTTTGATAGCTGGTACCGAAAGTTGAAGATTGTCCTAGAGCATGAACGGATCCTATATGTGCTAACGGATCCTGCACCTGAGGAGCCAGCTGTCAATGCACGTAGAACAGTCAGAGACACTTATCAAAAGTGGCTCAATGACTGAACCATGGTGTGCTGTATTATACTGGCTGCGATGAGCGATGAGTTCAATCGTAGGTTTGAGACAGCTCAGCCAAATGAAATGCTCCAATTGTTAGAGGATTCTTTCGACACACCCAATGACGTTGAGAGGCATAAGACTAGTTGCGCCATCTTTAATGCCAGAATGCATGATGGAGCCTCTGTCACTGATCATGTACTGTACATGATCGAGCTGATAGAGCACTTGAATAAGCTCGGCTTTTTCTTGCATAAACAACTTGGGAAAGATGCAATACTGAACTCGCTGCCCAAGTCTTATCTCCCTTTCCTTACACATTATAGAATGTCAAAGCCTGAAGTTGACTACCATGGGTTACTGGGGTTACTTCAGAACTTTGAGAAGGATCACCAGCTCTACAAAGTTGGTGAACTTAGTGGGAGGTTTGTCTTCTCGTTCTCGACCCTTTGAGAAAGGGAAGAAGAACAAGAAGAAGAAAGCCAAAAAGTTGCATGTTCAGGCTAGGACATCTGTGTAGGATCAGACCCAAAAAATCAAGTCCGATAAGAGTCAAGCTAAATGCTTCTTTTGCAAGAAGTGGGGGCATTGGAAGAGAAATTGTCCTCAGTACATTGTCTCCTTGGAACCGAACAGGCAGAGGAAGAAGCAAGCTATTGCTGGACAAGATATTTATATAATAACTCCTTCTAATTTATCTGTGTGTGATATTACTGACTGGATATTGGATACCAGAAGCCCTTATCATATTTGCAATTCATTGCAGAGGTTGCAGGTCAGTAGAAGATTCAAGCAAGATGAGAGATTCCTAAACAATGGAGATGGAAAATCAGTTTCAGTTCTAGCTTTAGAAATTTTGAAACTTGTATTTGAATCTCATACCGTTGTTCTTAGTGATTATCATTTTTGTCCTAGTTTCTTTTTAAATATCATTTCTATAGGCCTTTTGGCCATGAATAATTATAAAATTTTAATAAAAAAATGAGTTTGTAATATCATTATGAATGGTGTTACTGCTTTCTATGGATAATTGAATAATGGTGTATATATGTTATGACAACCTGTTAATGTAGTCTATTCTACTGGCAAGCATCCTAGATTAGATAATGTGATAGATACCTATTTATGACACTACAGGCTGGGTCATGTAAACAAGTATAGGATAAGCAGGTTGGCTCAAGAGGGTATCCTTAACTTAGTGATTGTGAATTGTTCCAGTCTATGAATCATTTTCTTGGAAAATGCATCCTTAGAAAATGGTGGAGAGCATGTGGAGCTAATTGTTTAAAAATAAATTCAAAATGGATTGTCAACTCAAAATTACAGATTTGTAGTCTACCTGATGAAAATATCTGCGTTCAACTGTTAGATATATGTGCCCTAGAAGCCAGAATTGGCTGACACTTGTAATACACTTCTAGGGGCAAAATTATAATTTTGACTATAATTAATAAAATGGGTTATTTTCTATCACACCATGTGTATTTAGTGTCTGTGATACATCCTTTGAGTTAATGGTAATGATAATTCATATTTTCAAGAGTTGAAAATTTAAGACATGAATAATCATTATTAACTCATAAACAGCTCCCGACCATAGGATCATCACGAGGATGGTGATTGATCCGGAAGGTTGGTGTACGATCGCTTCTCTTTAGTAGATGAGTCTTGAGTCTACGGTGTGGAGACACCGGAGCGAGAGTACAGGTACTCGTTAGAGAACGAGGGCACTGAGCGTGACCACCTCGAGTAGTCATTAGGAAGTCTACCTTCTCGTCAATGACTGACTCGATGCTGCAGTAGTGTGTCTGGTTCTTTGACCTGAGATGCATCGGCAGTTCACCTTGAGGGTGTTATAGTTTGACTACACCATTACTCGGTCTCCTAGCCATATGGAACCCTGAGGTGTATGTTGGCTATAGCATGTTCATTGTAGGAACTGGATTGCATCAAGATGGGAATCTATCTACCTCGGTGGTAGAGGAGCAGCCCTATGATGATCATGAGAATCAAGTCCAGAAGCCCATGGCCATGGCAGAGTGAAATAATAGAAAGAGTTTCTATTTAGATTTTCACATTGGACTCGAATCGAATGATTACATCATATGACAGAGACTAGGGTTTGACGAGTTCACCTTAACCCTAATCTGATCGGGGCTCAAGATAGAAGAACTTAATCACACAGGTAGCTGCACCAAGAGGTTCGCATTCAGCTCTGATGGGTTGCCACCATATACTGCTAGGTGTCACTGGTGGATTTTGGGAGCAATTAGAATGATTTAGATGATCGATCATTCTAGCTGTTCGAATCAGAAGAGTTCTGATCCATCGAAAGGAGTTTCGATGATGTCTATGATAGAGATCATGACATATCCCATTACCATACAGAACTGAACCTAACTGGGTCACACAAACAAGGGTTTGAATCTGGTGATCATCAATTGAACTGATCTAGTTCAATTGATCTGAATGAGATTCAATTAGGTTCAAGGAAATCGTGCTAGCACTCGATTGAACCTAACGTTCTTCTTTTACTATCATAAATAAGTTGTCCTGACTGAGCCAAAGGAGTTTGTGCTCAATCAGAGGCCTTCATATGGTCTGACTGGAGGTTGTCCAAGTCAGAATAGGTTGTCTTATTTTGTAAGACATTACCTGCCATTTTTGGTCACCTGCCATTTCTTGTTCTTTGACTTTGGTCAAAAGTCTGACCTTTGACTGGTCAAATGTTGACCATTGACACTTTGACTTTTGACCACATGTCATGCACCTATTGGAGAGCTGGTGGGGGCCTGTCCCCCTGCCAGAACCTGGCAAGGAGGAAGGGCGCACGCCAAGGGTGGCGTGAGCCCAAGTTAGGAGGCGCCTAGGAGTCCTTGTTGGACAAGGACTCCACCTCCCTTTTGGATTCCAATCAGAGTTCTACTAAGAATCCAGTTTGACTGGTCTTAGGCACCCTCTAAGGAGGAATCCAGGGGTCTCTATTCCAACCAATCAGATTTAGATCTGATTTCACAAAGGGTTGTGATTGGTTGAGAGGAAGAGGAGTTGGATCACAAGCTTAGGTCTATAAATAAGACCCTGCGCCCAACCCTAATTCTAATGCAATTCAATAGAGATTTCCCACGCCCCAAGGCTGCCTCTCCCCTCCTTCTCCATGCCATAAACTTCTCTCTTCTCCCCTTGCTCTCCACGTCCAAAAGAGTTTTGGACTTAGGTTGGTGCGATTCAGATCAAGGAAAGGCGATCAAAAGCAAGAAGGCTGCGCTGCTGCAAAAGGACGACTGCAGATCTTCAAAAGAGTTTTGAAGATCCTCCAGATCAGATCCAGATCTGATTTTTGGAGGTGTGATAGAGAAGAAGAGGATCTCCAGATCCAACCCGAGTGGATACCGGTAGAGGCCAGGCGCTTGCGTGGCTAAGATCCAGAACCTTCCGCTGCAATCAGGATCATCTACAGGGTAATAGGATTACCCAAATCAGGTAAATTAAATTTGATTTAATTTATCTTATTTTATTTTATTTATTAAAATAATAAGAATCAGATCTGAAACATATCAAGATCTGATTGAGATCAAGAGAAAAATTTTTGAAATATATCTCTTGATCTAATCAGATCTGGACGAACCTGGACCGGGAAATCAGGATTTCCCTTCAACTGGTATCAGAGCCATGGTTCTAAATTGTTTAGATCTGATTTTAATTTTATTTTAATTAGAAAATAAAGTGATTTCAGATGTCACATGAGATGTGATCAGATCTGAAATCAGAAAAATTAAAATTAAATGATTTGGATCTAAGAACATGAAGATATGCATGACTAGTTCTAGAATAGAATAGTTCTATAGAATAGTTTTGCATGTCTTTGATTTAATCTGATTAAATCATATTTTAGATCTTCTTATTTACTATTTTCTGATATTATAAGTGTTATAATAACATCTGATAAATAGCAAATAAAAATTATTTAATTTTAAATATCATATGAGATATGATTGATGCATGTCTAGACTAGTTGTAGAATAGTTCTACATAATTGTCTAGATTAGAATTTATTTTGATTAGATCAATTTAAATCTAATTTTTTAGATTATTATGAGATAATTTAGATCTGAAAATATGCATGATTTGATACATGAGATGTATGCAAAATATGCCTTGATTAGATCTAAATTTGTATATGAGATATATGATATAGATCTATAACTGTTTTGTAGATTTACATGTTCCTGATTAAGGCGTTCCTCTTGGCCGTCCGGTCATAAGAACGAAGAAGGGTTTAAAGGCCCTCTCTTCCCATTCGATGGGGTGTTCTTATGACGTGTAGGGGTGCTGCGTGTTCGTCCTTAATCAGAAACCCAAAACTTACTTTCTGCAAAACCCTAGATCCTGAAACCCTAGGATTTATTGTGCATATTTTGTTTATGAACCCAACTTAATTAAGAATTAAGTTTATGGAATATTAATTAGGTCTAAAATTGAGAATTTCAGATCTAAGACATATTCATAATACTGGGTTCGGGCTTGGGTAGCTCAATTAGGTCTAAGCGGTTGATCAAACCGAATCAAGAGTTGGTTAGATGGGATCAACAATGCTTAAATTGACCAGCCTAATAGGATTAAGTCTGGGTCAAGATCGAGTCACGATCAAGCAAGACCTAATTAGGCTCAGAGGTTAGAGTCTGGATTGTAGGCTAACCCAATTGGTTCTGACTCAACAATTTGGTGTCTAAGGTAAGTTTGGCACAGACGACCGACTGGTTTTTAATTGGAAGCTACTCGACCTGAATGCGTTCTTGTGCGAGTTAATGGCATATTCCTTCCACCGGTCTCACTTACCTGGCCATATCTGTTGACACAGTTCTGATCTGAGGTGGTCAATAATCCGAGCTAACCCATGCCACTAGGTTAGTCATAATTGTTATGACTAAGCCAAGTCTAGTTTAATGAGACCTGAATCAATTCTCCCTAAGAAAAGATTAAGTCTGAGGTCTTCCACCATTGTAGATGTGCGGGCCCTTCCCGGGGTTGATTGTTCTCGGCTGGATACAGTGGCTCAGTTGCACCGGGAAGATGCAACCATGTCTATTAGGCATTGGATGCTATGGGCTGGAGGATGAGTTGGGCTCAATATTTCCGGATACGGTGAGAGACCCAATTAGGAACCCAGTCTATGCAAATGGTGGGTCTGACTTAACTAAGGAGTGGATCAATATTCCGGATACGGTGAGATTCATGAATTAGAGACCAAGTTTGGGTGCACCATGATTAGAGAATCATTGAACAAGAGTTGTTCACTCATTGGCTAACCCATCACCAATAACTGTTAGGTGAGGTGATGAGTCAGTTGGTGAGACCGCACCACCCACTAGAAATCATCAATCGTGGAGATTTTCGCATCTCTACAGAGGGAGTGTAGGGATCCGAGAAAATAGTGGGAGCTAATTTGTTTAAAAATAAAATCCCTAAACAAATTGGTCAAGTCAAAATTACAGTATCTAACTAGAATCTTTGACTCTCTACAGGAAAATGTCTGCGTCCAACCCACTGGCACGTATCCTAGACACACATAGACTGACTGGACCCAATTATAAAGATTGGCTCAGGAACTACAAAATTATTTTGGGTTCAGAGAAGTTAACACATGTTTTGGACCAGGACCCTCCCACCTTACCAGCTCGTCCATCCACTGAACAGAGAGCGTCTCTGGAAAAATGGATTGACGAAGACAATAAGGCCAGATACTACATGTTGGGCTCGATGTCTGATGAGCTCCAGCGCCAACATGAAGATATCGGGACTGCTCGCCAAATGTTGGCTCACCTGCAGGAGATGTTTGGTGAACAGAGTCGCGCAGCCAAATATCAAGTCACGAAATGACTTTTTAAGGCTAAGATGCGTGATGGGCAGTCAGTCCAAGATCACTGTCTGACAATGATCAAGGACATGGAAGAGCTTGAGAAGCTCGGTGTGAAGTTGGACTTGGATCTTGCAGAACGATATTATTCTGCAATCCTTGACTGATGCATATGGGCAATTCATCATGAATTACCACATGCATAAACTTCAAAATTCCTTGGCCGAGTTGATGAATATGCTGGTTACCGCTGAGCTTTCTATGAAAGGTTCTAAAGGCTCAGTTCTTGCTATGGAACGGACTTCTTCCAAAAGAAAGTCTTATGGAAAGAAAAAGAAGTCTGTGAAAAAGCAAAAGGTGGAAGGATCAAAGAAGAAGAAGGCAGAACCGAAGAAGAAGGTCGATGGCAAAGGAAAGTGTTTCCATTGCAACAGCGACGGCCATTGGAAGCGGAACTGCCCTACTTACCTGGCCACCCTAAAGAACAAGAAGGAAGGTCCTTCTGGAGGTATGCTCGTTATTGAGTCTAACCTTACGGTTTCTTCTGCATCCAGTTGGGTGCTTGACTCTGGTTCTAGTGCTCATCTGTGCACTTCTATGCAGGGTCTTGAGGATAGCAGGAGGCTGAGGGATAGACATGATCCTACGCTGAGGGATGGAATGGAGCAAGAGTTGCTGCAGTAGCCGTGGGAACATACCCTCTTCGATTACCATCTGGTTTAGACTTAGTTTTAAAAGACTGTTATTATGTGCCTGCAGCTAGCAGGAATTTGATTTCTGTTTCATGCTTAGCACAAGAAGGTTATGTGATCACCTTCTTTAAGGACCATTGTAACATTCTTTATGAAAGAAATAAAATTGCAAATGGTTTCCTTATTAATGGTCTTTTATGCATATTGATGTACCTGTTTTAACTATCGAGCAAAACGTGAATGCCAAACGACCTAGGGATAGTCCAAACGACAGATATCTATGGCACCTGAGATTAGGTCATATAGCAGAAGATAGGATTAACAAATTGGAGAAAAATGGGCTATTGAGTCCATTGACTTTTGAGTCATATCCAACTTGTGAATCTTGTCTTCAAGGCAAAATGACTAAACTCCCTTTTGTTGGACATGGGGAGAGGGCCACAGATCTCCTTGCCCTAGTACATACTGATGTGTGCGGCCCATTTCGATGTGCCGGCTAGAGGCAATTTTGTCTACTTCATTACCTTTACCGATGATCTGTCTAGGTATGGGTATGTGTATCTTATGAGACATAAGTCTGAAGCCTTTTGAAAAGTTCAAAGAATTCAGACATGAAGTAGAAAAACAAACTGGAAAACCCATTAAGGTTCTTCGATCAGATCGAGGAGGTGAATACCTTAGCCGAGAATTCCTAGACTATCTTAAGGAAAATGGCATAGTCTCTCAATGGACTCCACCAGGAACACCTCAACTCAACGGGGTTTCAGAATGGAGAAATCGGACTCTATTGGATATGGTTCGATCCATGATGAGCTTCACAGACCTCCCTGATTTTCTTTGGGGACACTCATTATTAACTTCAATCTATTTACTGAATAGGGTTCCCTCTAAAACCGTTCCTACCACACCGTATGAGATATGGCACGGTAAGAAACCAAGTCTGAGTCATCTCAGAATTTGGGGTTGT